>WBMZ01002259.1:0-15102 GCA_013400975.1 Atrichornis clamosus
TAGATAGAAAAACTGGTTTTAAAGTTTACATAGTTATCAAGTACTTACTAGATTGTCTCAGTCTTCTGTACACAACAAACACAACAACTGCTATAAGTAGCAGTGCAACTGCAGCTCCAATTGCAATTCCAGTCAGCTGAGGGGGGAATTTAGGGAGAAATAAGTTAACAATTTTCAATTTCAGAAGGTTCTATGTACTTTTTGGTGGGCTGAAGAACACTCAGCTCAGTAAGGTGTCTAAAAGTCAAGCACATTCATAAATACTTAATTTTGAATTCAAACATCACATATGCAGGAAGTTTAAACTGCATCAGTGACCAGTCCTAAGCTCACATGCAAAATAGTCCATGTTTTTCTTCCCAAAGATCTGTGAGCTGATCAACTCAATGTATACGAGATATATGAGAGCCTGGAGGGACAGGACAGTGGGGCCTTAAGATGAAGGAGGGCAGGGTTAGATGGGATATTGGGAAGAAATCCTTCCCTGTAAGGGTGGGGAGGCCCTGGCACAGGGTGCCCAGAGAAGCTGTGGCTGCCCCATCCCTGGAAGTGTCCAAGGCCAGGTTGGACGGGGCTTGGAGCAACCTGGGATAGTGGAAGGTGTCCCTGCCCATGGCAGGGGGTGGAAAAGGATGAGCTTTAAACTCCCCTCTGGCCCAAAACAGTTTTGGATTCTAAATAACTGAAATTAATTCCTGCCTCATGCACAGAGACAGCAAAGAAACAAACTCTCAGACCTGGCAGTGACTTAGCAGAGCTCCTAGAGCTCAGGAGAAGCTACTCTAGATGCACCCCAACCTTCAGGCAGCTGGTTACAGCTCTACTTTACCATGGTGGTCTGGATCCTGTCCTCCACAAACTGCAGGATGGGGGTCCCACCTCCTGGTAACACAGCCTGGCACCAAAAGGAAAGTGAAATTAATTTCCCACAACTGGCAAAAAGCCTCCATAAAAATACCTTAGTGCCTGGTCTGGCACATCCAAACCAACTTGACTGTGTTTTTCTTTGACTTCTAGCCCACTGTGCAAACACAAACATTCAGTGGGGAGCGGTCACTCGGGGAGTTTTGTGTTGCTGTCAGTTCAGTGCATTCCTAAACAGTCCTAAACAAGGGTCAAACACTGAGGTGGTAACTTTTTAAAATCATTCTATGGTATTCAGAGCTACAAGGAAGAGAATGGAATGTAAAGGACTTTATGACAGTGAGAAAACAAGTCATGAACGAGCAGATTAAAGTCATCATAAAAAGCAAATGATGCACATGGGCAGAAGCTCTGACCTCAGCTGTGCTGTCCTGGGAACTGTGCCCACCATTGTCCCTCAGGAATAAAACCTGGCACTCAAATAGTCTCACAAAAGTCAACTCAAAACTTAGGAGAAAGGGGGGAAAACAAATAGGAACAAGTAGGAAGCAACCTGAGACAAGGACAAATATGTCCCACTCTAAGTTTTGAACCTTACAAATATTTGAATTAAGCAGCGCACACAGTTCAGGTCCCATTCCTGCCCTTGGTTCCAGACCTGGATGACATCTGAACTCAGCTTTGCCACCAAGAGAAAAATGAATTGTACACAAGTCACCAAACTGGTCGCTCTAATGAAATTCATTCCAGCTTTGCAGCACAAACGAAACTCCTGCCTGACCAGTCACCTCACACGGGTCCCTGTGCTCCCTTTGGCTTCTCAGGTCACTTTAACACAGAACACATGGACAATTTATCTTCCCAATATGAGTCAAACTCACTCTTCACTACTGTTATCACACTATTACTCATGGGATTGTAGTGGAAAGCCACCAGAATTTGTAAAAAAAAGTAGCTGAAGATGTGTAAGCAGCAGGTACAACACCTGGTGACACAGAGTTCCTAGTGTAGGTCTGCTGTGGTCACTTAATGTATTTCCCCTTGACAGTGTCGTGGACACTGGGACATGGACAGTTCTCCTGCTCTCCAGGCCTGTACGATCTCAAATAACATCAAAAATAGTAATTGCCAACTGACACTCACATTGCTGCTACAGGAGAAACAAATCCACAGGGAAAAGCATAAAACACCACCATGCCCAGGCTAAGGCCTCAGTGCAGAAATGAGGGAAAGAAGAAATTCAGAGCTCCAAGAAACCCTGAGAGGTTCTTGCGAAGTTTTCACCAGTGAAAACATGATATTCCCCAGCTCAGACTCAGGAGGGATCTTTTCCAGCAAGGACAATCCTTCTGGATAAGCAGAGGAAGCAAGGCACCCAGGCTGAGTGTACACACACCTGAGACATGTCAGTGATTGCAGTGACAGCTCCTGGGGCAGGAATGAGGTCACAGGCAAGTCACCAGGGCAGCTCCTCTCTGAGGAGGGCTGTGGCCAGCACCCCAGTCCAAGGACTTCACCTCACACAGCCCCAAACAACCCTCAGACCCAAACCACCTGTGGGACAACCCTGCACAGACCCTCACTGCACTTGGAAAAGGAGCAGTGACCTGCCAAGAGTATGGATTAGCATAAAGAGCATTTCTCTGCTTCCTGATGTTGAAGTTTCCTTAAGAAAATGAGACTTAACAGCAACACAAACCTGCAGCCTGACAACCACAGCTCACACCCATTCAGAGTTCAGGCACCCAGCACTCAGCTCTGCTGAGACTGCAACAACTTCTCCCTGCAGTCCGAGGCAAACACTGAGATATTCCCCATCCAGGGAGGGGTGGGAAAGTCTTATCAGCACCGAAAGTGAGGTCTAAAAATTGTGATTAGCCCAAAACACGAGACTTCCTCAGAGCTCAGAGGCAGCCAGGGCCACATGCCTTGTTTTGGCTACAGACACTGGATTTTCATAAAACATTTTTAGCTGTATACAAGTACATTGTGTGTGTTTTTTAGTTCTGAGAACAACTATTTCCTCTCATGGGGCTTGTTTCTCATGACTATGAAAAGCACCCCAGGTGCCCTGCTGGACTACGAGTTTCACATTTATGAATAAAAACAACTGCAAAAAGAGCAGTTTGCCAGAATTCTGCAATTCTTCCTTCTTTAGGCTAAAACTGTAAGTATTTAAATCATACCATTATTCAAACAGTTTAGAATATGAAGCAGAGTGTGAATAGTTTGCAGGAAATAAAACAAAAAAACCCAAAAAACCACACAAACAAAAAAAAAAAGACCAACCCCAAACACACACAATAAAATGGGACCAATCCTGAAAAGTTTGAAAGGATAAAACTCATAGCAGGAAAGGCTCTTTCAAAGTAAAAGCATCTAAAGGCAGTGTCCCAATGTTATCAAATTAAGTACAGCTGCTTTCAGCTTCTGGAAACACTCACAGAAAAATAAACACGTCCCAAAATAAGAGCAAAGCATATTGTACCTCAAGGCTGGTAGTGTTGTCTCCTTCATCCATGTCTGGAGGTGCAGCAGGAGCAAAAATAAAAACAAAAAGAGGAGACTGAGTTAAGAGTGCGGTTTCTGATCAAAATTCTTAAACAACACAACGAGAACAATAATTTTTTAACTTTCTCCTCCCTTGTCTCTGCGCTGAGCAACAAAACCCAGCAGCGAAGTGCCGGGGGACGGGACTTCCCCGGAGCTGCGTCTCCTGAAGAAACTCCTCTACAGACACGGGAATTTACACACAGCAACACCCCGGGAGCCTCCCCCAGATGCCACAGACCCATCCCTGGGTACCTGCGCTCCAAGGAAAGGAAACACCGGAACGGGGCACTGCCCGGGGGACAGCACCGGCACTGCCCAGGCGGGGACCGCTCCGGGACCAGCCCGGCTGCGGGTCAGGGCAGCCCCGGGTCACCCCCTGCTCACCCCCGGGACACCCTCTTGGTCACTCCCCGGCCGGACTTGGGTCACTCTCCCGGCCACCCCCGGGTCACCCTCCTGGGCAGCCCCGGCCGGACCCGGGTCACTCCCCTGGGAAGTCCGGCGTGCTCTGCTCGGCTCCGTTTCGTCAACTTAAACCTCGGGACACGGGCGTGAAACAACAACCTGCTCCCGCCGGGCCTGGGGCACCGGCACCGGCCGGGAGCACCACGGGGCTGCACAAGCCCTCAAGGCCCGGGTCCCGCCGCCGCTCCCCAGCGACCCCCGGCACCCCTCACCTGCTCCTGCTGCCGCCACCATCCCTGTTCCGGTCCCTGTTCCTGTCCCGGTCCCTGTCGCCGCCCGGGCGCTCGCGGATTCCCCGGCCGGGGGCGAAGGGCGCTGAGCGCAGACCCCGCCCGCCACCACCAGGGGGCGCGGCAGCGCCGGGCCCCACCCACGTAGCGGGCTGCTCGCTGCTGATTGGCGGGGAAGACCCCGTGGCGCCAGGCCCCGCCCACAGCGCGGACTGCTCGCTGCTGATTGGCGGGGAAGACCCCGTGGCGCCAGGCCCCGCCCACAGCGCGGACTGCTCGCTGCTGATTGGCGGGGAAACAGCCCCTGGCGCCGGACGGCGCGCGTGCTGCCCGTGGGGAGCATCGGCGCTGAGGATTGGCTGGCGCGTCCCGGCCAATGGGAGCGGGCGGTGTTGAGGTGTGCGGAAGCGGGAGCCTGGCGGTGTCGCTCCGGGCCGTGAGGGGAAGCCTGGGCTGGGCCCGGTTCGGGGAGTCCTCGATATCCGCAGGGATCGGCTCCGCCTCTGCTAGCCCCCGCAAGTGCCCACCGGGACCGGCTCCGGCTTCGCTGATCCGTCGGTGTCCGCAGGGACCAGCCTGGTCTCGCTGAGCCCCTGGGTGTCCTCAGGAACCGGCCCGGTTCTCTAAGCCGCCGGTGCCCGTAGGGCCCAGCTCCGGCTCCGCTGAGCCCTCGGTGCCCGGTATGGGGCTGCTGATCCAGCTGGTCCGCGGGCTGGTGCGCGGTGCCGACCGCGTGTCGCCGTTCACCAGTAAGCGCGGCCCCCGGAGCTACAACAAGGGCCGCGGCGCCAAGAAGCTGGGCGTGCTCACCCGCAACAAGAAGTTCCTCCTCGTCAAGGAGATGGTGCCCGAGTTCGTCGTCCCCGACCTGACGGGCTTCAAGCTGCGGCCCTACGTGTCGTACCGCGCCCCCGAGGGCACCGAGCCGCCCATGACGGCCAAGCAGCTCTTCGACGAGCTGGTGGCTCCGCGAATCGAGAAGGACGTGAAGGACGGAACGTTCGACCCCAACAACCTGGAGAAGTACGGCTTCGAGCCCACGCAGGAGGGCAAGCTCTTCCAGCTCTTCCCCAAGAACTACGTGCGGTAGGGAGCGAGCAGCGGCACTCCCGGGAAGAGCATCGGCGGGTGTGACACCACCAGCCAGCATGGGACAGGCTCTGTCACTGAACATGAAAGCAAATCCTCCCACCTTGTCCTTCTGCAACGTCTGATTTAAATCCTGGGGGAAACCTGCCGTTGATTTCCCACCCGTGACAGTTGTGCCTGGAGAGCACAGCCCACTCTGGAGGTTCAAAGGGTGAGGGATCCATGAGGTTTCTAAATAAAGTACTGCAAAGTTTAAGAATTAAATTAAGACTGAAAATGTTCAGTTAAAGAGAAGGGAAGCCTGTTTAGTGTGTGCTCTGTGGGCACCCAGTCTGTAGTGGGGGCTGACAGATGAGTCCTTAAGGTGGTGGTTAAAAACTCCCCATTTTCAGAGTGGGACAGAACTGTGATGGGGTGGGGACGCTGCAGCCCCGAATCACAGAAGGATGAGTTGTGAGCAAGGATCACCTGCAGTGGGGAGAGGGAAGGCACAGGTTTTCTGACTCTAAACTCTGCACTTCTCAGTTACACTGTGAAGCTCATCAGAACAAGTGGCTGTTTCCTGCCTTCAGCTTTGGGTGCTGCTGCTGTTGGCAGAGGTGGCCCTTCAGCCCAAGACTTTGTCCAGCCAAGACACTTTGCAGGTGGCTGGAGAGGGGCAAAGGATGGAGTAATGCAGAGCTGGAGAGCAGGCGATCCTGGGCCCTCTGATGCCAGTTTCAGCTTGGTCTTCACCCCATCACTTGCCTTACACCCCATGTGAAGGCAGATAATGACTGGGGCTCCTCATTTCTCCTGGCACAGCAAGGACTGGCCTAAAGCCTAAACCAGTGGCCCAGTCTGGTCCCAGTCAGTGACACCACTCCAGCTTCACTGCCCTCAGGCCATTTCCTCTTGATCTCACAGGGCAATAAAAAGCATTACAACCTTTAAAACTGAGTCATCAGCAGATACAGGGACACACCCTCGGTTTTCCCAGGAAACTGGATTGTCCACTCTGCCTCTCTTGAAGCCTGAGCCATGCCAGGCCAGGGCAGAAGGTTCTCATGAGGACTAACTGCCCCGTTCTTTGATTTTTAAATCTCAAAACAACCAAAAGAAGATCAAGTACTTATATTGGTTTTATTTTAGAAACATCCAAAAATAGCATGTTTTTTCTTTAACAAAAGCTCTTGTTTTCATTACTAATAGGAATCTTCATGTAACAGTGCTCAAGAATGTTTTCTAAAATACTTCACAATACATTCACCCTTGAGAAGGGGGGTTCAAAGCAGCAAAGTTCTCATCTGCTGTACCTCATTTAGTTGCAGCACTGTTACACAGAGACCTGTTGCTGGTGTTTCTTTCCCTCCAGACAACTCATTCTTTAGGACCCTCGAAGACAAACCATGCAAGCTAAAAGTTACTTATCTAGTTTAAGCTGGGTTTTTTTGTTTCTAGGAATAGAGAAAACATTCCAGAAAGGGTGTTTTGCTGATATTTCACAGTGAAAAAAGAGAGCTAATGGAGCAACCATGAGAAATCCTGCAGCCATTCCTGGAGGTAGTTAGGGCAATGCTGTTAAGATTTTGGTTTCTGTACTTACTTTGAACTTAAAAAGATGTCAGGAAACACTGCTTATACTTTTTGGAGGTTTCGATCTTAAAGCTGTTCACCTTTTAAAAACTTAAAGATCTTGACTTTGGACCTAAATGTGGCTCTGTGAAGAGCACAAAACATGAGCTGGATACCAAGAGGCCATGGAGGGTGGTTGAGTGGCACTAAAACATGGTGGGGTCACTACATCACCACAGGATTTATCTAAATGAGGGTGTGCTCAGCTGGGAATGATGGAGCCTGCAATCAGGTGATGAGTCTGATGAAAAATGATGGAGATGCACCAGGATCCTCACAAGAAAGGCCCTGCTCACCATAACACTTCCCATCACACCAGTCTGCACTTCCTTCTGAACCTGAATTTCTATTAAAACTCACTGTAAGCACAGTGCACTGCATCTGGCCTGAGCTTTTCTTCAGGGACACACACACATCACACAGCCAAGCCTCTGCTCGGGGGCTTTCCAAGACATTCAGGGAACCTTCTGATCACATACTGGGTCTACACCTAGCAGCACAGCCAAGTCTGGTTTGTGGTAGAAGGAGGAGAACAGGCTTAACAGATCCATTGTGAGATGCAAACCAGCCTTGAGAGGATTCAAATCTGAGGTACAAAGCAGCAGCCTGTGAAAGGAGGGCTGTTCCACTTGGAACTAGGACATTTAGGGAAAAACTAAAGAAACCTGACTGGGCTTGACCACAGGCCTCTAAGCAAAGGCTTCCCTCTGTGCTGAAAATAAAACACCTGGAATTCCATCAGTGTTGGCTAGAAGGACTCTCAAGCTCAGCAGTAAGACTGGGAAAGCCCAGCAGAAGTTAGGGTATTAAGCAGTCACTCTCAGTTCAGGAGATTTCCTCCCTCTTTCCCTTGGGACTGCTCAATGCAAACTTTCAGCTGTTCTTTCGGATGGAGATCCAGGACTTGGCACATCTGGAGGGGTCACCAGGCTCATCTCCCACTTCCAGACATGGAGGATGTTGTCATAGAAGGAACAAGTGGCTACAATGCTCATCTCTTTGGGGCTGTCTGGAGACCTGGCTGAGTCACCACTTCTGTCCAGGCCCATTCCATTGGGTCTCCTGGTTCCTGAGTCAGAGCCTCTGGCTGACCCAGGATCTGCCCCTCGGGCTGGGCCCTCAGCCAGATCTAAACTTCCCTTTAAACCAGCACCCCTGACCAGTCCAGGATCCACAGCCAGCTTCGGACCCGCCACTGCTCCGAGCGGCACGGCAGGGCCTTCACTCTCCTCATCCAGGATTACATCAAAAGTAGCTGTAGGAGACTCATAAATGATCTTCAGGTTTTGGACTTGCAAATTCAGCCTCTCATCTCCTTCCTCTGATGCTCCCACGAGCTCCTCCAAAGGCTGGCACACAGCAGCAGGGTCCTGCGTGGCAGGCAGGGAATCCCTCGGACACAGCCTTGACCAGTCAGCCCCATAGGCCAAGGAATTGTGCAGGACATAGGATGACAGGATGATACATTCTTCAGTGTTTTCCGCTTAAGAAAAAAAAAATTAGCAAAAATCAAGTTGTGGTTTGTGGCACACTGCTCAGCAGCCTTTCCAGCACTGGCTGTGTCCCACGGGAAGAGTTATTGCCTTCTTCACCACAGAGTGAAGCATTCCAGGAGGAATGAGGCACTGACCATTTTTCAGCCACCTCTCAATGGCCTTGATTCTCCCTGGGTCAGCAGCAGACGAGGGGAGGGTTTAACGTGCACGAGGTTTAAGAGCATCATTATTCAAAGTGCCTCCAAAGGCTCAAGACAGACAAGACTGATCACACTGTGACCTCCACTGAGCCATGAACACATCTGGGAGATTGCCAGGTCCTGGTTATTAATACATCACAGATGTTCTTCCTGTGAGCTTTCAGCATTTGATTCTGACAGTAAGTGGACACCAAATTCCTTCCTTCCCTATAGAGGAGTAATGCTATCCTCATTTCTTAAGCTTTGGATCTGCCCAAGGTCTGGAGAAACCCATGAAGGCAACCATTCTCTGTCAGACTGCATTTGTAATGTGAATGCAAACAGCTTTTCCATCATGGAAGTACCTCCTGGTTCACATGAAGGGCTTATTCATGTTATTCTGGATTAACCAGGCTGCAAAGCACTTCCTTCCTGAGGCAATAACCAATTCCCAGCAGGTCAGTAACTCCTGCTGAAAGGAAAGCACCACCTGACACTCAGAAGGACCTCTCTGAACCATCACAATGAACACAAACAGGAATGGTTGTGTCACCAGGTAATGCCCTCATACAAACACACAGGCTTTCCTCCTGGGAAAAGAAGTTATGAGAGATTTACACACAAATACTGATAGGGCCTTGGCACAACTGAGCAGGCCAACAGCACAGACAGGTCTGGAAAAGCTGGAAGAGTTACCTCCAAGTGGAACTAAAGTCTATGGCTATTAACATCATCTTTCCAGCAAGGCCAGAGCTGGAGTTCCCCCATTAACTTGGAGGCAGGAAAGGAGAGCAGCTGTTCCCTGGACGCTGTTCCCTGGACGCTGTTCCCTGCACACTCTGTTCCCTGGATGCTGTTCCCTGGACACTCTGTTCCCTGGACACTCACCCATGCTCCCGCGGCAGTCGAGGATCTTGAAGCCGCTCTGCATGCAGGCTGCCAGGAGCACGAAATCACACGTGGGGTGCCACTTCAGCCTCCAAACTCCACCTTCCACGTGGGTGTCAGCCAGAGGCTGCTTCATGTTCCTGGTGTCCCACAGCAGCACGTGCTCGTCGTAGCTGGAGACACACCACAGACAGGCAGAGAAGCAGCACAGCCGAGTCAGGGCACAGGAGAAAGGGAGGAAAGATCACGTGCTCTGCACCACACGGAATTTCTGAAGAGGCAGCAGCACGTTCAGGTAACAGAGGAGGTTGGTCACACCAGAGAGGAGCAGCTGGAAGGGACTTACCTGCCCGTGGCCAGGAGGTTCTCCCGGTGGGGACTGCACTGAATGCTGCACACACCCATGGAATGTCTGCGAGACAGGGACACAGGGCAGAGGGAAGAAACAGCAGTGCACAATTTGAGAAGGGCTTCTTCCTTGAATTTTGAGGATTCTGAGTCCACATGAAAGGTGTCTCAGGAAAGGTAAGCTCAAAATTTCAGTCCAGTGAACTACCCAAGCAGAGTTCCATCTACACAGTCTAACAGCCTTCCCAGGGCAAAGCTTCTACTCACACAATCTCTCAGCACAAATATTTTCTAGCAATATTTACACCATGAACTGCTACTCAGAAGCCCTTAAAATTCCAGCAGAACAACTCAATTCCCAGGAGACTTTACTCCAAACATTAGTATTTCCATAGCAATAGTCCCCAGTGCAATTTAGGGTTATATATAGAATTTCACTGGAGAGCTGTGTATATTGTTTTAATCATAATTTAGAAGATATAAAAAGAAAAAGAAAACACTTCAAATAACAGTGGAGAACACAATATTTTCTAAAATAATATTCCATAATCAGATACCCAAATTTAACACACACAAAAGTTTCCAAAATAAAAGTATAAATCAGGATCCTTCTTTTAGAAAGAAGCTACCAGCATCTTCACATGGAAGGCAGCACTTGGATTATTATGTTGAAGGGTATGAAGAAAGTTTCAACCTGAAGTTGTCCTGATGAAAAATCTAACAAGTACCTCCATTTTCCAAGGGAGGCAGAACCAGGATCCACTGTCACTGCACATCTCTGAATTCAGTGGCTGGGAAGGGACACAGCAGCCCCGGGTGTTCACACCCCATCATGGCAGGAGGGTCTGGGTGTGGACACGGCTCACTTACCTCCTGCTGGTGAACACGGGAGCCTCCGGACTACACCTGGTGTCCCAGCCCTTGAGCAGGCTGTCATCCCCTCCTGCCCAGGGACAAAACACGGTGAACCTCAGCACCAGCCACTGGGCAAAGCAGTTCAGAGAGTCTGCAGCTCCTCCTGAGGGGCAGACACCGATCTCTGCTCCCTGTGACAGGGACAGGGCCCAGGGAATGGCTGGAGCTGTGTCGGGAGGGTCAGGCTGGAGATCAGGAAAAGGTTCTTCCCCCAGAGGGTGCTGGGCACTGACCAGGCTCCCCAGGGAATGGGCACAGCCCCAAGGCTGCCAGAGCTCCAGGAGCCTTTGGACAACGCTCCCAGGGATGCACAGGGTGGGATTGTTGGGGTGTCTGTGCAGGGCCAGGAGCTGCACTGGGTGATCCCGCAGGTCCCTTCCTGCTCCAGATAGTCTGTGATACAGAGCTTATGCTTTCCAGCCCTGGGATCTCATAGAATTTAACAGACACACGAAAAATCACATTGAGGCTCACAGTACCCATCACCACAGAAAAGACATGCATTAACATTACCTTCACTTTGCTAAGAAAAAAAAGTTAGAAGTCAAAAAGACTGAACTCAAAAAGCTCTCTGGCTCTTTTGATCACTGCAAGAGAATATAATCTTTTTTTGCCAATAGCCACCTAAAGTACAGGTTACAGGGTACAGCTTCTCCTAATTAACTCCAACCACTTCCCACCATCACTTCCCTTTCAACCCTAAGCAGAGACTCTTTCAAGGGGTGTGATGCAAGCAGCACACCCACCCCTGGAAAGTAAAATCCCAAGGAACACACATCCCTAAATGAGGTGCCCCCTCCCCAACACCCTCAAAGAAGATTCCCAGCCCATACAGACCTGAATACACAATATCAGTGTCCCAGTAATTAAAAGCAGCAATCCAGGCCTCAAATTTGTGAGCTTCCCACTGGTTCAGGACATGTACAGAAGGAGCAGATTCATCTATGGAGAAAAGATTCAGCTTCCCCTCTGAATCACTGCTGATCACTCTCAATGGACATCCACTACAGCAGGATACACAGAAAACATCAGGAATGACTGAAACAATCAAATATGTTTGATTCAACTAAACACTGACAGAAACTGGCAGCACAGTGGCAGGAGTGACACATTCATACAATTCTTTTCAGCTTCAGCCCATCCCACCTTAAAATCACCTGCCCCAGTGGCTGCCACTCCCTGATGTCACAGGGAGCAACCACTCACACCCATGTGAGGGAAAGAACCACCCCAGGCTCTTGTCTTTTTCAGAGATGCAAAACTTGACTTCTCACATGCTTCATATTACATCAGCAAACAAATTCCATGTGAAGAGAGATTTCTTTTTTCATCCAAGGCAGACTGACAAGGCCCTTTCAGAGCCTCTTCCCTGTTCTGGAGTACAAAGAAATGTTTTATTTCCTTGCTATCACTGAAACCCGAAGCACTGGCTGATCCTGACCTTTCCTGCTCTCGTCCTGTGCCACAGTACAGTTGCAGTTTCTGGACACACTGATCTTGGAGCACTGGCAAAAGTTTTGCAATTCCCAGTGCACAGATTTTCTGACACTCCCTGACATGAACCAGGTCCCTTCAGTTTGGTTACCTGCAACTGCAGGCACTGCTTTGGTGTCTCAGGGCTTCTTTCCAGTTCTACACCAAATTACTCAACCACACTGAATCTCCCAAATTCCCACATAAGAGACACAGGGCCACCCCTTTCCTATAGAGATGTGAACGATGTACATTTGGCTTTTAGGAGAAGTTACTGGTCTCTCAAGTGACAACAATGACAGGCTTTAAAGAGACTTGTCATCCTGGCAATGATCATTTGTTGTGAAGGACAGAGACAAGAAGAAGAAAGTCTAACTGGGAATTCTACTTATTCATTAGACAGCATGCACAGAAACAGCTTTAATTAGCAAATTTCCCCTACAGCATTAAGTAATGACTGCCTGATCCCCTTGGTTTCCAGCCTCACACCAAGGCACCTCTCTCTGTTTGCACTTACAGAACACATTTACCCCTCCCCTTGCAAGGTACAGCTAATTCAGGTTATTTCATGCAGCAATGCCATTTCTGAAATCTCCTGTATGAGTGCGGAGAGAGGAAGGAGCCACTTCCAAACCAATTCTCTCCTGTTTCTCACTAACCCATGATTAAACTTCCTACATGTGCTATTATTAGCAGTTCTTAAGGAGAACTTCACACTAAAATTTCAGCTGTTCTAAGAGCAGAGTTGGAACCAGCAGCTCCATTTGCATTCCATTCTGGTCTTTCCTTTTAGGAAAGGCACCAGAAGAAACATCCCTGGCTTTCCTGCTGCCATTCCCCAGACCACAACCTCACACTTGTTGTTGGTTTAGCCTCTGCTCCTGTTCCAGTGTTTGTATTCCTGTTCCCCTTGCTCTGGAAACAGCAACTCCTAGAGCAGGGCCAGATAGCTGGGATCAAGAAAGTCAAAACCACTAAAGACTCATTCATCCAAGTGCTCAACTTCTCTTGAAAGCTGTCCCACACACACTGGCCTCCAGCCCCAGCCTCCATCTCCCATCCTCACCACTGCTCTCGTCCCGTGGACCAGTCCAAGGACAAGGCCAGTCGCTGTGCCCCGAGATCGACCCTGAAGCGTGGCTCCAACATGCAGCTGTTCTTCTACTGGAAAGAAAAGGAATGGATGAAGACTGGGAACACAGCAGGCACCTAACAACAGGTTCACTGCTTGCCCCCACAGCAGGTTTTCCAGAGACTGATGAGCAAATGAGGGTCCCAAAGCACTGTACAATCACGCAGTTCAGGCTGAGGGGCAAATCTGCACACACACAAGATCCCACCCTTCTGCTGCTCATCTCCCACCAAACCACCCTTAAACCTTGCTTCCTCTCAGGGAGTGATGAAGTGCAGAAGTGATGACCTGGCTGCTGAATTCCCTTATAGACTGGATTCTGCTTTCTTTGCTCTGTGGGAATGGCTCTGATCCCTCTCTTCTCTCACCACCAAAACCCTGCTCCAAAAATCCCCCCTGCTTTTAACAACTTTGCACCTTCTGCTGTTTACCAGTTAGTCCATACTTGTTTTCAAGTGACAGCTTCCAGGGTTTGCTTCTCCCTCCCTCCTGCCTCTCCTCTGCCACTCTGCAGGTGGGTAGAGCCCAGCCTGACTCTTTGGTGCCACAAACAAGTTTATAGAATTTATGACAAATGATATCAGAGGACAAAAGAAGTGTTTAAAAAGCTAAATATGCTGAGGAAGCCATGGAAACTACCCAGCTTTTCTGCAAGCCTATGTACACAGCTAAGAAATGTAGAGATATATCAAACATGGGTTAAAACCAGCTTCAGCAACAGCAGGCATTGCATCCACCCACCTCACTTCCAGTCAGGTGGCAAAATTCCACAGCGCCTGTGGAGTTTGCAATGCCAACCATGGGATGTTCTGCAACGGGAATGTGGCACCTAAAAGATCAAGTTAAACAAGCCTCGAATGCCCATCTTTCTTGTATTTTAGGAAGAGAGCAGAGTCATAACTTTTATTCCAAGATGCACAAGGAGAAAGTATGTAACCAAAAAAATCCCACATTAAGAAAATCTAACGCTTCTTAAGTTCCCACAAATGTGCACGGAGGGGATTCTATATCGAGGAGATGTACTATGTGCTATTATGTAAATAAATGAGGTACAAAATCATGACCAGCTGCTCACAAGTGAGCAGAAAGTGTAAAACAGAAATGAGGCAGGAACTCATTCCAATTTACTCATTGGAACAAAACAGAGAAGTCAGGGACAGTCTGGTTAGTAACTGTTACTGTTGCTGCCCTGCCAAGAACGATTCCCAGAGGAGCAGAGCATGCTGCTGTGGCACCAGGCCTGGCCGGGCCAGTGTTACCATTTGATGTCCAGGATGGCGGCGGTGTCGATGCGCTGGATTTCGGTCAGCGGGATGTACGGCTGCTCCTCGTTGTAGTGGTACAGGTAGAGCCGCCCCGTGCGGTCACAGGCCCCATTGCTCCCCCGGGAATCGCTCTGTGTCAAACATTGGGAAAGAAAAGGCCAGGCTCAGCCGCGTTCCTGCTTCTCCACCTGAGGTCCTGCTGGGAGCAGGCCTGAGGCTCCCACTTGTTCAGTGCCATCCCTTGAGGGATGGAAACCACTGCAGACCCCTCGGGGCCAGCCACGCTCACCAGCTCAGCCCCACCTCGAGCCACCCCAGCCGGGACAAGGCACGGCCCCGCCGCGCTCAGGTAGGACCGAGGACGGGAATGGAGGCTCGCCCCGGAGCGGTGTTGAGCGTGGATGGGGATTGGGATGGGGGCTTTCCCCGGAGCGGGGCCGGGCTGGGATGGGGGCCTTCCCCGGAGCGGTGCCGGCCGAGCGGGCATGGGGGCTCTCCCCCGCGCGGGGCCGGGCTGGGATTGGGATGGGGGCTCTCCCCGGAGCGGGGCCGGGCGGGGATGGGGCCGGGGGCTCGGCACGGAGCGGGGCC
>WBMZ01002259.1:15191-29285 GCA_013400975.1 Atrichornis clamosus
GGGGCTCGGCACGGAGCGGGGCCGGGCGGGAATGGGGATGAGTGCTCGCCCCGGTGCGGGGCAGGGCTCACCTCGGCGGGCGGGCGCAGGTGGTAGGTGCCGCAGGCCAGGATGCTGTGCCAGCCCTCCACCGGGCACCACTCCACCGCGTCCGCGCTGAACTCCGTGTCCACCACCTGCAGCGTGCGCGTCCGGCACGGCGCGGCCATCGCGGGCCGGGCCCTGCTGCGCCGCCGGGGCGGCTCCCGCGAGGCTCCGGGGAGGCGGGGCCGCCGCCCGTCTGCTTCCCGGTCAGGGCGGGCCGGGGCGGAGCTGCTCCCGCCGAGCCGCCTCTTCCCCCGGCCGGGGCTGGCCGCGCACGCCGCGCTCCTTCCTAGGGCGACCTCCCTCGCTTGTCCGAGCTCCGTCCCAACGCCACCTTCCCGAGGGAAGGGCCAGCGGCTCCAGCGCCCTCCCGGTGAGGAACCCCTGCCTTGAACTCGGCAGCTGCTCACGAGAGAAAAACCGGGATCAGCCTTCCCTCGGCATCCTCCCGTCCCTTGCCATCCTCCTTGCGCCTCAGCTAGAGACCTGCCCCAACCCGGCACTCATCGCCCTTCCCGAGGAGACCCGGGCTGGCACTGCTGTGCCTTGGCAGAAGCTGTTCCGCACCACGAGAGATCCTGTTCCTGAACCCTTCCCCTTTCCGCTCAGTCCTTTCCCAGTCGGAGGGGGTCTTGCACACTCGGGATGCAGCGCGCAGCCATTCCCACAGCGGTGCTGCTCCCTGCTCTCCCGTCCTCCCTCGCCTGGAGCCTGAAGTGCTGCTGTTCCCCAGGCGGAAATTCTGTGTTTCACAACCCAGAGGTCTCACTGTTGAGTGAAAACAGCCAAGGCCTCGCCTTTGGTGTTTTCCCATAACCAACACCACATTTATTGACACTGAATTTCATCTCCCACTCTCTCCTAACACCCTTCTGCAATTCACTCAGCCTTTATTATATTATTATTACACTGAATAACCTCATCAGTGGATGTTGCCAGCTTCCTTATTCATTACCTTTTTTCCCCAATTATTTTTTTATATATTCAACATCCAATTGTTTACTTCCCTCCACCAAAACCCCCTTCCCTTCAGCTCTTCCTTTCCTGTCTTTTAAAAAGCTGTTTGTCCATGTGATGACATTCTCTCATTTTCATCAGCAGGTTTTTTTCCTTAAGCACCTTCAGCAAAGTCATGATTAAGTGCATTTTGGAAGTTCAAGCAGACTGTACCAACCAAATCCCCTTTTCCCTGCTTGTTGATGCCTGGAATGGAAACAATTCCAGTAGAGTTTTGAAGCACAACTTCCCTGTACGAAAACCACATTGACTCCTCCCAAGTATTCAGCCCTTGGTGCTGCATCACAGCATCTCTGAATTTGCTAAGTGCAGGTGGCTGTAGTTTGAAATTCCTTCCAGAAGCTGCTGTGACATTTGCTGTGACATTGTACCAAGGGAGAGGTCACCATCCCAGCTGGGAGCTCGGCTTATTCATCCCTGAGCTCCCACAGAGCCGTAGGTGGCACCGTCTGCTCCTGGCAACTTGTTGCTGCTCATTTCAGCTGAACTTTAATCTCTCCCAAAAGCACTTCTGTTCTGAACAGATTCTCTGTGGAGCTCTCCATATGGAAGTATTCCTGCGTGAACTCCACCAGCTCTTTCACAGGGAACACATACGCAAACAATTCACTGGATTTTCTTCTGCTGAGACTTTCATCTTCAGGTCAGTCCTTCCCTTTGTTGTGCATCAGTCTCTGCTGACCCCAGCAGTGCCCCTGGCTCCTGATTTTTTCAGAACTACTTGTGCAATTTTTGTGACTTGAATGTACTTCATATTCCATTTTTCTTTTCAATATTTTGGGGGTTTTTGATTTGGTTTTGGGTTTTCTGCCTTCTCTTTTTCTACATTTCACCTGACAAATCTTATTCTTTCCATCCTTTATATTTGGACAAAAGTTCAGTTTATATAGGATTTCTTCTTACTCTGAGTATCCCACATGCTGCTGTTTAATTACACCAACCTCCTTTTGTCCACAGTGCTGTTTAGCTGGGTGCTGAAGCTTTGCTCCTGGCCTATGTGGTGTTTTACACCATCCCCATGGTCCCCACAGGCCTTTAAGTCTTTCAGCTTTTCCCTTACCTTCACCAGTTTAATTTAAAATTAATTTACAGGGGAAAACCTAAGACTATAACCCCATGGTGTATTCAAGTTTCAGGTATCAAAAGGTTATCACTGAGCCCTGAAATACACTGTTTTTCATATTTTGTGTTCCTTAAGCCCATCAGGATTTCCAGTTGTGTCTTCTGAATGTTTGGGATTGGCATTATCTCCCTACTTGGATAGGAAGGAGCACCTGAAGGGTACCTGTATCAACATTTCACAGGGTGTTTACCGGGGGGTGCACCCCTCTGTTACAGCCAGCATCGGGAACACTGCAGCCTCCCAACCTGAGCTGGATTTATCAGATTTCCCTGCAGGCAACATCTTGGATGAAGAGCATCTCCATCAGGAGCAAGTTTTTAGAAAAGTTCGTTCCTTTATCAGAGCTGCCCAGGTCTGCTCCCAGATAAATGACCACGTTTTCCAACCCCAGGCTTTTAAACACTTGTCCATACACAGACAGCCCTGCCAGCCTGAGTCCTCCATAGGAAAGGAGGGTCTTTACAAGAGCTCCATCCTCTGAAGACCCACACAGGCTGTGGAGCTGCCACATTCAAGTTCCTTTCTGACCCTCCTTACATAAAGAGAAGATCTCTGTACATACAAAGATCTGCCAGGATTGCTGATCACAAAACCTCCCACACCAGTCAGGGAGCTGCTGTACAGGCAGGGACGTATTTATTGCAGTCCCCAGGAACTTTCCAGGAGTCAGAATCCCTGTAACCACTGCCCTGCTCTGGCACAGGGACAGTCAGGAGTCAAAGGTCACACACTGAGCTCAGAACCTGTGTTATCTCCCCGAGCCTTTGCAGGATGTCTGGGCAGTTTCCACTGGGTTGGTCTCACAGCCCTTTAATCCTGTGGGTATCTCCCCTCCCCACCTGCTGCACCCCTTCCTCCCCGCCCCTTCCCTCCCACATTCCCCCAGAATTTCCCCAAGCCCCCACCATCCTGGCTTTGTCCCACCCTTCCCTGAGTCCCACCTTTCCTTCATTCCCTCGGGCTGCTGCTCAAGAGGAGTTTCCCCATTGCCCACCAGGCCCTGGTCTGCAGCCTGTCCTTGTCCTCACTGCAGCATTACAAACACCAGCACGAACTTTTCCCTGCTCGGTGCTGCACAAGTGTTTCAGGGCTCTAAGACTGCACTTCATCTTACTAAACATGATTCCTGGTAATAAAATGGAAAATTGGCAGGACAAATAGCAGCCTTCTAAACAGGCAAGGGGAAAAAAGTCAATACTTCTGCCCTTTTCAATGGATTTCCTCAAATAATAAAGAAAAATACTCCTTATGTCCCATTTTGTAGTCATCAAAAATCGTGCAGTTCATTTAAAGGAAAGAACTGAATGTTTCCTTTAAAAAAAAAAACTACCCATTACAGGAAAATTTGCTTAGGTCCTTCTTGGCTTTTTCATAGTGAAGGGCATTTTAGGCTGCCTGAACAGAAAAATTAACAGTACAACCATCATTTAAACGTGGCAACTTGACCAAGTGCCTTCAAGTGAACTTCCAGCAGGAAGTTTCAGAAGTTGTTATTTCCTAAGATGCTTAAAGCCAAAGGATGAAAACCCACCCAAATGTTAATAATTCAGAACTTCCTGTGCAGATATTAGAAACAGAATATAATATTGGAAGTCCACAGCAGTTCAATTTTCTAACAAATTGAATACAAGCAAGACCAACATTGCAACATGAAGTAGCAAAGTGAATCCCGATTGAAAAAAATAAAAATTCTAAACGGCTTTTACAAAAAAATTTTCACTAAGCACTCCAAGAAAGGCTCTGCATTAAGCACTCAGCAGCTCACATTCTTCTACTGTGAAGCAAGACTAACACCTGGCACTAAATTATCCATTTTGTTCTTCAGGAAACTCAGCTGATGTTCCTTATATTTCTAAAGCAAAAATGAAAAAGAAAAATCTTTCAGATTATCCATGAAAAGAAAAATAGGCATGTGCTCTGCAAGGGAAATCCTCCTCCCATACTACTTTTACTCATTAACACATTAAAAAAACCCCAAAAAGTAATTCTTGGATTGATGACAACTCTTAAAAAAGGTGAATAAATAATTCAAATTACCAAACATTAGCTAGTTAAACATCTCTGCACATGACTAGAGTGTTTGCTATGCTACAGGGAAGCCACGAGGGCAACCACATTCACACACAGCTGCTACCTGAGCTCCCCTACCACTGCCTTCTGCACAAGGGCTTTGGAACAGAAAGCTGATTCAGCTTCCTGAAAGTCCTGGCTGCTCCAAGGCCCATCTCCAGCAGCCCCAGCTGCAGTGCCTGGACACAGATCCCAGAGGGTCCCTATGCCCCGTGCCAGCTCCTGGGGCACTGCTCCTAACCTGCAGGGACTTCCAGCACCCAGGGGTCACTGTGCTCTGAAGGCAGCTGGAAGGGGATGGGAGAAAGCTAGAGAGCAGACAAGGATTCATTCCAACCTTTACTTTGTTTGCTCTTTTTTTGTTTGTATTTTTTTTTAAATAGAGCTTCCATGCAGAGTTCTCCAGAGTAAGTGCTGATGCCGGAGCCTGCCCGCCGGCCTTGGCACTGCCACAGACACTTCTGCCACATGGGAGGAAAAGCTTTTGCTACATGACTTTTTTCTTTTTTTTTTCTTTTTTTTTTTTTTTCAACTTTTAGGCCAACAACATGTTCTCATCTGAACATTACAGTTAATGAGTGCTATCAAGAATTCCTAACAAAAACTGTACATGAGTTTACAAACGTATTAACATATAAATAATGAGAAGCTTCCTGCCTGGAGCCTCCACAGTAGTCTTTTTGCTTGAGAATATAATACTGGAAGGGCAGACCCGATCCCTTTCCACAGCACCAGTCAGAGCTGGCTTAGTCCAGTCAGCCATTCTGCTCAAGCATCACAGGGTTTTTCTTCAGTGCCTCTGGCTTCGATAAGCAGTCTGTCATACTGTGCAAAAGCAAGAGTCCAATGCCTTTGGGAAGGAATCCTGCTGCTGAGAGGCCTCTGCCACCCGGTCATCGTTCTGGTCCGAGCTCCTGCTGGAAGGTCCTTTTCTTCTCCCGACAGTGTTTCTTGTGAGCAGGCCAGTCCTTCTGCTGGCACTGCGACCCGCAGTACCGTGCCACCTGGCAGCGCCCACAGATGTTGAACTCACGTAACTGGGAACAAAAGGTGGCATTAGAGGGGCTGCTCGGTGCCCAGGAGAACCCCAACAGCATTCCCAAGGGGCATCCCGACAGCATTCCCAGGAGAACCCCGACATCACTCCCAAGGAAGTTAATGATCAGGTTCTTTCGCACTTGTCGCAAATAGGTGACAGGACAAGGATGAACGGCCTTAAGCTGAAGGAGGGCAGGGATAGATGGAATACTGGGAAGAAATCCTTCCCTGTGAGGGCGGTGAGGCCCTGGCACAGGTTGCCCAGAAGAAGCTGTGGCTGCCCTATCTCTGGAAGTGTCCAAAGCCAGGCTGGACAGGGCTTGGAGCAACCTGGGATAGTGGGAGGTGTCCCTGCCCATGGCAGGGGGTTGGAACAAGATAAATTTGAAGGTCCCTTCCAAGACAAACCAGTCTGGGATTCTGTGATTCTATGAAACACAAACATCCCACCAGGAGTGTCAGAGAACCAGAAGGTTTTGGAGCAATTTCTGTGGTTTTACAGTTCCTCTTGTAAAATGGGCTTAATTGACAAAATACTGGAGTGCTTCACATTTGTGGTCACAATGCTGCTGTTTTGTCAACTCAAGTTCTGTTTTCAACTACAACCACCTTAAATTCAGAAATTATCAGGAGTGCTGCACAAGCTCAGCCATTGCCAAAGCTACTGTTATCCAGGGAGCTTTTGGGCACAGACCCAAGTAAAAGGCAGAGCTCACTCTTTTTCAAATACAGGGAATTTAAGATCATTTTTGCAAATGTTCCCTTCCCCAAAGCAAAAAGTGGAACACAATGGTTTTAGCCTACTCAGCATCTGCTATCACAAGAAAAGCCCTTATTTATAGATAAGGCATCTGTCTGACAGAGGCACAGCCCTTGCACAGCTCATTCCCTCACTCTTTATGTTGCTTTATCTACCTCCAGCAGAACTTGCTTTCCTCCCAGCTCTCCCCTGAATGAAGGCCACTCCAATTCACCTTCTGCTCAGGAAATGTTAACCAGGTTATTTTTTGATTCCACTGCTGTCCAAAACCTCTTACGATGCTTCCTGCTGTCTCATCCAGCTGCTCACTCATCCCAGCTCTGCTCCCTAGTGGGAAGCTTCCACCTGGTTTTTTGTGCACTCTGCAGAAATCACCCTCCTCCCAACAGCCCAGAGACATCCACTGCTCCAATTCAAACCCTCCAACTGAAAATTACCACACGGTCAGAAGGTTCAGGCCAAAGAAAACCTGAGTTAAAGAGAATTATTGCTCTTAGCAGCTGAATGGTTCATGTAAAGTTCTACATTTTAAGGAATAAAAAAATCCCAGCATACACACATTAGCCAAGGCAATCCATGCTCAGCCCCAGCTCTCTGAACACACCTGTTTTTCAATCATTGTGCAGGGAGGGTAGTGACATTCATAGTATGTGCACGAGTTCTCTTCCTCCTCCACAACATCCCCGTTAGCATTGTAATATCTTGTTACATTCAGGACAGGAAACTGCTCTTCTATGGGATCTGTAGGAAGCTGTTGGATTGCCAGCCAATACAGACTTTGTTCCCTGGAAAAAAAAACCAAATACAAATTTGGTACATAGATTCATAATAACCATACAGGGAAACTGATTCTAAATTTATGAATAAGTAAGTAGGGTTAACATAGTATTTAGCCTCAGACTACACATTCTGCTCATTATTGGGTACTTTTAGAGTTATTTTAGCTTAAGTGCAAAAACCAGAAGTTTAAAAGTATCAATCAAGAAACATTTACATCAAGCAAAATTATTTCTGTGCAAGATTATTTACACCAAGTCAAAATGTATTTCTTGCTTGAAGTCTGTTTCTTGTTCTTGAACTCTGAGAATCATTTGGAGCAGTTGTAACTCACTTCATCTTCTCAAAATCAGTTTAATCAGCTCTGATCATCCCAATCTTAAAGGTGCCACAAGTGTTTCAGGAGAAGTGTGATGTGAAGTCTGTGTGTCTCCCACTGCATCACATCATCAATTATCCAGACCATCCTGACAGGAAGAGTTTGCTGTGCTCAGTAACATCAGTGAAACACAGCCTGTAGGAAGCTCCTACAACCTGGGGAAAGGTGCTGGAAGCTGAGCCCAGGAACCCACGTTGAGTGAGTCCAACCCCAATTCACCATTTCAATCACAAGCAGTTTGCAGTTCCCCGTTTCCATAGGTCGTGTTGGAATTTCGGTGCCTGAGAGGCACAAGGCAGTGAGATGTGCAGACATCCCTGAGCCACTGCTCAGCTGGGAGGGAACAGAGGCTTCCTGCTCCACCTGGCACAGCAGGAGCTCGGCAAAATCCCGAGGGTGAGATAGTCCCTGCACAGCAGGGGCAGTGAGCACAGACTGTGCCCAGGGGAGGCAGCCAAGACAGACTGATGTGTGTAAGGAGTCCAAGGTCAAATCAAAAAGGCTCTGCAAACACAAAAATCACTAAAGGAAGGAGACAACAGTTTAAGAGATTTTCATTCCCCCTGCCAGATGTTGCTGTACCTTTGTTTGCTGGAGATTTCCTCAGCTTTGGCCTTCCACCCCCAGGGGACGAGGCGCAGATTGTCCAGGCGGTTGTCCACTGTCACCGAGTTCAGATGCACCACCTGAAAGCCAGGGGCAATCCCTCCCCGGTGTCTCTCCCTGCAGGAGACAAAACCAACCTGAAGGTCACTGGTGAACAAGGCTCCAGAGCTAAAAAGCAAAGGATCACACCAGTTCCAGAAGTGATGGGAGTTGTGACCTGCTGGCACTGGAACAGGCCCTGTCCGACCTGGGCTGCCAGCAGGCTCCAGTGGCTACTTAGGAGCAACTCCCAGGAGAAAGTGCCTTGTTCCAGCAGATTATTTCCATTATAAATGAGTTTAATCAAAAGACACTCATGGCATAGTGTAACTGCAAGCATATTGCTTAGTTCCAGAGATTACTCCTCCAGTTACTGCAAGGGACTGATGGAATTACTGTGTTCCACAGAGCAGATGTGAAAGGTGCCAATGCTGGTTTATTATTTTAATAGGAAATTCTATCAGACACATTTGGGCAAGTTTCACACCGGTGTGGAGTCACAGAGCTTGTTATTTATGAAGAAACATCTCTGAACAACAAGCCACAGGACTGAGGTTTCACTGAGTATGCAAATGATTTTTAGACTCTAATTGAGTGTAACACACAAAGTCTGAGATGACTCCACAACTACCAAGACACCTGAAACTTGCCCAGAACCCAAAGCAGGACTAAGCCAGGATGGCTGCACGGGGAGTCTTTCCTACTGCCTTCTATGAGTTCCCATTTCCCATTCCACCTTCTTTTCACCTCTCCTTTCTCTGTTTCATCAAGTACCACATTCACTGTCAAACACCCTCATGCCTGGACAAGTTTCTGTATCACTTCTTGCAGGAATCCCCATCCCAGCTGAAATGCAAGGCTTGGACAGAAGGCTGTCTCCATGTTTGCTGTGCCATGAGTAACTTCCCAGCACAGGAGAACAAGGACCAAGCAGAGCTGACAGCACTCACTGAGGGTAACCCAGCACCCCCTCCCAGGAGACCCTTCCAACAGCTTCACCCAAGCCCAGCCTGATGCTGAGTCCTGCTCTGCCTTTACTGAACATTTCAGTTCAAAGAGTTCATTGAATTTTGAAGAGATATTTGTCCAAGTTAAAAAATCCCCACTTTTTTTTCCCCCTTTACAAAGCTCAGGGTTACCCAGCAGAACAGGGAACTCATTTCAATGTGACTGCCAATGAAAAATGTAGGATTTTGTTTTCTTGGTCAAAATCCATTCATATATGGCTAAGTTTTACACCTTGGGAGTAAGAAAAACTCTTACAACCCACATATGCCCCAAAACTTCCTCAATTTAATAGCCTTAGAGAGGCTACAAGCAGCACCTACACACAGACTGTGCTCCAATTCCCACAAGGGAATTCCTGTAAGGACACCCCTGCATGAGAATAAAGCCTGGAGCCTCATGCCAGGGAGTTTGCTGGGCTTCCACAGAGCAGGGAGAAGCTCTTCCCTTTGAAGAAAAAAACAAATAAAATCCTTCTTTTTTTTGGGAAAAAAAGCCTCCCCCACATATAAAAGCAAACAAAATTACAGAAAGGAGTCTGCTGAAGTGCCCTAAAGGAGGAATACCAGAATCCCAGACTGGTTTGGGTTAGAAGGACCTTAAAATCAACTCTTTCACCCCCTGCCATGGGTAGGGACACCCTCCACTACCCCAAGCCCCGTCCAACCTGGCCTTGGACACTTCCAGGGACGGGGCAGCCACAGCTTCTCTGGGCACTCTGTGCCAGGGCCTCCCCACCCTCACGGGGAACAATTCCTTCCCAACATCCCATCTAACCCTGCCCTCTGGCAGTGGGAAGACATACAGAAAAAGCTACGTTTGAGTTGTTGAAGGCTAGCAGAGGGTCTGGCAAAGGGAATCAGGAATCCTGAGGGCTGGCTACAAGTGGGAACCCAGAACTGGGGAAGTGCTGACTGTGAGCATCAGTCAGACATGGAGACAGGGAAGGAGTTAAGGTTCTTAGAATGAGCCTGGGACAAAGTGCCAACTGGAGAGATGGGATAGATAGGGACGAGGAATCTGGGAGGAGGAGATAGAAGTTCAGAGCAAGAACAAACTGTGCAGGGGGGAAAGGGAAGGGGAGTCCAAGACTAAGTTAAGAAATATTTTTTAAACTGATGAGATGAGAGTTTAGAAGCAGCTGGAGTTGGGAAAAGAGAGAGGATTCTGAGAGATGGTCCCTGGCAGCAGAAGTCACAGGAGAGTGGCACAAACCTCCCACTGCTCCTCTACACCCCAAATGTGCATCCACCACCCCCAAAAAGCAGATTCTGACCACACATCCTTCCACAGAGAGCCAGTCTTTCCCTCCTTGTACGAAACCACATTGATCTACACCACTGCCAGCTCTCCTGTGACCTCAGGTGACAAAGGCCAGAGTAAAGGTGGAAGCTTGAGAGTGTTACCACACCACTGGACTGAGGCACCAGAACTGGCAATAACAAATTCAGGTTGGTCCCTTCTCTCCATACATAAGGAGGGAAGATTGAAAAGCACAAGTACTCTCCCCTCCCCAGGCCCCACCTGGAGACATGGACCATTCCAGTTGATCCAAACTGTGCAGGAATGACAGGCTATGGAAGGTCCTGCCTTGTCCCTTGCAGAGGGGGCAGACAAGAAACAGCCCCAGTAACGCAGCTGAAGCTCCTGCAGAGCTCCTGCCTCCCTCAGCACTCCTGAGCTCCTACAGGATGCCAGGCAAAACACTCCAACCAAGACTTTTCAGGGAATTATCTGTATTCTTTTGGTATTTCAGCAGCTCAGAACTGAGACCCAGAATACAAGTGCAGACACAGCAATTCCTGACACCAGGAACCAGAACTGAGCCTGTTATAGGCAGCATGATGGTAAGTGCTCTAAAAACAACCCCAAAAAATCCCCCAGAAATCAGGTCTGAGATGTCTTTTTGAACATGCAGTTGGTGATACTTATGACTAATCTCCTGATGCTGCTGTTCCCCGGGGAACATCTCTACACCCAGCAGAACGCAGCGAGCTGGGATTGCTCCACAGGGAACATGGTGAGGGGATGAGGCTCTGCAGGAACATCCAAATCCTGCTCTGGGGGAGCCAAGAATCCATGTGGGAAACACAGCAAGCACCAGAGAGGCTGAAGAACTATCAGGAAGTTCTTCCTGTAAGAATTTCTGCAGCTTACGTGGGGAGTTCTCAGCTCTTGGTTCCCGTTTGATCCCACAGTTCCCTCTGCGCAGGGCAGCAGGAGGGCTCTGGGACAAGGTCCCTGTCACTGCTGCAGCTCCAGCAGCTCCAGGCTTTCTATCCCAAGGGCCTCATGACATGAACAAAGATATCTGCTTAACTACATTTTTTTAAAAATTAAAATTCAATAATCTGCTTTACTTGCATCTACCACATGCTGCTCACTGTATCTTAAACCAGAGGCACACAACTGGGTTGGTTTTTCAGCTGTTTTGGGGTTCGTATGCAGAGAACAGTTAAATTACACACCTCTACCTGCAGTAATTCATGTTCTTTGGTTATCATTCACCCGAGGGGTGAGGCTGGCACTGGGAAGGGCAGTGCCTGGTTCTGCCCAGCTCTCCTGACTCTCGGAGGCTCCAAATCCTCCAGCATTGCTCCTCCTCATCAGGGGAAGGTCCTGCCACTGCTCCTCAGTTGTGGCTTGTGCTCAGAGCAGCCCCAGTGCAGGAGGGGCAGGGCTGCACAGCCCCTGCAGCCAAAGCCCCCAGAGACTCAGCCACTGACCTGCAGCATTTGGGCTGCAATTACAGATCAGCAACACAAACACCTTCAGGGGGACCAAACTGAATTCACAGCAACAGCTGAGACATTTTATATTTTCTAGTCCAAAAATTTGACTTTGCAACTTCAGAACGGCAGCTCTGCTTGCCTGGCAGCTGACATCCCCCTCTGTGACTCCACAAAAAATCCCCATTACACACAGTGTCTTATTTTTAACCCCAGCCCATGCCCAAGTGACACAATTTGAATTTCCTAACTGAATACACGCGAATTACTTCCTAATTTGAGTACAACAAACCAGAAGAGGCAATGACTGGGCTGTGCCATAAGCAAATAGCTGGGCTGTCATCATCTGCACAGCCTTCCATAGTTGGCCTGAATAATAAGGTGCTATTTAATGCTACTTACAGATAATAATTATGACTGTGTGAGGTTCACAGTTAGCAGTAGCTGCCAGTGATTTACTCCTCATATTGCAGCCAACTTCATCATTTCAACAAAGTTCTATGCGCAGTAAGATTAACCATTAACAGATGCAGGTTAAAATCCATATTTAATGAGCAGAATGGAAATAATAATAATAGCCTGATATTCCTCCTGTCTCCCTCCACTTGTGCAGAGCCTGGTTTGGGGGGTAAAAGGTAACTCGGAATGATAAAGCAAGCACAGTTACATCCTGGGCACTGTGACTTCCAAGTATATGGAACTGAATAGAAAACATGCTTAATTTTTAAGAAAAGGCTTTTAAAAGAAGGAAGTTTTCTTTAGCAGATCACACCTTTTCTACAAACCCATTAACATCTAGAAAGAGCAGTGTATCAGCTCAGAGGGTGAGCTGCTCTCATAGGTGAGGAAATTGCCCCCTGAAACTTCATGTGCAGCTACAGAGGAATTCAAAGGTTTGTAGAGTATGGAAAATAAGACTTAGCAGCTGACATGAACCATCAGCAGCATCACTTCAGACAGTTTTGCAGAAATCTATAGAAACATCTTAAAATTTTAAGTTATTAGAGGCTCCCTCTCTCCAGTGCTCTTCCAATTCTCAGTGGACAAAAAACCCCACAACAAACCTTCAAAAGATTTGTCTTCACCTGTCAAATGGTGCAAGTCCCCTGCTTTCCCCCCAGCTGGAGCTGGAGTAGCATTCCTCAGGTGCAAGCAGTGAGTACACGAACCACTCTCACCTCTCACTGCCTTCCCTGCCTGGAATGTTTCACAGGCTGTGCTGTGTGAGCACTCTGCAAACCAAAGTTTCCAAGGGTTTCCAGCCCTCCTGAGGGGACTTAAACTACCACAGGCAGAGAAATCACCCCACACAAGCTGGTGGCAGCAAACCGAACCCTCAGTTTTTCTCTCTCCCTGCAATACCTACCAGAGCAGCTCGTGCAGGAGGCGGCCTGAGCCCCGGCCGCGGTTCTTGTCGAACGCGTAAGCAAAGATTTTAGCACCATTTCCATCAGCATCCACCTCCATCCGAGCCTAGAGGGAAGGGAAAGGCTGTGAGATCACCCCACACGGAGCAGCAGAGCACCTGCTCCACTGGGATGTGGGATGGACCCAAAATTTCACACTTATCCCACGGAATCTGAGTTGTTTCAAACCCCCAGGGGGACCCAACCAGCCCGGCTGTCGTGGCTGATGGAGCTGGGAAAGGGCAGGGAGCTGACGAGTCTGCTGGACAAAGAACAGCAGGAATCCAGCTGTGAGCCCATGGGGCTGGGATCCACACTCTGCCCTGGCACAGTCCCTGTGCAGCCACCAGCAAGTCACCAGGGCTGTGTTGTGATCAGTGCCCCTACACCCATCTCACTGGGGTGCAACTGAGAGGGGGGCCTGTCCTGTTTCCTACTCTCCACAAGGCTGTGCTGGTGCCAGAGCTCATGAATTGTAGCAAACACTTGACAAATTTGGGGCCGGAGTGTGTAACCACCATCAGTGACAGAGACACAGTGGCTGCCAGAGAGCAGGAATGGGCAAACAGGGTGTGTTCTGGCAGGAGCACTGCCACAGCTCCTAGAATTCCAAGCAACAGCCCCAAAGCACCCACTGCACTGCAGGAACTCAGCAAACGAAGGTCTCTCCTCCAAAAGAGCCTTATTTGTAGAAGATTCTGTAATCATTTTATTTTGCTTTCAAAGCCTTGGTAGAACCCACTTACTCTCTTCCAGTGGACGCTAAGAGAAAACAGGTTTTTTCTGGTCCCATGATCAGTTACAATAATACAAGTTTTCCTCATCCAAGACTATGTGGAGTGAACGTTTTTAACATTTGCCAAACCAAGTTAGAGATGACAAATTATCAGTTCTCCAAAGCACACAAAGAGTAAAGAGAAAACGAAAAAAAACTACATAACAAATAATTAATTAATTGTTTTAAACCAATACCCGTTTAATAAAAAAAAAAAACCAAACCAAAAAACCCCCCAAAAAACCCAACCAAAAAAAACGCAAAACTTTTCCTGCTTAGAACCCTC
>WBMZ01002260.1:0-159032 GCA_013400975.1 Atrichornis clamosus
TATATATATATATATATAAACATCAGCATCTTTGTACCTTTTCTTAGGTATTTGAATGACAGTGGGTTAATCCTTTGGTTTTTTACTCACTTTTATATAGAACTATTTCTTCTGTTTGTAAACAAACTTTTTATAAAACAGCATGCAACTACTTAATGGAAATAAGCTAATCTACATGAGGAAGAACTACAGTGTCATCATTTTAGTTTAGACATTAGGTTAGCAGACCCCCTCCAGCTAGATATAAAAACCTTTTCATTATATATTGACCTGAATTCCATGCAAATAGTTAATGTAGTGCATTTCATTAATATCCCTAATTACTTCCTTATTAAAGATGAAAAATGAGCTGTAATATGGATTTTTAAAATTTATTTCAAGTAAATAAGATACCATGTTCTCCTGCAAGAATACTTGTTGCCAAAGATATAATTATTAAAAAAAAAGGTTTCATATGTTAAAGATAGAGGAAATATGACTATTTACAATCACTTATGTTTAAAAGCATTGCTAAGTTCTGTGTGCTTCATTTTATACTTCCATCAAGAACTGTTCATTCTTTCCTTTAAACTTCTGCTTCTAGACATTTTACTGTGGCCTCAGGCTTAGTTTTAGCCTCTTCTACCTTATTTCCATTATTCTGTGTTTCCTTCTCAGGTGTTTTGTCATTTGATATTGCCTCTTTGAGAGCAGTAGTTACAACTGTTTCTTTTTGCTGATTCTTGTTAAAAAATGGGAGGGTTTTCTTGTACCTTTAAAGAGAAAAAAGGATAGTAAAGCAGAGATATTGACATGGTTTGGTAGTATCACTCAAATATCTAGAATTAACTTACTCTACAATACTCAAGCAAAAGTCTCACAGAAAATAGTGGCATGCTAGATCACTGTGCTTTTTCAAGCAGTGTGCTTTCTAAAGATATATTTTGGTATTTTTTTTAAAAACAGACAATGTCTATTCAAGATTTGTGGTACACAACAATAAAGCTGTCTGGGCTAGGATGGGAGAAATGCACACTTTTTAGTAGGATTTAATGATGCACTGTGTTGAAGATCTTTACACTTGACAAATGAGTTCAACAATTCTTTTTTTCTGAGCAAAATCATAGTCCAATAATAAAAACTTTCACCTTGAGCCTGATATAGAAAAAAAAGAAGGATAAAACTGCATATACAGGTTTATATATGAACACACACACTTCAGTGTTGCTATTTTGACACACTTGGAAATGTTTCACACTAGGCATGGTTGACTAATTAAAAATAGGCAAATTTTTTTTGCTCCTTTTCTTAAGCAGGGAATGGCAACAGCAATAGCAAACTTATCTGTATAGAACAGGATTAAGATTTTATTTCTTTGTGCCACACTGTTGTGTCATCATCATTACTTCTCTGCTCTTTAGCTGTATATTTTAAATATTCACTGGTTGTACTCTATGAGTTAACTCGGTCCAAGTGAGAAAAAAAAAAAGCAACTTACTTTTTGATATAACAGACTGCTAGAACAACTGAAATGATGAAGAAGATGATTGCCAGTACCAGAAGTGCAGTGGGGATACCTGGGGATGATATAAACACAGAGTTTTTATATGTACTTAATACTGACTTTCTAGAGGCTCATGAGCATAAATCCGGATTCTTCTAAACCCAGCCAAATGCAAGAGTACAATACCAGCTCAAGAACAGAGGTATTAGGAAGCTCAAAAGGTCAGTTATTCCTGCTCATTTTTTCAAGGGAGACTAAAACAGGCATTTAGGCAATCCCTGACAGATATTTGTCTAATCTGCTCATTGGAGGGTTTTTACAACCTGCCTAGAGAACACATCCTGGTGATTAACTGTCCTTACAGGTAGAATGCTTTTCCTCATATTTAGTCTATTTCTCCCTTGCTGTGTATTAGGATTGCTTACTCACACCTCATATCTCGAGAACAATTCCCTTTAAGACTTTCTTGGCTTCTATTGTTTTTAAGAGCCTGGTGAGTTTTCCATTGCTCTGAGCACACAGTGTTTGCCAAGACTTTTTCAGAGATGTGTTTACCTCAAATCACATTAACCAGCACGAACTTCTACCATTTCATGCTAAAATATTATCAAAAAGTACAAAAGCATGTCTTAGTTCTGCTTCAAAACTATATTAAAATAGTTTTCTAAGCTTTGCTTTTGTGAAACCATAACACTCCTCTTCTGCCTCTAGGTTCAGCTGTATCAAACTGGATGGTAGAGAAGCAAACAAAGATAGCAGTGAACAGTTTGTCTACTGACTTCTGCATGATTAGCTCTTTTCATTAAATGACTATTACATAAGGCCTTTACCTCCAAAAACAACAGCATCATTCTTAAAGGCCAGATGGGAAGTGTGTTTGGGAGAGTCAGTGGGCGAGTGTTCCTCTGGCATTTGTGTGGTAGTCCCCTCTGTTGGTATTATTGTTTCAGTTATGCATATAACACGAAACCTTCTGTCTTTCAGGAATTGTTCTGCCTCAGTCACAGTGGGCACTGCTGTGGTGTTCTCAGTCAAATCAGACACTGAAGATGCAGTTAAGTCTGTTGATGCACTTGATGAAGGAAATGTGGTTGTGGTTGGGTCTGGTTCACAAGAATTTATCTGGACATCTGCAGCAGGAAAAGGAAAGACATGAAAAGTTGTGTTGGATGCCGGTTTTGTACTTACTGCACACACGTTTGTTGAAATCATTCCTCAGTCTTTCCCTTCTGGAAATTATTATTTGTTTGTTCACAAAAGCCTCACCCAAATCAGGCATCCTTATTTCAAAAATGTGGTTGCAACCTAAATTACACAGCTTTTACCATTACTCACATAGTTAAACACTCCTTTGAGCAAGTGTGGCCCTCATTTTATGATTGCATACCAAGGAATATATTCCTCCTGAAAAGTACTTAAAATAATACTGCATATAAAAACCAGCAGTATAACCTCTCCCAGAGCAGGAGACTGAATTGCAGAATCAATATTCAAAAATATTTCTATGATATTATGTATATGTTCAAAACATATGCATGTACTGTTGATACTTGGAAAACTAATCTGATTTTCTGCAAAAAAAAGCAGCAGCCCATAAAACTTTCAGTTAAATCAGGCACCAGTGTGATATAATAAAGAGATATGATTCTAATTGGGGGGGTGGGGGTAGGAAGTAACAAATTTCAGGTTTGAAGAAAAATAAGTAATTTTCAGAAATTAAGTGATTTAATAGAAATGAGTGTTATCGATGTAAAAATGTAGGTGCAAGTGAACATTTGTACGTAATTGGAAGAGCTGCGTTCAGAATCAGGCTCCTGTGAAAACGTGAAAATTCTACTTTACTAGGGACGTTCTATATTCTGTAAAGCTATAAAGATTTCACTAAAGTAATGACCAGGTTACAACGCAGATAACAGGGAAACGACGTTCGTGCCGTTCTCCAACTGAATCCCCACGGGAAGTCCAATGACGCAGTCACATTTACAGAATAAAAAGTAAATGGCAGGGGCTTGACACTTTTTCCACTACAGTTTTCAAGAGCTTTTGGTGACTTTTTTGGCACAAGAATATTGGCAGTAAGAAATGCTTAGAAGAGGCAACAGTTTGGAAATTAAGATAAGGGAACACAGAATCATCCCAATGCTAAATATGCATTAAATTGTGTTCTTTATTTATTTATTTTTAAATTAAAGTGAAACAAAGCAAGTAATTTGGAATGACTTGCTACCTATTTAACATTACCCAACCTACCCAACATTTCTGATGCAGAATAACACATATTTCATGCACTGAAACACCATGTTGTAGAGGCCTTCTTTGCATGGGCATATCTTGCATCGCCATCTTTCTCTTGCTTTTTCCAACCGTTCTTCACATAACTTTTCTAAAAACTTTCAGGACTTTGTAAATATTCTCTTGCTCTTGTTATATAAAACTCATTGGCAAAGTCTAGGAACTGATTAGAATTAGTGATCCTTTATTTGGTCTAATTATTGGGATATTTGTTCTGTAATAACCATAATATGGGACATGAGCAGGAACACAACAACTCTAATTACTTATTTTTAGTTAATACCACAGAAGCCATTAAGAAACAAAACTGATCTACTGTGTTGAGATCTAACTTATATCAAGGCCCAAGTTCCACTGTTGTATCTTCAATCTGTAAAGAGTCAGTGAGGGGAAGGACAGGCCTTTTCACACATAGGATGATGCACATTAAAGAAAGCTGTTGGATTTTACTGATAATAGATGGGGGATCCTAGTTAGTTTTATGGTCTCTTGGCAGTTTTGGCTTATATTTAATTTAGTTTAATGGATACCTTTCCCTTTATCAACAAACATTCCAGTTTTCCTGAAGTACCCCTTGGCCTTTTTGCAAGAACAGACACACCACACACAGGCACCCTGGTTAAAGATTTGATTAACTGTCTCTCTAATTAGCATGCTTAATTAATCAAAATATATTAGGAGCATAGTGTCAACATTACAGAATGGTAGAAGCAACTCTTCTTCAAGAGCTTTTATGGCAGCACGAAATTATTTATTTGGATAAACAGAATTCCCCTTTTGTATTTCTTGGAAGCTTCTGAGCTAAGAACAGCTTGTCAACAATTAAGACTGGGGGGGAAGGGTCAACAAATTATAGGAACTCACTCACTTGTTATGATTTTTTCATACAGATTTAAAAAAAAGCTAATATAAGCCATATAATTGTCATGCTTACATACCTGAGGAATTGAAGCAGTAGACATTAAATTTTAGAAGTCTGTCAGCATTCCATGGCACTATTCCAGTTTTGCCCTGACCACATTTCTTGTTGGATGTTATCCGAGGAATAACAACAAATCCATCTTTCACCCATCCAAAGCTACAAGAAAAAGCATCAATCCTTTCAGTGTCAGATTTATCACCTGCCTCAGCTGTGTGTAAAGTTGTCCCCTAAAGGTAGTGAGCCACTAACTGATGTCACATACCTGCATGTTTCAAAGCCATGTTTCAGAGCCTTTTCAACTTGGTCTTTACTTGCCAGCTGCAGATTGAGTTGATTACATACATTACTTCCTTCTGAGAAATTCACTTTCTGATCAAGATAAATTCCTACACCCATGATCCTGCAAGATGAATGAATGGAACCTGTAATTAAGTCATAAAATATTCAAGGTTAGTATTTGAATATTGACATTTATTCCTCATGACGAATTGAAGATCACGTTCAACTGAATTGAACATTTTTTAAATGTTTCTAGGCTTGAGGGTAGAAGGAAACTAATTTCTAGCATAAAAGACATACTCTAAAAATAGAACATATTTTTTAAACACAATAATCTGAAATTTGAAGAGGTTTGACTGTCATTAAACTAAATGCTTAAATGGGCTTTTTAATTTTTTTTTTTTAAACTAAATTAAAACTAGCAGTTGCATCAAGGTAGTGATTCTGTCATTGCACCCCTCTTCTCAAGATGATAAGGTATATAAAGTCAAAGGTATTATATGTAATTTTTCATGGAATTAATATAGTAATAGGAAAATACTAAGATTTTATAATTTCTAGTGTTCCTTATTCCTACTAAACTCTTTTTTATTTTATTCCTAGCTTAGCATGCTGCTTCTATCCCTCAGCCAGTGTCAAGTGTTCAGTTTACTGTGTTTGGCAGGAAACAGGAAAAGAGGAGAGAGACCAGGTGAATTTCTGACACTTTTCCAGGCAGTTCATCCAACTTTTTAGAAAGCCACAGCTGGCACACTCTTTGTGACACCTGCACCAGCAAGTGCACAGCTTAGGTTACACCTGCTCTTCTTTCTTAGCCTGTGTTAAGGACCTAGGACAAAACTCAGGATTTGGCACAAAGAAAAGATATTACTGTTTTTCCTCAATATTTCACTGGAAGCATACACTGGAACCAAAGATATTTTCTTTTTGAGTTACATACGGTAATTGCCCTGTTAAATGAAACATTTCAGCATTCCATTGCAAACATGTCAGATAACCGGCAGCCACAGGTGTTACTTCCTTGCTCAGTATGTTTGTCAGACTATACTCACCAGGTATGTTCATAAATGAATACTTCATAAAATCTGTGCTACAGAATACAGGCAAGACACAAAATCTCAAGGCAGGATGAAGTGATGCCTGCAAACCCACCCCATGACTTCTTAGCAACACAAGTGAAACTGAATTTTATGAATGAAAAGATATAGAACTGGCAGCCAAGCCTTTTTTGTGATGAGAAGGGAATAAAAGGTGACTAAGCCGGTGTGGAGTGCTAAAAGAAAGGCAGGCTTTTAGCTCCTGCTCCCACTGGAGCTGGAAATGACTTCTGGACAAAAGATGCATCTCTGCTGTCCTTTAGTTTAATTGGACTTAAATGTTTGGTAGAGTGATCGTTGAATCAAGGGCTTCAAGTCTACCCAACATAGTCTATTATTTACCAAGCTTCAGATTTGAGCCAATACAACTTTTAAAAAATGTTGAGAAAGAAAGTTTTTCAATGACCAACTTTACAAATTTCAAATAAAGCTGAGCAGCTGAATGAAAGGAATTTAATGAAATCTTAGAAAATTACCTAGGTACTTGTGAACTGCTACAGTCTTTAGTCATTCAATTACAGGACAAATACTTTTACATGTGTATTGCATGATAGATAGATAGCATAGTATAAAAATTCAGTGTCAGACAATTAAGTTGTAAATAATAAGAAAAGTTACTCTAGGACATGGACCACAGTTGTGCCTTAAAAATTTTTAAGCCTTTTAAAACAAAACAGTGATGTAAAAGATACATTTTGTTAAAGTTATCAGTTTCACAGTGTGAGGTGGAAATCCAGAAAGCGAACTGAAGCCTCTTCAAGTCTTTTCATCACTTCTTAAATCACTCTGAACTCTGTTCTAAAGGTGACTGAGTTTGTACAGGAGACAGACTAACCCTTTAGAAGCACATTATCCTTTTTGGTCCTCAAGCTGCTGATTTAAGTTTTGCTGTACTTTAAGCTGTGCTCTGTTTAGTTAAGCTACTAATACTGGGACATTCTCCTCAGTATTTGTGTCTTGGATGAAAAATTTGGTTAACTGAAATAGGTGGGAAGACCTAGACAGAAGAATCTCACAGCAAGACAAAGTTGTCATAGAACAGGAAGAATATTGTTCAGTTTCTGTAAGCTATGGGCATTGGCCTTATTGTGTATTAGTTCCCTTCTTGCTTTTTTGAGGGAGCTGTCGTTTTTCTCTTTGCCTTGCGCCTAACCTTCACTCTGATTTATCAGAGAGAGTTTGCTTTGGCGGGTGATGTCAGGGAGCAGCAAGAATGAGGCTGTTCAAGAAAGCGAGGAGCCAGGAGCAGAGGGTGACAGGAGGGCAGTGCCCTCCCTGACCAGGCCACAGTCCCACAGCCCCTGAACGGCACCACAGTGGTGACACTGGCAGGTTTCGCTGGCAGCCCCAGGGACACAAGGAGTCAGACAAGCAGAAAGCCCATCTGGGAACAGCAGGAGATGGTGCTACCTATAACACCTGCCTGAAGTCCATCCTGGAGACAAGGCTACCTAAATCCAGAGTCCTCTATGAAGCCCAGTCAGCAGGTCACTCCAGCAGGGGACAGGACATGCTACAGCACAGCTCCAAGACACAGCTGGAGATCAGCCCAGAACCTGACTGGAGCTCTTGGACCCATGAGCAGAGGGTGCATGAGTAGGAGTTGGAGGGGAGCTAAGGGACATCCAAACAGGTGTGAGGAACAAGACTCAAACTTTCCATCTCCCCAGTGGAAATTGTACAGTGGTTGGTTTTCCTGGAGGAAACTACTGTTGGTACTCCAATCCTGTGGAATTTCAAGAGGACTTGTTTTGAGCTTCTAATTCATTCAGTCCAGGTTTCCTTCAGAAGACTTTCAGGAGGTGAGAAAATCAATTGCCTGCAATAACTGGATTTGTTCTTTAACATAAGTAGAACAAGCACTTAGTCCTTGAAAATTACAGTGAAGCATCTGGAGGCTTCTGGTATGCAGTGAGTACAGATATCCCAGCAGCTACTGCAGTTAGGATAGATTGTGCCAAGTTGATAATGGAATTTGAAAGACAACTAGTCTCATGCATGTTTCGCTGTCTGAGGACTGTACAAAACTCTTTGCTCTAGTACTTACAATAATACAAAATAAAGTTACATTTCAATAGGTCTGAGCTTAATCCTAAATGGGATATCAGATCTTTAAAGTAAGAAGTTATGCAGCATTTAGATAAAAATGCTTCATTATTTTCAGCAATTAAATTAGACTAACAATAACAGTTTCCCTATATGCTAGTTTTTGTTGCACTGTATTCTCATAATCCTGTGGTTTCCTCTGCCAGAAACACATTTACACACGCTCCCTTGCCCACATTTTTGTTTGTAAATCCAGCTACTCTTTCCAAGACTTTAAAAAGTAGAACTTTACATACCTGTTACAAAGTAATTTTGAGCTACAAGTGTCATAACCCAGACGAAAAACAATGCTGAGGTAACTCCAAAAGAAGTTGCCATTGCCACCAACTTGGAAAACTCAGAAAATCAGGAAATTCGAGGCTGTTTGTCTCCTGTGGTAAGAAAAGTGAGGGTATTGGATACTGTCAGACCACTGATGAGATGACTTCTTGAAAGCAACCTCAGCTGTCACTGCAGTGCTTCATCGAAAGAATGTCAGAGCAAATGCGTTGACTGTCCTGCTCTGGGGCGAGGTCACGGACCGGAAATCCCTAACGACCCTTTCCACTCGCTTTCATGTAGGGATTGCTGGAAAATTTCACTACTGCTGATTCAGAAAACACGGCTGAGGAAGGGAGATAAGGCTGCTAGACTGCTAAGTCAGTAAACACTTTGGAAGAAGTTTTTCTTTTGCTATTTTTTCCTGTTTTACTGGTTATCAGTTTATTATTCGTGGTGTCTATTCATCTGGTAAATAAAACAAATCCTCTATTGTATCACAGCATGGCACACAGGATTTTTCTTTTTTTAAATTGGAATTGGAAGGGCATCCATTCCCCAATATCCTATTTGTCTTGATAGAATACTTTTACTTTTTTTTTTTCCTTAGAGTAATTATGCAAAAGTAATTTCCATAACACAGTGGTAATATGAAACCTAGTTTTGAAGAGATTTGGAGATACACTACTGTAAATGGGATTCCTTGTGAGAGCACAGGTACAGAGGTGGCAACCAGTCCCATCACTGCTGCCTTTTGTGGAGTTCCAGCAAACAGTGATTCCCATGGATTGATTCAAAACACAGATCATCCTCACAGCTATAACTTATAAAATCTTCAGGAAGACTTAGCAAAGAAATTTTTTATCAAAGATTCTGACAAACACAGAGCAGGAATGAAGTTCCAGGGATGATTTAATTCCTTTAGTGTCCGTTGTACCTGCTGTACCTCTGTTATTCCTGACAGATGTTTGTTTAACCTGTTCTCAAAGACATTCAGTGACAGATTCCCAACATTTCCTCTAACATTCTATTTCAGTGCTTCACTGTTCTTTAATGTTCAAAGGTATTCCCTACTCTAAATTGACTTAGCCCAACTCTGATATAATCCTATCACTTATTTTCCTGCTGGCAATGGACATTGAAGATAGTTTATTCCCTTATGTTTTGCAACTATTTTATGTTTTTAAAGAGTTATGCCTCTGCTCCCACTTTTCTTTCAGCTAAGAAACCCCTGCTACTTCACTCTCTGTCTCCATGTGATGCCTTGCCAGTGCCAGGTACTAATTAATAAATTGCTTTACCTGCTTGTACAATTCAGAAGGGTATCAGTCTTTTTTTTTTTTTTCAACAGGATGATTTTGTTACATCATGTTGAATTTGTGATTCAGCAAACTTTTAGATGTCCTGTGTTTCCAGGCTGTTTTCAAAGTCCTGTAAACACAAGTATAACAGTAGGTACCTCTTTAAACTGAGGTTTGCATTATAGAAATTTGCCAGTTAATATATTAGATAGTATTAACGCTAAACTGGGCACAGGCCCAACCTCCTGCAGCAGCAAATAACAGGGTTATTATCTGGTGTTCTGTAACACAGACAGGCCTAAGGAGAAGGCTGTGGGTTAGTGAAATGATGCCTCCATTAGCAATAATGAAATGAAAACTGGGTTGTGTTTGGGCTGCGGTTTGGAACTGAATGTTGGTAAAGCTCCTTGAGATCTTAAGACAAATTTCTTGCTCCAATTTCTATTCCCCCTTTATTGTGCTGTACTTACCTGTCTCTACAAAGTGATGGCAATGTCAGATACTGTAATCAGACTTAACTCTCACTTGAAGCAGGTTGTGAGTGGATTCACTTGCATTTGCAATGTAGAAGCAGAAACTAATAATTCTCTAGCTCTCATGGACTAGTAGACTGTGGCTGTAAAACACGCAGAATATTAAACAAAATCTTATCATTGAAAGTGCTTACCTTGAACTGCCAAGTATTTCCTTCCATGAAAACTTACCAATAGCTGGGTTTCTGACATTTTAAAATGGCATGCTAATTGTCCTGCCAGGTCTGAAATCTGAACACTTTGTGCCTACTATCCTCACTGGAGCAAAATTACTTTAGTCAAAATCTTGATGTTTAGTAGGATTTTTAGCTGTAAAAATTAGATAAACACCTTTGCAACATCAAATAAAAATATAAGCTGCTTCACATGGTCTTACAGATCAGGACAGGGAGAAAAGAATTTTAGAATAAGACTGAAATAACTATTTTTGTCTGTTTCTTTCTTTTTGTATGTCAGCTGTTCCAAGACTGTGAAAGTTCACTTATCTGGACTGTAACAGTACAAAAGGTCTTTAACCTTCTTGTGTGTCTTCAACATAATTGGTGTGGTTAAAAAAAGAGCAGACTTGTACTGAATGATTAATTAGTGTTTGACCTAAATACTTACACTAATCTATATGAAAAATTCCCAGCCTCTCATGTCAGCATGTTTTAAAATGGTGATGAGGGTTGCTAAATAGAAAACTTTTGATAAGGCAGAACAGACTTAATTGTTCTCTAAAGGAACCTTGAAATCTGAACAACAGGAGAGGAAATGAATAAAAACATTGTTCATGTAGAATATATAAATACCAGGGTCTTTCCATGATAACAGGAATTCCTTTCCAGGTTGTTGCAGACCCAGAGTTTCTCCCCAACTCAGACCATCAGAGATTCAGAAGCTGGACTGGCAACTCAGCTCCCCACAAGGCCCAGACTTCCCAGACCTCCCAAGGCTATGAGGACACAAAGCAAATAAAGAATCCTAACCTTTTGCCCAGAATCCTTTGGTTACAGATTTCCTTCGTGTCTTCCCATGCTCGGCCTCCTCCGTGACACTCGGCTTCCCTCTGAAGCAGGAGTTAAACTCTCTCCAGGATATTCCAGCTTCCTCTCATTTTGTTTCTAGGAATGACACTGCTTACAAACACTTTCTCTATCGACACAGGAGCTTGCTTTCTTCTTCTGTACCAATTTCTTGAAGAACTGGAAGACTAAGAGCAAGATCCTTGGAATGTGTGACAGTGTAGACAAGGCAGGATGTATTTCATGAGGACACAGCCATCCATGTGCAGGCAGAGCACGTGCAAACCCCAAATCTTTAAGGTAAAAACACTGAGGACTTTGAAACCATAATTTTATTTCAAAACTCAAGTATGTGATACTATACAGTACAATACCAGCACACTTGTGCAAAATCTTACAATATTACAAATTTAAATATGATACACAAAAATAGTGCCCTTTTGAAATTCCTTTTACTAGAAACATTTGTGCTGTGCAGGAGAAACAATAAATGTGTCTTGTTAAAGCAGAAAAATAAATATTGCACCTCAAGAAAACTATTTCAGTGTTAATAGCATAAATAATAGGTCTGTTTCTTGTTATCTGATGTGATCTTTGAACACAGAAAAGGTTGCTTGGTTTTTTTTTTTTCCAGATAAAGCAAACTAATATCCAACAGATAAAATTACATTTAGAATAGTTTTTGAGCTTAATCTAGTTTCCTATTAAAAAAAAGTGTTTTAATTAAATAACTGAAAAATATAAGCATAGCTATTTAGTGTGTTGTTAGTCATTGTGGTTTGATATTTTTAGTGGACAGTTTGCTCCAAGTAGTTATAAAAAGGACAATTTAAAAAATAAACTTTATCTTCATTTTTTCACTCCCATTAAAATCTCTTGCCTCTTTTAGTTCATTTGTGGCTAAATTATACTTGCCTTAGACATGCAAGTAATTCAGTTCAAATCAGTACAACTACTTATGGGAATTGTCCCTTGTGCACTGATTCCACAAAAAACCAGTGTGCTGAATTTCAAGAGAGGATGGAGACCTCATTCACCCACTGACCAAAAAAACCTTTACACATGCTTAACATTAGGCAGTTTGAGATTCCTCTTGATAGCAATAACTTTCTTTGTGTACTTAGAGTAAGTTGTTGGACCCACATCAGTGCAGATGCAAATAAAAGGAAATTAATTCAATTACAGGCACTGTTAATTGTTTTTATTTAGTGCAGCCCAACATTTCAAGAATCACATAAATATGTGCCATAATTTTTGGCATAGACAATTCTGAATATTTAGGACTATTTACCTTCAATTTTTATTGTTCTATGAAGTTTTCAATGTTCTTTGTAAAGAATACTAAGTTAAAGAAGCTGATCTTAGTAAAGAAGTATTCAAAGAACAACTGACAAGTTTCTTCAAATGCTGAAAGTACATGAAATGTCACAGTAGTTCTTCACGGTCAGAAACTCTAACTGAACCAAACAGATTCCAAGTAATTTGCAAGAAACCTTCTCCTGTCTTATTCTTTACCAATTGCAATTTTAGACCAAATGACACTTCCCCATTATCCTTTTTGAACTTCCTTAAGCACACTATTCCTCAATAAGATAAAATTTGAAAAACCCCTCTCAATTGCTTATAGACTCCCTTACTCTCCCCACATCCTACCCCCAAAAAACGTGGTAGTGGTCTGCTTTTTTTTTTTTTAATTGTTTTTTAAATTTTTCTCTTGTTTTCTCCATAGAAATATCTCCTAAGAAACACATGGCAAACAAAATTTCACCAGCAGGATATTTGTTACTAGTGCCAGGTATGTGAATTAAATTTCTGACTGAGTTAGAGCAGTGTTTTCTTTGATAGTTACCTTGAGGCTCAGTGTTTACACCAAGAGAAAACAGGACAATATTAACTGCATCGGAACTGAAATTACAGTACTTCATAGCACTCTTATCCTTCAGTTGGGAAATGGACCCGTTTCTCAGTCAGAGGATGCCAGAAGAATGCAAGAGAGGAGTGCAATCAAGTGTCACACTGGGTTTGCTATTGTGGCTGTAGCTATGGAAGGACAAACATGGTTCACCTTCCCTCAGAAGTGACGCTCAGCAGGTAGGTAGGGCACACCTCCAGTGACACACATCTTGGTCTCAGCCCTAGGTGCTGGGTTTTCTTACATAGAATGACTTCACCATTTTCAAATTGCTTGTCTAAAAATTTCAGGCTTTCACATTCTTATGTAAGACTCACAACTCCCAAATAGGCAGAACTGGCAAAAAATCTGGGCAAAAGACTAATCTATCCTGACGCGGTAGTTCAGCTTTGGAAGTGTATCAGAGCAGTTATACACCTGGCATCACATTCTGAAAATGAACTACTGAAAACACGCAGTGAGCTCTCCTAAGCCCTCACTGCTTCCACGTCCTCCCTCAGGTAGGCATTGGTTGGGTTCTGGCTGTTCTCAGGACGGTGTTCCTGGTGCACATCTCAAAGAATACCTATTTCCAGGATCAGCAGCAGGGCAGAGTCCACTGAGTGTGATCACCTGTACACAGAGGTTGGAAGAGGTTTTGTTTTCTTTTTCCTTTCATTAATAAAGAATTGGAGATTGCTTCCCATGTCCAAGACTGATGGATTTTGGGCTTGGGCAGCACATGGACCGTTCCAGGCAGCAACACTTTTGGCAGTAACCAGTACTGACTCTGGGTGGCATACACAAATTTTTGCAAATTTTTATATATCTGAGGTTCCCAAACTTACTGAATGATATCAACTGTGCCACCTAGACCCCATTTTAGGTTCTGCTGAATATCCCATTTTAAAAAAAGTGATGGTCCCATTCTTAAAGTATATCATAAAACACATTTATGCATGTACTTAGCATTCCATTTAAATAATCACACAGATAATTCCTCTTATAAAATTACTTTAGCAGCAAGGCATTCGGTCTAAGAATATACTTATATTCTTCCATGGAAGAGTTTCTATTTCTACCCAATAGTCTTGAATAAGGAAATTAATTAGACTCTTAAAACCCAAAGGACTCAAATGCAATTAGTACTTCAACAATCAACAATAAATTCAGGAAATGCAAAGTAAAGCACTAACTGAAAATACACGTTTTATAATTTTCTTCAAAATGTCAGTGTCCTGTGCAAATCATTCTTTTAATGTCTTGCTGGTTGCTGGTTACTGCCAGAATCTCATCATGATTCAAAATACTGTTTTATTTGTACGAGTCATTGACAGTAAGAGGACAGCCAGGGTTGCCATCTTGGCAAGGAATGCTCACAATGTATCCCAAACCTGGTGGCGTGGAGTACCTCACTTGTCTAAGGGATCACGTGTAACAGCCATGGGATTACTAAGCACTGCCTTTAACAATGGTGCTCTAATACACAAACTCGCTCAGGTACCATAAACACGGGGTTGGTCCTTCATCATTCCGTGCGCTGCTCCTGTCGGAATCCTGAGTTCCACCAGGAATACTGATGGGCAGCAGAACAGCTGGCCTTCCCTTCAGGTGCCTCTGACTTTTCATCGCAGGAGTTGTAGGAATGGTAGATTCCCAACACCACAGCAAAAATGACTATTGCAGCCACTACGAGCCACACCACATTCCAGTGTTTGCACAGTTTGGGGTACAGTATATATAAATAGTTAACAATGACTTCAAGTCTGCTGTTAAATGAAAAGAAAATTGTTACATATTAATCATATGCAAATTTATTATCTTAAGCTTTTCAATTTGAGAGGTGTCATAGATGGTGCATCACCTTTTTTCCCAATACAAACAGCTTGTCAAAGAAGAATTAGACTGTAAAGTTCTTTTAAGAAGAGCTGTACATTCACATATTCCAACTCAAACAATTCCATGATACGGGTAATATTTGAGAGATGGCTGGAGACTGTAAACTTGACTCCTATTTCTCCCACCTGTCAGCTGGCAAATCTCAGAGCTGATATCACGCAAAATTCTGCACTGTTTGCAGTTCGATCAACTCGACTAAATATTAGAACATGTGGTAAACACTTCTTTCCAGGAACGTCATGACTAGTGAGATGGCTGCCCTCTGAATGTGGCAGAAATGTCAAATCAACAGCTGTTTATAACCATAATGGTTATGGAATGGGAATTAAGGAGTAGGAAGTAAGGATCCCTGCCTTAGCTTGGGATTGGACATATTACTTGCTTTGGCCAGCATTCAATTCTTCTGGGGTGCACAGACAGAGAGAACTGGGTACTGTTGCAATGACTGATGCAATGAACATGTCACTGCAGTGACAGGAATGACACATAGAACAAATGTGGGCATCAGAGTCCTGAATTACAACCTTCATGAGACAATGCATATCCACAGAGAGACACATTTTGGCATCTAAAGAACTTTCAGGGAACATTTTTTTACCTCAAATCAGAACCAAACCGCATCAAGATGAAGCATCTTGGTGTCAACATACAATTTTAGCTGAGATATCAAAATCAAAAGTTTTGAATTTTGCAACTCCATTGTCACAAAATGTGCCTTTCTGTGAAAATACTGTTATTTCCAATATGCTTCCCTAGACTGGATGAAAACATGCCAAAATGATAGTATAAAACACTTGGTTGAGTACTACAAATAGAAAAAAGTGGCCCCTGTTTATGGACATATTACACCACTGTCTCACCTGCTTTTCAGGTTTTTTATCTCATCTTCATTTTCACTTTCTTCATGTTCATCGTGACTTTCTTTGGGTGTCTCTTCATCTTCTTCCTTCAGTTCCTGAAGTTCTTTGGTTTTCTTCAAGCCTTCCTGATAGCTTTAACACACAAAACATTTATTTCTTATACATGTTGTATAAGCCTGATCTTATTTCATGAAAAATTAGCTCTATGTTTTGTTACACGCAATAAGATACAAGTAGCAGTGTTGCAGCACTTGAACAAGAGTAAAACTTAGCTGAAGACCATCAGTACAGCACACAGAAAGACACCTTTCCTTAATAGAGAATTATATTACAGTTGATACCAAATGTACCATCTTGAACAAGAAAAAGAGGTTATAGACCTTAGCAGAGAACAACTTTTTAAAAATTTCTTTATTATTTTCCAATAATTTTGAACATCTTCTAGATATTTCTTTTTTTCCTGGAGAATAAATGCAAGTCAATGCTAAAGACAGATGGTATATTGGATTCTGCAGGAGAGGATTAAAATTTTTTTCTCACTCTTCACATAATACAAAATTCTTTTCTTGACATTCAGAAGCAGATCCCAAAGTCATTAATCACCCCAAAACAGGTTGTGTAAAGCTCTTTGTGACACCAACAACATGACTACTGCATTTAAAATGAAATTTTAAAAGCATACGTCCTCATCTGGTAGCACAGATTTACAGATTTAGTTCACATGAGATATTCCCACCCCTTGTTATATGCCTCCTCTTCTATCTTGGCTTTCATTTCAGGACTGATCTCTTCCAACGCACTCTGTGTCAGCACAGAAGAAGAGGTTTCACAGTCAGGTTCTCCATTTGACTTTCCACTGCCAAGGCAAAAGAAGCAGACAAATAGAACACAACATCACTGAAATGTATTGTATTTGGAGCATACTACAATTCCATGACTCATGATTTGTCTTTTTAAATTAAATGTACATTGGAGAAATTAAATGTCTTTCAAAAGAAAAAAATTCAGCACCAAGAAAAATAGTGGTTTCAGGATGTTGTGATTTAAGAATAGTAATTATTATGTTTCTAAGGTAAGATAACTTGTGTTTTTATTCCTCTTTAAAAAAGAAGAAAAGCGTTTGTTTCCTGGCTCATCCATGACATCTATTTATTCTTGAAAACATTTCCCTCAACATTCTAAAAATCATTTTAGAAATTGTAACCTGCTACATAAGAGGAAAGTAATAGAAATAATATCAAGTACTAATTTAACAAAACATTGGTGTTATTTACATTTTAGGTAGTTGCCTCTACTGACTTTACATGCTGAACTGATGCACAGGTCAAAAAAAATACAAGCACAAACCTCAGTTTTGTCACAAAAAATTTTCTCAAGTAAAAGCTTTGAGCATTTAGCCTCAAGATAAACCATTTTATATTGCTCTCTTCCTGCAGTGCTCACCTGTCATTTATTTGATCTGGGACAGAGAATGTAAGTGATTGAGACAGCAAATCTATCAAAGTCAAGGTTTAATAAGCTCAACAGTGAATCCCATTTCAACTTCTGGAATCTAACCCTTTTTGCAGGCCTTATTTTTCTGGCACTAAAATCAATGGCTGAATAATTCAACCTGTTTGACGCCATCTGTGGGCAATGGATTTTCTCTCAAGAAGTCACATCAACAGTAGGCATTTTCACTTGGACTTTACACAAATCATGAGTACAAGCTTGAAGTGCTTAAACATACACAACTGTGCGGGACTGTGTAATTTTACAGTCCTACAGGAGGTGGCCTGTGCACACATACTCATGCGCCAACTTGAATGTCAAGTTCTACCTCTGTTACTTGGTAACGTGATTTGTTTTCTTAAGTGTGAAATATTGATAAGGTTTTTTTGCTTTTTTTTTTTTCTACCAGAATTTCTGTCCAGTTTCAAAAGATGGTCTAGATCTTCAAGAGTTCTTTTGAATAGTAGCAACTACGTTGCTGTGGTTCACCATTTTTGTTTTCCCAGTTGTTGCATACTTACATTCTTACTAAAGCACAGAGGTAAAACACAGACATAAGATAAATTTTGTCCTGCCTCAACACTAATCTAAAGTACATGAAATTGAATATTCTGTAGTGATGTACACATTCTAAAGCTTTTCATTTGCATGTTTAAAGCATTCTAACAAATAATAGCAATATCATACTATTTCAAATTATGATTCTTTAAATTATCATTTAGCATTAGGATTTCATAGGTAATGAGATGACTAAGAGAAAACTCACTTTTCTATAAGTGCTGGCAGAGCAGGAGTAGATGTTAGGTTGCTCCTTCCGTTACTAGGTGATTCAGACTGTAAGGAAAACACAGCAATAAATGTCACATTCATTAATTAATTTAAAATGAGTGTTCAATAAAATGACAAAGGCAATGTGCTGCTCAGGTTTCTCTCCCACTTTCCCCTTTCATCATGAGCAAAGTATCTTTAATATGGTGCTTCCAAGTTGCTCCAATTAACCACAGTAAACAATGTGTCGCTGTTGAACCACTGGCAGAGCGAAAGCACCAGACGAGTTCGGGTGAGGCAGGAAATCTGAATTTATTATTTCATTCTAAACCTTATATAGACTTTCCAAAGGTCGTCCGGATTGGGTCAATTCATAACCTCCCCCTAGGCCGATAGGCCAGGTAGAATGTCCATCTTTCCAGAGACAGTTTTCAATAACATCCAAGCTTTTCTCTCTATTTACAAAACATAGAAGGAAGAAGAGAAAAGTTCCCGTGGGAAAGGTCTGTGTTACCACACAATGGACTTGCACACCAAGATTTTTTTCTGACATTCCCTTCTACCCTGCTTATTTTTCCTACGAAGATCCTTTCTTCTTCATATATTGATCACTGAACAGTAAAATTACTCTATTGCTCCTCTCCTATTGTCCTAGGAACATTCATTAGCTGAGTTTTCAATGGGAAATATTAAACAAAAATCATAATGAACCATGACAAACAAACACACTTAGTTCCGGAAACAATTGGCTCTCAGTACATAATAACTAAATTGCACAAACAGATGCTTTCCTTAAAAGTAAAATGGATTTAGCTTCTCAGCAAATCCCCTGATTTAAATTACCCTACATTTTTAAAAGAAACCTGCATAACTTTCAGATAATGTCCCATCTTAGCTCATCTCTGAACAGTTAGTATGCCTTGCAGCTTTTCTCCAGAGCATTTATATGGATTTATTATGTTCGGATTAAATGCTCATTTAATTTATTAAAGTTTTTCAAACAAAAATTCAACACAGAGGCTGATGGCTCCACTGATCCCAGATCATCACAGAACCTCTAAATTTGTACCACACGTTTCTGTACATTAATTACATATTTTTCTGCTCAGTGGAGTCTTTAGTAACGAAGAGCAGCAGTCCAGCCACAATTTGCGGTTTCTAGTTAAAATTTCTCTCCTGCAGTGGCCAACTATTTTCACTACTTTTCTGTATGTTACTACAGATTAAAAGATAAATTGCCTCCCTAACGTCTAATGCCTCTGAATCAGCAGCCTGCCTTGTTCAGCTGTTTCCAAAGTGATCATTTACAGGGTAGGTTGTGAAGGCATGTGTCCCTTACACAATAGGAGCTGCTTCTGTCCATCCCTTCACTAGGATGGAGTCAAAACAAGTCAAACCAATGAGAGAACTTCCATTTTTTAGTAACTGTGGCTTGGCCCTATGCAAAAGCGCTTTAGACAAAAATGAGTGTCTTTAAAATGTGGGTTTTACTTACCAGGGATGGCATTGAAGGTATAGTTGAAGCTGCTGGTGACTGACCAGGAATGTTCAAGGAGTTAAACTTAGGAACAACTGCAACACTGACTCTCCTCCGAGGCATATTCTGTGAGAAACAACAGTTCTTTTTTGTTTGTCATACAACCAGACAGACTGAAGAACGAATCTGTGAGTTAATTTGTGTGCCAAAGATGTAGGTAGATGTCCCCACGGGGAAAAGGAGGGTTGAGAGCAAAAGTAAGATAAAAGGCTGTAGGCTGCGGTTTTCCCCAGAAATTCCTCTGGTACTGTCTGGTATGGCAAGTGCTTAGTGTGAAATGAGGTGTGGCACAGGGATGCTGCTCTCTTCCCTCTGTACTGAAAGTCCAACAGTGTAAAGCACACAACAGATTTGTTCTGAGTTTATATTGTCAGCTCTTATCACATGCCTTTATCTTTGATTAAAGCAGATGCATAATGATACTGGGGAAAGTGCAGTGTCACAACAGCTGGAAAATAATGAAGTTACACATGAAACCCTTATCTTGCTATGTGTCCATTATGATATACTGTACTCACTGTGATATATTAATTACAAAACCTACTGATTATAACTTACAGAAACAATAACATCCATTCCTTCCATAAAAGAACAGCCCCTTCTCCCCCAACCTGGAGTTGTTAGGCAGCATCACGTGCCATTACTTATATTTCCCAAAGACCATAAGAATTCTTTATATGACAAGCACATGCTAACTGTAAAAATATATTCTAGCTCAAGTACAGAATATGTAAATTTTTGCTGTCATTTGGTAAGTAGCCAAATGCTTCATTCTATAAAAGCTATGTTAAATATATGTAAAATCTATGCTTCCAACTGAGTAAAAACATCATTATAGCATCTAACAGCTTTGCTTTTGTGCATATCCAAACACTTCTAAGATTCTGCTCTAGACAACTTTATAGAAAGGAGTTAAACACAGATTTAGTAAATATGTAGGAGTCACCTGCTCCATGATCCTGGTTCTAAAGTCAACTATACCTATTCATTAATGACAGGTTTATTTAATGTGCTCCTGAAAAACTACACAGGGGAGTCTGCAGCCATGTTAGAGAATCCATTCTGGTGTTTTGGGTCCTTGTTAAATTTAGTCTATTTTTGGGGCCTCTGTTTCAACTTATCTGCTTCTCATTCTGAAATCCAGTCTTGCCCTCAGTGTGCTGTGCTGTAATTCTTTATATCCAACACTTGGAGGTGGCAGGAATAAACGAAACCTAAAGAACTACAACCCAAATAAATAAAAATATGGAAAGAAACAGACTGAGTATAATGCCTCTGACCACTAAATTTCATAATGATCACACTGGGACTAATGTCTCTCAAATCACTGGCTATTTTAGCTGTTTTGTAATAAACTTGGTCTCCAACACTTGGAAGTTTTGCAGAAATGAAACACCAGACATGTTGATGTTATTAGTGGCCAAAACAATCTGAGATAATCTCTCACTCTGAATACTTTGTGAAATTAAACAAGATACTTTGATACTAACTGAAAAATGAGCCCCACTTGAAAAATAACTGTTTACATCTGAGGTACTCTGACCATGATGAAATTCTTAAAAAAAATGGAATCCTGAATCATACCGTAAGTTCTGATCCAAAGTTCAGTTTCCTCACTGAGGAACCAGAATAAGGCACAGAACATAGGCTACTCTCTGGAGCACAGGTATGTGACCTGGATTACAATTATCTTAAATAAATTGTACGCTTATAGTTTCTCATTAAGCGTTGTCATTATTGCACAAGGTCATGCTTAATCATGTATCCAAAACTGTAAATCCCATGCACTAAATTGCATGAACAATATTGAGAATTTACTAGCACTGTGTTTTGAACACAGCCTAAAGAAGTGAGAGTATGTAGACAAAGAAACTCCACTACATAAAATGTTCACTTTCTTCATATTGCAGAAATACCTTTCCAACAGTAAGAGACATGGATCTGGATGAACGAGGAACTCCGTCTTCTGCAGAGAAACAAAGATAAAGAACAGTCTTAGACTATATGAGTATCTACATATAATATTAATAGAGCTCTGGCTTGTATTTCAAATTCAGATACAGTGTAGTTATACAAGGTCTGTAGTGATAGTGTATTTATTCGTCATAGAGTTCTATTCTCAATTACACCTGCAGAAGAAATGTGAAATAATTGCGAAAAATCAAACCATTACTATTTTCACTGAGATCAGGCAAAAGCCCATTATTTGCCTCCATATACAAGTTCTTTCAAAGGAAAATGCTCATATTTCAGTTTCCAGTAACGGAAAGAAAAGGTTGCAAAATGAAAAAAGTGTTTTTAAAAATGAAATTTTGCCATCATCCATCATCTAAAAGGTAGTTGCATTTAAATGGTGCAGGCTACATGCATGTGCAAGAGGCCGTGTGAAAACGTCATTGGATCTCATCAGAATTTGGTAAGTGAAAGTGATTTCAAATTACTGTACTATAGCATTAAGTATGGCTTATATGAAACATTTTAACCTACTTCTGTAACTTCTAAAAATCTACTCCTGTAGATCGGAACTTCATGAACAGGTTTCATGATATTTCACTTTTAATCATCAATAACACCAACATCTCTCTGTATTAGAGAGGCAAGACAAACAATTAAAAATTTATTTTTCTTTACCAGATGCACCATAATTTCTGCTAGAATTCTGATTGGCAAGTTTCTTGAACTCCATTAGTTCAGCATGATCCTTTTCATATGTCCTTTTCAGATTTTCCACATACTGCATCATTACTTCTGTTGCCTTTGACATACGCTTCTCCTAAGGAAGAAAAGAAGGAAACAACTGGGTAATCCCTACACATCTCCAACAAATCATTTGCCTCTATGTTTGTGCTCCTTGTCAGGGCTAAATCTGGAATAGTTGTTCTTGAAGAAAAATTGGTGCCTCCATGAATGAAAATTCCTAAGCTAGTTAGTAGACAAATTCACATTTATCTACTTCACAGACTATCATAACTTATTTTGTCATTATATTCATATGCAGCCTGCCTGTGTGCCTGTCAGATTAGTTATGTGATATATCAAAATCGTTTTCAAACCTTCAAAAGTCTCAGTCACTGGCATCAATCTGGTTACTTTAGAGGGCAGAGGGAACAGTCTTGAATCTGGGAGTGTATTTCTGTGTTCTTCTTTATAATCACTCTGTTCTTTACTCTTTAGAGTTGTCTGAGCTCTTGCCAAAGGCAGGTGACTGAACTGGGTGAGCATTTTAACACAGAAAAGTTTTCTTATTCATGCTGCACTGATCGAAATAAGTTTCTTGTGATGCAGCTGTAGTTCTGAATAATCTACATGCTCCTGTTGTGCAGATGTAGGATAGTTTAATGGGCAATCTTCCGTTTGAGTTCTACTTGCGGACTGCGATGGTGTCACCTGACACTACAACAGACGCCTTAAATCTGTCAAAACGGCAAATAAAACTCAGAGGGTGAATGTAACCTCTGGCTACTCTGAAAAAGAGTGACCACGTGGATCCAGGATACCTGCTGAGCACCGGGATGTCCTCACCTGGCGAACGGCTCCCACCATCTCCGCGCGGCTCGAGAGCCTGGCGGCCAAACGCCGCAGCACCGTGATGTCCTCCAGGAGCTTCTGGTAGGCTTCCCTGTGCTCGTAGTGGTGCCACAGGTGAGCTGAGGACTGAAGAGAGAATATGGCAGCTTTACCGACCTGCCTTGCCACTTTTAGTTCAAATGTAGTGGTCGCAGCCCCAAAATGGGGTAGAAATGTCCATGTAGAACTCCACACGGACAGATCAGCCCCAGAGTGCTGCCAGCACTGCCACCACAGGCAGTCCAGAGTGATGCCCTGTCCGAGCGTGGTGCTGAGACACATTTGTAACACTTTCTCTTCTGAAATTTGTAATGAAACGTGCCTTGCTACATGTGAACTTTACAAATGCAAAGTTTATTTCAACTAGCACTTAAAAATGGTTGCTGAAAGACAAAGAAGATTTTAATTCCCTGGGCACAAGGTATCTGTTCTTTCAGTTTCATGATACTTCACTTATTTGGAAATTATAGTCTCAAGAATTGCAAAGCTACTTTGATAATAAATTCTAACCAAAATTTGACTGCAAGAAGCAAAAAGACATAAGGGAATCTCTTTTAGAAAAATCATGCATATAATTTCAGATTTTCCTTTTTTTCATGGCAACTATAAGCTGCTTATTATCTCAAACAAACTGGAAGTTCATGTAGATCAGCTTTCTCTTGAAGTTAGGTTTTTGAATAACACATCAATTATCACAAGATTGATTTAAAAAATCAGAAAGACTGGTAAAACTGTCATTAAGCCATAAAACATGGGCCTGTCCTCCAGAAATGAAGATAACCTCGCAATGAGATTGGAACAAGTCTAGGTCTAATATTATGGAGTTTTTACAGCAGCTATCACTTCTTTTAATAGCTTGTTAGTTTATACCATTGTATAGTACAAAAGCTTTCATAGGAAAGGCAGTTTCCACTTTGTTATAAATTACGTTGAAAAGCTTGTAAAAGCCAGACTGTAGCATGTGAACTGCTTAAAGGAAGAAAAAGCTGATCACATCTGTCCCATGCTGTCCCATGGCCTTTTGTGCCTAATTAGGGATTCTTAACAGAAATACAAGGTAAATCGAACAGGCTTTTTTCAGTCTGAGACTCCTGAGATTTAATAGGCTGTTTCTGCTTGCTCTTTACACAGGGAACAGAGGGAAGAGTGGCAAAACATTCAGAATATTTTTTTTTGTTTTCCAGAAACAATTAATTTGGAAGTGGAGACTTGGAGTTCCAGATGAAAAGATGCAAAGATCACAATCTTTCTTTAGTTGTATGCTTTCTTACCTGATGATGTTCTTGATAAAACAAACGGGAGAATCATATCTTCTCCTCACTAGTTCTCATAAGAATGGTAGCACCTCCTTATAAAATGCAAACTGGGTCTAAAACTATTTCATTTATGTTGTCGAGTCATCCCTTCCCTTTATGCACAAAAACGTGTGCAGCAACATAAGTTGACACATCTCAGAGATATTTTTGTCATTTCACTTCGAAAATCCAAGGAAAACTGGCAGGAAGGACTGAAAACTGCTGCTGTAAAGGAACACCAGGGACAGCTGGGATGAAAGTGTGTTCAGTCCCCAAATCTGATGCTGAGATTGTATGTATTCCTTCAGTATTCCTTGCTGCTTCCTTTCACATATACTGCCTTCTAATATCTGCAGTTTAGTAGCCTTTTAAGTCACAGATCTAAGGATTCAGGTTTCAGATCATTTTGGTATCTCTCATATCTGGACACCTCAAACTTACTGCTAAAGAAAGTCTTGCCCAGGAGAGCATGGATAAGGGCTCAAACTGCAGTTCTGAGTGCTCCTAGCTATGTCACAGGCTTATTTGAAGAATTGAACAGCAAATTCATAGTATTTATTCCTCAAATCTGCTAGACACAGGGGAACATCCTCCATGCATTTCCAGCAATTCTGGCCCACTCTGGCAGAAAATGTCATCTCTCCTGCAGAGTGGAAGGCAGCTCATGGCAAGGAGCTTGAGCAGCAGAAGATGAATTTTTGGGTATGAATTTACAATGGATATAAGCAAGCACAGTCAAACATATTTCCAAAGTGTGTGCACTTTCACGTACACTATAGTTCCGGAAAAGAATTCCTGTTGTTTTCTTACCGTAATGGCTGCTTTGAAGTTTTCCAGTTCCTTCTCAGCATTCTCTTCAGTCAGATTTCTCTCCCTCTCTGCCTGGTGAATTCTAGATTCCAACGTGTAACTATCATTTCTAAAGGCCAAGGAGAGCTGTACAAACACATTCTGTTTGGATTAAAAAAAGGCATTTTCCAATAAGTGCCACAGTAATGTAATTTTCAATAACAACTTTTGAACACTGTATGTGTTTAACAAACTTTGGTGCTTAGATAAGTATTGAAACAGGAAATTGAAAATGTTTTTTTTTCCTAAATTAGTTTTCTTTTAAAAATCACTTCTATTTACTTCCACTAAAATACAAATAAATTATGTGCTGCACCTTTTCCTGGATGTTTTTCTGGGAGCTCAGTAGAGCAGAGACACAATGAAGGAAGCAGCCTACCAGAAGCACCAGAATCACAATGGGTCTGTTTTCTAGCTGGACTTCCTCCAAGGGTCCCCAAGGTTTTTAAACAGATAGTCTGTGCAGAGGAAGTCCAGGGATGAGCTCACCATTAGCATTGTTTTACCTAAAGGATAAACACCTACCCCTGAAGCCAGCAAAAGATTAAGTGCTAACATTTTTATTCTCTTGCGCCCTGCTTTTAAAGATTGTTTCTTTCTTTACCAGACGCATTATTCCTCAGGATTAATACTTTGCAAAGCACAAGGCACCAACAGTTCCATTAGATTGGAGCTATGTAAATAAAGATCTTTTTCTTGACTGGTATGTGATTAAAAAAATAGAGGAAAATTAGCCTCCAAGCTAAAGAGCAACCTGCAAACAAAATTATTGGCTCAAACTGAGAAAGTAAAAATTATGTAAACTAACAGTGAGATATTATTAAAAACTGCCCCAAAGTTCCTACTGGGCAATAAAAATGCAATTTAAATTATTTAGTTTCTGGTCTCATTTAATCTCAATTTTTTTACTATTTTAAGTATATTATGATGATTTCCAAAATGAATGTGTATTTTTTTATGAAAAATGCACAAACATGTCACTTATTCCTACTCTGTCTTTTTACAATTTATATTGCTCATATTTCACAAAATTGCTATTTTGATTGAGCTCAATATGTTCTTTTTTTAAATGAGAAATGTTGTTTTGGGAAAAAAAAAATCACCCCATTGCCTCATTCTAATAACCATCTTTAGATTTACAGTAACCACTTAAAATTGAAGCATGTGCCTAAAATAATGAGCTTGGGGACATACTTACCTCAACTTCTTTTTCAGTAAGTGGTGGGGAGCTAGAAATAAAAGCAAAAAATTCATGTTGATGAGTTTTTTTCTCTAAAAACAAAGCTATTCTAATATTTAATTGAAAAGGATGACACAATATGTTTGAGTTTTATGAGTTTTCCACTACTTTTCAGTATTGATTATAATCAAGAAAAGATCTCTCAGAACTTCTTCACCTGGTGCATTCATTTATATAAAATAATGCATTGTAACAGTTCCTTCACAATAAATGTTAAATATTTATTTCATCTGCACAGAGAACACTTCACTGACTACTTCAAGTGACTGAAGGCTCTGGTATTTTTTGTACAAAACCATGTGGGGTCAATGCAGGAATTAGATTTGGCCAAATAAATTTGGAATAGTTTTAATGTCTTGCAAAGTCCAAATCAGTGAATTCACGAGCCAGTCCTTTGCATATTTTCAAAATAAACTCCAATTCCATGAAAAATTGTCACTTGAAGAAAAATTGCAGGATTCTTACACACCCAAATTCTACCATTGAAAAGCATTATCCGGCCTGATTATTTTCATAGGGGAGAGAAATACTAACATGTTCAATATGAATTTATAGCTGCAGTAGCAATCCTGGAAACCAAGAATTGGAAAATCTGTATAAAAATCCACTTGTAGCATGCAATTTAGGTGTCAGACTTTTTATGTAGGACTTACAAACTAATTTTACAAATTGGCCATTTATTGGAAGTTGGCGCATTCACTGAAATTTTTCAGAAAATCTGTTGCACATTTTAAGATGCAACAATCTATCTACATCTATGGATCCCTTATGAATGGAACTCCATAAAGGGAGCTCCCTGGAAACCAGTAGTGTGTCTTCCCCTGGATGACGTGTTTCTTCTTCTAGTGAGCTTTTACCTTCCTGGAAGGGATTTGTGCACCCGTAGTTTTCGCAGCAGTACATCAGGAATGCTGGGCATGACATCAGAGCTGTTCTTTGTCTCTTCCTCTTCAGTGGGGGAAGGGAGAGGTGAAGGGCCTAAAGACATTTTCAGATAAAAACAAAATTACGTTATTTGAAAAGTAACGCATTAACTGCTAAGAGTTGGCATCTCAGAGGCCAATAGGACCTCTCAGCTTAACTGCGTCTGTTTTAAAGTCAATGAGGCTTCCACCCCAACCCTACTGGGAGAAAGAGTGAACAAGTAAAGGTCCATCCCCTTGTGCAGAATGTTACTTCTTTTATTGCATATGGTGATACATCACTTATGTCTCCTTTGCTGCTAAAGATCCCCAGTCCTCCTCTAGAGCAGCGGCAACAAAAGTTATCAGTACAATTGTCATCCTTCACGTAGAAAAAATGAAGTAATATGTGCTCTGACAGTATCTAATGCACCGAAAAATAATTATTTTATTAGTATTTTTCTTAGAATTCAAACTGAACTCATAGTCAGTACTGGAACTTCTAACTTAACATTCTGCATTTGTCCTTTACGGGTACTGTTATATCATTTCTGGAATGTTTTAGCTGAGATTTTGTAATAGAATACTGTCATTTTCTAAGGCTTTAAATGCCACCTGCCAAGATGAGGCCTAGTGTAATGTACTATATTATAGATTTTGTGCATCATTTATGGTTATAAATTACATCATATTGCACTGTATGCTCACTGAAACAGGGCAGAAAGGTTATACTTACATTCTCTACTTCTGTCACTTTTAGAAGGACTACGATGTGGCTAAAATTTTTTTTTTTAATTCATGTTACTTAGCTCTTATATTTTCATTTTATTTAATTTCATGTATAATAATTCCCTTATCTTCTCCTATCTTGTCAGAATTTAATGAAGGACTCTCCTGTGGGAAAGGCGGGTTCCCCTGTCTGAATCTCAGACTTGGGAAGGTGTCTTTCACAGTTCTCCTGTTCATGAGGTTTAACAGAAAAATTCTTAGGTTTGCCATACAAATGGTGTGCAAATCTGGAGAGCGCTAACATGAAAGACAGAACAGAATGGGAGATTCTTTCTAGCTATATTTTAGTTCTGTTCATTTGCTTTATATTAAAAAAAATCCATTATTTCGTTAAGAACAGTCATGTGTGTCCCCATAAAATCCAGCCTGACACCACAGTGTCTCCAGATGCAATATATCCCACTTATCTAAACTTCTGTTGATGCAAAGTTATGTTTACTCAGATGGTGACATAACTTGTCATTGATAAAAAATCTAATGGAGACAGTACATTGGATTCATCACAGTAATAATGAAGAATCTGGCTATTTCCTATTGCTTAAGCAAAATTACTACTCCAGTTAAAAATGTGGATTTTATGACAATGTGAGGAAGTAGGTCTCCCTAACAAAAGAACTAAGAATTTGACCCCTTGCTTGTTTTCCCCACTGAGGACAAAGTGTTGACCATTAATGTTCTGGATATGATTTAGATAAATTACTGGACTCTAAAGAGCTTGTAAAACTCATGAGATCTTGGTTGAAAGCTGGATAAAAGAATGCTTAGCTTTTCATAATGTTTTCTTCAAGACTTCCAAACCTGCCAAAATTACGTAACAGGCTGGTAAAATGGCAACCACTTTACACTTTTAAACACAGCCTGCTAAATACTTTCTGGGAAATTTTCTATTAGCAGAGAGACAGGAATAATATTACTATATCTAAAAATCCAAAGATATAATCACTAAACACAGAAGACAAGAAGTCTCTTTTAATCTTGTTTCATTCAGGCTGAAGATGAGTCTGTTTCCACAGGTAACATGAAATGTAATATCTCAATCATCTCTCAGTATATCAGAAAATTTAAGGCCTAATGAGCTTGGTCCCAGAGCAAATCTATGAATTAGCAAAATGAAAAATATCAAGAAAAATTGAAATTGTCTTTGGATCAGGTCTTGGACAATCAGTTTCAGTTTCAGCTCTGTTCATATTAACTATCTCCATTTCAGTTAATATCACATTCTGAACAACTTCTGACTTAACTGCTTCTAAACAAATATACAGTTTTGGATTAAAAATTTGAAGTTCATAGCTCAGCACGACTGTTATCTAATTCTTCCACATGTTGAATTGTCCTCAGGTTTATATCTTTATTTTTATTCTGAATCTATTTAGATGCAGCCTACAGGCATCAAATTTCTTTTGGTTGTGTTAGATATTAAAAAACATTTGGTGCAAGATTTCTTTTTCCTCATTTATGTAGAGTTTTAAGCCTTTCCTTAAAAAAGCCTTTTCCTTTATGTCTCCTTAAAAATTACAGAAATTGAGCTTAAATAATCCCACTTATTGTAAGGCATATCTTTCCAATCCTTCAATCACATTTATGATGCTTCTCTGGCCTGACTTTTTCCCATTTACATTGACATAGAAATGTGAACCAGAAGTGAAAATGCCATTTCAATACTTGCCACACATATGCTAAAATAAAAAAAGCAGGAAAAAAGCACTCCATCTCTTATTTATACTCCAAAGGATCAAATTCACCCTTATGACCACAACGTCTTGCAGTAGTTACATCCATTCACTCCATAATGGCTGAAATGTTTTTACAGAAAGTCACTGAAACTTCAGACCTACAGCTGTTAGGTACAAGCCAGACTCTGTTCCATCGGTGCATCTTTTCACTTGGTTATAATAATACCTACAGTATCTTCTTGGTTCAGATCATCAAGAATTGGAGGTACTTCCACTATTGGTCTCTCTTATTCATCATTTATTACTGTTCTCCAGGACTGCTTCAACTACTCTTGCAATTAAATAAAAAGACCTTTTCTCCCTCTGCCCCACATAATAGTCAGTTATAAAAATCAGTGTATAACAAACACTCCTTCCAGCTTTTATGATACTGCACCTTTTTCCTGTTCAGCTGCTTCACTAAGTTCAGGAAGTTTAAGTCCAACTAAATTTTGATTTCTCATCAAAATATGCTCCTGTGAAGAAAAACAATAACAGTTCTAAGTAACTGAACTAGAAATCTCAATTTAAATATCCCTTCCATGTGAACACTAAATATAACATTTACCTTAGTTAAGAAACACAATAGAGATATTTACCTTAAGTTATAGTCAGATGCTACATAGCATGAATACATGTACATTCACACACCCACTTTAGAATATTATATATTTCAAATTTCATACAGGCATTATTTAGAAAAATTCCTGGTCATGCTAACAGAGATTCGCAAAATGGGCCTCTTATTCAAGTAGATATATAGAGTTTGGGTAAGTGAGGGTTTTAGTAATTGAAAATGGAAAAAGCAGTTTCGGATATAGACACAATAATTAAGTATCCCAGAAAAGAGAGAGAAGTCAGAAAATCATATATATGAAACTTTGCCAGCTTGACTTTATTAAAACCAGAGCTTGGGATGCTACAGCTGCAAGTTAATGCTTCACTGTTACTGAGCTCTGTCTCTATTCCTTACAGGTAGGGAAAAAATGTACTCTTAAGGATTAAACCTTGTTGTCTTATGTCTTCTTTTATCACCTCCTCGTTTTCTACTTTCAGATTCTCACATATGTTTAAATTCACAAGCACCTGCTTTTGTTTATGAGTAGACAATTCCTACTAGAGACAGAGTTCAAATCTTACCTAACTGGAATTATATAGCATGTTGTAAAAATCTTTTTACTCTTTTATTTATACTTAACAGCTTCTAGATGATTCAAAATTATAGAATTAAGGAATTATAGAATGGCTTGGGTTGGAAGGGGCCTTAAAAATCATTTGGTTCTAACGTCCCTGCCATGGGCAGGGACACTTTTCACTAGACCAGGTTGCTCAGAGCCCCATCCAACCTGGCCTTGAACACTACCAGGGATGGGGCATCCACAGCTTCTCTGGGCAGCCTGTGCCAGGGCCTCACCACCCTCAAAAGGAAGAATTTCTTCTATAATTATATGTCTCAAGTGTCTCTTTAATCAAAACTTTCAGTACATACACGCTAAGAATATGTGTGTTATATAAACAGGAAAAGATGAATAACTAAGCTGCCATTCCCAAAAAATACAATGGGAATGAATAAACCAAAGTGCAGAATTTGAGGTCCTCGTCTGCCAGCCCTGTATTCATCTTAAAATATTGACTAATGAGGGTCAAAGCAAATATCCTTATTAGGCTGTTCAGGAAAGCACCTACCACTTCTTTTTTCTTTCTTTCAAAGGTCATTTTTTCTAATAGAGACAGGATTGTTGCTTTCTTATTTCATGACATTTTTGCTTTTTTCTTAGGGTTTAATCCTTAGCTTTTGCTAATCATTTAGACAATTATTTAACAACAGATTTGTTTATAGATACTGCGGTCCAAGCCTATTCTTCTAGAAGCTGACAAATTTGCAGCATGTTAGGATAAGGATCTGTAGGTTTGGACATCCTCTACCTGCCCTTGTTCTCAGAGATCCCCAGTTTTACAGCTCTGGACACTTTGAGACATTTTCTGAGAATATAAGAAAGCAAATTAATTCTGAGAATATAAGAAAGCAAATTCAAGAAGCAAATTATCATTACAAAACCTCTGACATCTTGCAAATGTAATATTATTGCAAAGGCTACTATTCTGCAATGACAGGACTACTGCCCTCAGAAGGGAAAGTACCAACCAACATAGGACTCAAATCCACTCACCTGAACAAACTCAAGGTGAATTTTAAATCCACATAAAGTTTGCAGTGTATGCTGTGCAGAGGCACATAAGCCCTTAAACAAGACTATAGAAACTATTCTCAAACTTCAGGTAAAGATTTCTCTTTATACACAGGTCTCAGCCTGCTCATTCAGAAATCAAACTATTATTGAGTATATTGTGAGTGCCTGTAGATCTGAGGACAATTCTGAAGGAGCAGAAAAAGCATATCACAGGGAAGCAAAGTTTATAAAAGAGCCTAAGTGACCCTTTTGAAGAGAATTTGTTATGTCCTGAGGAAGGAAAGATTCTTCACGTCTGAAATTCTCTTCAGAAATCAAAATAGACCAATTTTAGTATGTTTTACAAATGACATGATCATTAATTACTTCCTGTTATTTTGTCATGCAAATGATGCAAAAATGAAATGTATTGTGTTTTAGACTCACAGTTCTTATCATTATGAAAGCAATTAGTACTTTCTTGACACCAGCATTACAATTTTTTACTGGGGGCCAAACCCTACACATGTAAGAGCACATGCACATGCATATGTGCACATTGAGGATACCACAGTGCACTGGATGCATATGTGAAGAGAACTAAGAAATACAAGAAGTCCATAGAATTTACTTACAGGTTACAATTTACTAAAGTTACAAAGGAAAAGCATGATACAATTCTGTGTTGGTTATGCTGAAACTGTTTCCCATTATATCACTGTATGTTTCTTGCAGTGCTAAAAGTAATGCTGAGCAAGTTGAAAATTTAGTAAGGTATGAAAATGACTTTTTAAAACAGGATACAATTGGTGACTAGGACTTACCTCTCTGAGCTTTGTCAGCTTCTGCATTCGAACTGGTTGAACCTGGATCTGAAGATCTTTGAACGCTTTTAACTGATTGCTGGATTTGTTACCAACAAAGCTTTTATCTTCCTCAGATGGTAATTTTAAAGGTGTTTTCTCTTTCTGTCCAGGCTCCAAGCTATCCCAGGACACAGCCCGTAGTAGAGGAGGACGCAGTCCGCACAGTTTAAATTCTGGTTTACATGAAACTTTATGGTCCCTCATTTCTGGAACAGGAATTTTTAGCTTTGAGTCCATATTTCCTATTCCTGATCCTGGTAGATGGGTTCTTAAAGGAACATCATTTTCTTTTCCTTTCTTGAAGAATGATTTTCCAAGTTCATTTTCACAGACATTTGTGCAAGTATTAAGAGACATTCTGCCACCATCACCACCTGATGGGGAGCATTTAGGTAAAGTATCCATAAGTTTACGTGGATCAAAGTTTTCTTTTTGGTCTGAGAGCTTCTCTTTGGAGTTTTCAAAACCAGCAGAACGAGGAACCAACCTTCCCTGAGAAATCTTTCTTTGATCATTCTGCCTTCGATCAATTAATCCTTTTGTAGCATTCTGAAAATACAGGGACACACATGAAACAGAGAAACAAGTCCAGATTCCTCTTTTCCCCTGCCCAAGGACAGATTTTCACTGTAAAAAGCCATTTCCTTTTCAGTGACATTTGCTTTTAAATATGTGCTGTTGACAAAAGAAATAATTTTTAAAAGGCACTTGAAGAATACTGAATTGGGAATCTCCTCTCTGAACTTTTGAGTTAACCTCTCCCATCCCAGGGTCCATTACAGCAATCCTCATAAAGCCAAGTTCCTCATCATCTTAATGCAATGGTCTAAAACACAGGCATTCACCAAAAGGGCCAGAGTAGATATTTTTACTTTACTTATATTTAGTATAACTGAGCAAGAGCAGGGTGCATGATAGGATGTAAAGAGAGCTGCAAGCCCTTTGTTCTCCACTACATTTGCAGGTGCTTCACAATTTCTTAGAGCAGTATCATTTTCTTTTCCCTTAGCGAACAGCCTTTCAGCATTTTTAGTTACATCAATAAGTCATGTGTGTGCTAAGACAAACCTGCAGACTTTGTTCAGCTCTTAATGTAGAACACTTACCTCTGCAGTTTGCCTGTCATCCTCTTTCACAGTTCTGTTATTCTAGTAAAAAAAGGAAGAAAAAATTGCCTTACAAAGTTATCTTTCACATCTATACTGCAAATGTTAGATACAGATATTTTAAAAATGTATGAACTTTGAATCTCTTCATTTTTACATTGCTTGTCACATTTATTTATAAAATAACTCTAGGGGTTAGTTTTTCTCACAGATTAGGATTATATTGGATCTTTTTCTATTTTCTACACTTAACACATCTCTATGATCTTTCAGCACTTGTTACCTCATGGATTTTTGTCTCCAGAGTAGACATTTGTTAGTCTCTCACTGTACAGAGAAAATATCAGTAATCCATTCCTGGTTTATAAAATGTTATTCCAAACATTCCATTTTTTATCAGGGACTAAAAGGGCAGCATATTATAATAGAGTACTGTAGTAACTGGGTTATTGCACAGACTATTCAGCTCTTACCTGCCCTGGAGATTCAGACTCAATACTAGTGGTTGTGCATGGATCAGACCCTGAAAGATACACATATAATTAGGGCATATCCTGATATTTAGCTCAAAATTTTTACTACTGTACCATCAGCAAAAACATACATGCACAGTTCCCCACAATATATAAAGGACAAAAACTTCTGTGTCAAAAGAACTATCAAAAAGGAAAAAAATTCAAACATATAGTAAGTGAAAGATCATTAAAGCTTCTCAAAACTCCATTATTGATACAATTTAAAAAATAGAACATTTAAACCTCGCAGCACCACAGGAATAAAAGTATAATTTAAAAAAAAAAATATTTTGTATGCATTCATGAGCTTTATCATATGCAGGAGTAGATGCTTAAATCTACTTTTCTCAAGAAACACTAAACAAATATACATTTTTGGTGAGCTTTTATAAGTTAAAGTTTGAGCCTGCAAATGGTTGGAGTTGATGATCTTAGAGGTCTTTTCCACCCTCAGTGATTCTATGATCATTTTACCTGTTGGAAGTGGAAGAGTGAGAGAGTTGCTCCGAGATGCTACCGGTGAAACTTTAGGACTAAGAGTAGGGGAAACTGCTTCATTAGAACAAAGACAAAAAGAAAACAAAACAAAACAAAAAGGTAATTTTAATTTCTAGGCTTGTAGCTTCTGTATTTTTAGAATTCAGATAAGATTAAAACATCAGTATCATAGTCATCATAGTAATGTGTTTGTCCAGAACCTGACAAGTCATTTTAATTGCCAGGTTGTACGTGGCAATTAGGAGCTTATAATATGCTTCATGTGTTATTCTTGTTAAAAGTGGATACATTTCTGTTGATACAGGGAATATGTGTTCTCCTCAGTTTTCTGATACCGTAAGCACTGAGGAGATGTAGCACAAGAGAAAAATTCGGGAGGAATTTAGGAAAAAAAAGAGGTGATGTATAGTTGTGGGGTTTTTTCTTGCCCTCCAGGAAGTGTCAGGCCAATTTTAAGACAGAACTTTGTTTGAACTGGCATTTCAAAGCTAAATGAAAGTCCTATTTCATGGTAAAATGGCATTTTGTTCTGGGTTTCAAACACTTCATATAAGGGGAAGAATAATTTTGATTGACATTCTAGAACAAAACATTTTGTTCTGCTGTTTGTAAAGGAGGATCTAAACATAGCTTAGTTAAGGGCTATGTTCAGAATAAGTCAGTGTAACTATGTCTGGAGGGAATGTTTTTCCGGGAGTATTAATCTTGCCACTAAAATTTAATTTAATAGATAATAGGAGCATTAGGAAGAAAATATCCACAAACAATAATTTGTGACCGTTTTTCAGATTTCAATAGAAATACTTCATGCTTTCTTGCTGCAGTGTCTGCATTGTGATGTTCAGGCACCTAAAACTTTTACACCGTTTTACCCTGACACATCTGAATACACAGATGGGTGATTTCTGTTTTATATGGAACTGTGAGGAGGAGAAGAGGGATTCTGACCTCCAAATTAACAAAGCGTATGTAAACAGCAGCAATGTATGGATTACAGCAGATACTTGTTTGTGCCTTTACAGATGTCTGAAGTAGAATATGCAATTTGGTTTTCAGGATCTGCCCCTACCTGTGGGTGACTCTGGGAGGCTGCTTCTTGACTTTCTGCCTCTGCGTGTTAGGAACCTCTCGCTCACTTTCTTGGCTTCTTCCAGCAATTCAAGGTTCTTCTTTTTGTCTTCCTCTGATATTTTGACATCTGGTAGTGGATCATTTACCAGATCAATCACGTGACCACTGTTATCTGTGTAGAAAACCTCAGAATTAGGGCTGTACCTCCCATTTCCAGGCATGTTGTGGCATGTCAGAGTAACAAGTACAAAACATACCAGTAAATTTATACCTATTTAACTTTAACTTTGAGCTTGCATTTAACAAAAATTAATGTCTGCTCATTTCTAATGTTATATTCTCAAGTTTAGAGCAAGTCCTCAAAAACACAGATAACCCACTAAGATTAAGTCATTGTGATCAAAAATGCTCTGATATGTGCAACTGTCTTTTGCAGCTGTGTCTCCAATAAAGTTTTTCTAATTTTTCTAATGTCTTTTTTGGCATTAGCTACATCTCAACTAACAGTCATGGCATTTCTGTTGTAGATCAAGTATTTTCATAGAATTTACATTTCAGTTTTTCAAGACTAAGAACCCACAAACACACCCAGCAAAGATTTATTGCAGACTAGTTTTAATAGGTGACTAAATCAAATAATCTATAACTAAAGTTCAGAGTTTCAAAATACAAGGATTTTATTCTATGCAGACAGGAGAGTTTTTCCCACAAATTCAGAAGCAACAGTAAAGCCACATCTGCCAAAACTGCAGACAGAATCTGAGCAGCTAAAACCTGAGAATTATAAAGCAATTTCAGAAAGCAAATCCATCTCTGCCATATGGTGGACCTGCAAGAATTTTCCATTAAGGAACTACAAATCCCATTAGAAGAGTCAATGGTTAAAGAAGGCATTGTTTGAGATTGCTTTTCCTTGTGCCCACTTCTGTTGAGTTAGAAAAGTGACCCAGGAGGGTGCACAGACCACAAAGTGAAGGCCCCTGCCTTACCCTTAGACCTTCAGATTAATGCATTGGTTTCTAAACATTTTCTAATTAGTTGTAGAAAGAATCCATTAATCCCTGGCTTTCAAATTGACTGAAAACATTAAACTTGGAGCACCAATTTTTACAATTTTCCAGCCTATGATGAAGCAAAGAAGGCAGTCAGTTGTCAGAAAGGCCCTTTCTGTGTGAATCAGTATAAATGGCTTTTAGAAGCATCTAAAGAACAGCTTGGATGAGGGGGAGGAAAGACATCAGGTAATATGAGAAATATATTTTAAAATTTGACAAGAGCCATTGCAGAACCATCAGTCTTCTGAAAAGCTAAGGACATAAGTAAGCAGAAAAACTCAAGGGTTTCTGGTTTGTTGGTGTGGGGTTGTTTCACTATTGGTTTTTGATTGATTTTTTAGAGGGGAGGGAGGAGTGCTTTGTCTTTAATTTCCTTAAATTTAGTTCAGTTTCAAGGCTGTCAAAAATCATACTCACAGATTGAATATTCTTAAAACAATCTATTTTCAGTAAAATATCTGTTTTGGTTTAAACTAAGATTTGTGTGTTGGAAGTTTGAGAGACAGACCTGCCATGACACTTTCCCTGTGCCAGCAAAAGAGAAGACTTGCAAGGCATGGTAAGTTCTACTTGCATTGAGCAGGTAAATCCAAACATATAAACCCCAGTATTACTGAACAGTATTTTGTACTCAACAAGAATTTTAAGCATGTGTTCCTCCAGCCTTCTAAAAATGTTAAGCTAAGGCACCAATTAACAACTTTTTGAAACTAACAATGTGCATTTTTCCCTGAACTGATCTGCATGCAACCCACTTACAAACTCATGATCACAATTCAACATGCCAGCAGTATTCCCTGTGCATGCACTACACAGTATGCACAGGGGAAAAACTGTAGTCAATACAGTCAGACTCCATGTTTAGGTCGTTATTGCATGTCACATTTTCTGAGAAAACCTCCCAGTTTAAATGAATAATCACTTCTTACCAACAGAAGTCAATGAACTTGTTGAATTCCTAGTGGCACGGTTAGAATGCCTCCTATGAGGACTACGAGGCCTGGAGGGAAAAATGAATGAACAACAATTATGGAGTATGCAAAAAAACCCTCCTACTTATTTATAAAAATAAAACACTAAAAAGAAACCACCTTGATTAAAAAATGAAGACTAAAAGCACTTTTTGCAGTTTTTCTCATCTCCAAACAACTGGAAAATGGAGGAGGTTGCAGAAAGAGGAAAATTGCAGAAATTGCACTCGCAAAGGAGTTCAGAAATTTGCTATTATCCTCATACTTTATGAACTTCTGGTTGATCAGAAAAAACCCTACATTTCTTTAGATCATTGCCATGACTTAAAACTTGTGTAAGTAGGGTACATAGCAAAAAAAAGTTTAGTCTTTGCAAATTTTTACTGCTTCTTAAACTAAGATTTATGGCTGAAATGGCATAAATGTCATATGGCATCTTTCTAAATTACAAACCAGGTAAGAGTCTCAAACATCAGCAGAAATTTAAATGCTGATCCAGCAAGTAATTCTGCTTTTAATGGGCTTCACTGAAATTCTGACTCTGAACTAATCTTGAAGTTCAGAGAAGTACACTTTTAAAAATACAAGCAAATTACAGATTTATGATCAATATTTTCTGTTGAGTTTTTCTCATATTTTAAGTCTAGTGGTAGTTCAATAAAATTAAAAAGACCAGGTCAGGAAGTGTGCTTTATCAGGAGACTGAAAATAACCTTAATTAAACTTCAAATAGGATTATTATTTCCATTCAATAACTTACTTCCACACATGCTTAACCTCAAGGGGGTATTCTTGTTCCATCTAGGTGAACAGGCCCAAACATCTGCTTCAAAACTCATTGTATTACACTATTCAAACCAGACATTGAAGGTGTCCAACTCAATGATTTGTTGTTGCAGGCTCAGTATTTTATGAAATTTTACTCTTTTAGTCTCAACTATATTCCTGCTCCCCCACACTGTATCCCAAACATGATCCTCAAAAAGCAAAGACAATATGACCATAGCAAAACCAGAGACAGAGCAATAATATTTTCATACAATACAGGTTTCAAAGCAATATTTTAGAAACCTTGAATTTATGTATAGATTGGTAGTGGATTATATAGTACCTGTTAAGCAGATTTTTATCAATTTCTACATCTGGAGGAACAGCATTCTCTGGGAGAACAATGGAAGGTGTGCTGCATGTTGTCCCCTCAACAGTAGTATCCTGAATGGTTTGTGACAAATATAAAAATGTAGTTAAACAGAAATTCAAACCACTGAATATTGATGCTCTATGTGGAAAATAATGTGCATTGCACAATTTACCTAAAAGAGAAAATGACTGCGCTAAGAGAGAATTAGCTCTAACTGGATAAAACAAATGCGAATTAGAGGCCTATATTAAATTAATCAAAAGAGATGATGGAGACCTGCAATATCTGTTTTCTTTTAAAAGTTTAAAGACATGTAAGTTAAACTCAATAGGCATGGAGCTAGTGGGAAAGCTTTAAATGGCAGTCACACTGTTTTTTCACACAGCAAACCATTCTTCTACTGAAGTACCTGTACAACATTTCAGTGAATTTCTGACCTGAATGCAAGAGTGAACAGCAGCTCTGTGTAACAAGGCTAGACTAAGCACACAAACCCCCAAACAGTACCAGCATGTAATTAAATATTGAATAAATGCAGTATTAAGTGCCCACAAAATACCCAAAACCCCATAAAATAAAGTTATCTTGTTACGAGTTCCACATGGGTTTCCCTCAAATTATTTTAAAAAAATATAATTGCAATATTTAATAAAATAAAATATAATTTTTAAGTGGTAAAAGGAACTGGCAAACTGGCACTGAATATTAATATATGCTTGCCTGCTTAAAAAATATGAGACCTTGCCCCAAGAACTTTATCCCACACCCCTGCAGTGATGCCATCCAGCTGAAGAAAAAGGAATCAGTTTTCTGAGAGATATCACAAGTGGAGATGCATCAAGTTGGAATAAAGTACTGTGGATTTCTTACATGTAGTAAGAAAATTATTACTTCTGTCCCAAGTACTACATCCAGGTTAAAATCAAAAAACAGCTGGTGGGCAAAGCTTCCCAGAAGTGGCAGTGGACTGCCATCAATTGACTTGCAAAATTTACAGAACAATCTGTAAATTCTCAAATTCTAATTCCTTCTGCTAGGCTCTGGTATATACAAGTATTTTATTTCAGTTTGTTATTTGGAGTCTACATTTTCCTTGAAACCACATCTCAAAGTTTCATAAGAAATATGAAAGGCAGGTAAGAAAAAGCTACTGCAATAGCACTAATTTAGGCAATTATGGAACTAAACATGCAATAGATCACAGTTTAGCAAGTCAATTTTAGACCCTGGGAGTCTTCAAGGCCAGGTTGGATGGAGCTCAGAGCAACCTGGTCTAGTGGAGATGTCCCTGTCCATGGCACAGGGGTTGGAACTGGATGATCTTTAAGGTCCCTTCCATCCCAAACCATTCTATTTTATTCCATAAGGAAGCTGACAGTTACTTGACTGCTAATGTCTGTCAGATACCACAGAACTCCTGTTGAAATAATGTATTTTCTGATCAGTTCAAAGGACTTCAGAAGTGCTTGGAAAGTAGTGTAATATTAAAATATGTAGCATAACTTTTGTACCTCTGAAAGACAATAAAATACACCTTAATTTGGATGTGGTTTAGGATTCTTGATTCTATTGTAAATAGCATGTTTTTTAAACTAAAATAAAAACTCTTCATGCAGCACCACACTTATATACCCATAATTCTCATATGAAGTTTTTTGACAAGTTCACCTTGTCAGTCACAGGAGAGCAGGATGGAAAATATGCCAGGAAAACACTGTGAAGATTTAAATTTAAGAAAAACATCCTTGTAATACTGGAAATGTTAGAATGCCAAAGCATATGTGATTCAAGTGCACAAGTGACATTTTATCTATAGCTTGAAAGTAATTTTTAGTAATATTCTTGGAAATGTTAATTAGCAATAATATATTTTGTCAATGACAAAACTTCAGGTGGCTGCCCTGCTTGCAGGGCAAATCAGCAGAATACACATGCATAATGTTTATACTCATCTCATGACTGCCAAAAAGTAAAAACTTTTGAATGATGTAACATCAGCCTTGAAGTCACTCAAGTCCATTTTAGGACTCTAAAAACAGCTCATTAAAACAAAAGAAAAAGAGGCTGCAGCCAAAGCTAGTTCAGGTCAGGTAGAACACATTAATCCTGCTCAGCAGCTACAGGAGTTCAGCATGTACACAAAACCTCATGGCCCCTGTTGTCCAAACCTACACTGTGCAGGAGTCGGGCAGGAAGAGCCAGAGCAGGAAGCTCTTTGCAGGAGCAGCTGGCTCCAATCAAAAGGACTTGTTCTACTCTGAGGAGCTCTCAGGCTGCTATACACAGGTCTTGGAAGAGAAGCTTTCACAGGAAGCTGAAGCTGTCTCACGGTTGTTCAGCTGCACAAAGATGATCCAGAAGTTTTCCATCACCCTCCCATTGCACGCCTTTAGCTCCCTCGTTAGCTTCCAGACCAGTTTGCTCCTTAGCTATTCCCAAGAGCTGCCTCATCTCCTACCACCAGTGGTTACCTGCTACCCGAGTCTTTGCTTCCTTTTCATCCCAAGCCCTCTCCCTATAAAAATGTAGGGTAAAACTGACTCCACCTCTATGGCTCAGGTGGGAACTTCTCCATAAGGATAACCACGTGCCATCTGGACTTGCAGGGAGGCATGTGCAGGCCTGAGAAGGTGACACAGGCAGTTTGGTGCATAACAGAAAATCCAAGAGGATCAGGGATTCTCAGAACCTGCAGATATTCTGGCTGTTAAGTTCTACCAGGCCCTCAGTAAGCATACAGAAAATGTGCTTTGAAAGTTTTATAATCCAGCCAAATTTGGATGGATTTGAACATTAATGGGGGGATGGAGGGAATACAAAAATAGTCTCTCCTGAAAGACCTACCATGCCAAACAGTCAGATGACAGAGCTTTACTGTACACCACCTGAATTCTTTAAAGCACTGGGGAAAAAAATAAAAAAGAAAATCCTCTGCCACCTGGTCATATTCTTAGATATTAATTAAAAGTCTGGAGTGAACTTCAGAAAAAGTCTGGCCTGAAACAGAGACTTATGTGAAAGATCTTAGAACAGCTTTGCATGTCAGAGAGCATTCTTTGGAGTGAGATGGGGTTTTAAACAAGCTTGATTTTAGATGTTTAATGGTGTTTAGCTTAGAGTTTAGCAAGGAAGGTAATGAAATTTGATTGCAATTGCATCTAGTGGAAACAGGAGAGCAAAGCAAATATACAATATCCTCCTTAAAACAAAATAGATAACACATAGTGATCTGATAAAAAAATTACAACTTTAAATGAGAATAATAAAAACCAAAAGAAATGCAGAAGTCTGAATGATGGAATGAGTGTACAAGAAATATTATGAACACCTGAGACAGACTTTTCCCCAGCAGTCAGAAGAGCCAGTAAAATAGTGACCAGGATACAGAGAGAGAAAGCTGGAAATAGAAATAGGGATTTTTGATTTAAAAAAAGGGAAAGATGACAGCTCACAACCAACACAGAAAGTGAAGGGATATTCATAGGCCACTATAAATTTTAACATAACTGGTAAGGATCTAATTTTCTTTGATGCGGGTATGCATTACATGTATAGAAATTACATTTTTTATACTAAAAACCTGAAATCAGTTTTTAAGAGTGTCAGTGAAATAATACTATAATATTGTGTTATTCTTTGTGAAATAAATCTAATTAAATTTAAATATGGAAGTGACTAAAGTTACACCTGACTATGAAGTTCTATGATTTATGGTAGGGGAAGATGATTCTGTATTTTAAAAAAAAGTCTAAAATGTTCAATACTTACTGCAACAAGAGAACACACAAACTAAAGAGTGCAACCACATGCTCTTAATTCAGATCAAATTCTTCGAATTAGGCTAACTGCCCTAACCCACGTTAGTGTGAATTTTACTACCCTCAAGAACACAGGGCTGAGGAATACTGTGATGATTGTTGTTTAGAATTACGGTGAACACAGGCTGCTGTAAGAAATACTGAAACAGACACCCACGTTTGTTTACTCAAAATGAACTTGAGACATAACCCAGGTCTTCCCATACGTGAAAGGGACTTGAAGCATGCAGGAAACTACAAGTGATGTAAGGTTCATTTGCTTTTTGTTAGAACTGTTTTGTTATCTGTGTGCATTTGGGCATGCAGGGAAAAGGTGGGGAACAATCTCCTGAAACAGAATGAGGAAATCATTAGACAGCAGACAGCACTTTAGATGAGATTTCCAGATTTGGAAAGTTTTGTTGAATGGCAGAAAACAAATCCACTAGTTGTTAGCTCATTCTGATGCCCTCTCCTTGCTTGCAACTTCTTATCTCACAATAATAAGCTGTTTTACTAAGAGTGACTTATGCTGTAGAACTTGGTCTGCAGCAGGACCCAAGAGTGACAACAGGTATGAACGAGATCAAATTTTCACAACATTGTCTAGTGGCCATGTGGCACTAGCATTGTCTAGTGGCAAACCTTAACTTAAGTAGGCTTATGAGCAATGTGTTGGTTAAAATCTTTCCACTGCTACTTTGTGCCTAAAAATAACCATTTATCTAAAATGAAGCATTTTGCAGAGTGAAGTGACTCATGAACTATCACATTATCATAGCTCTTTTAAGACCTGCCTCTGAGAGGTCTGTAAAATGTATTTAAAAATCCAATGTTTTTAGATTAGGTGGTTGGAAATCTTCATTTTTCCCATTTGACAAGCGCACTCAGGATTAGAATCACTGATGTCTGAGAGATTTTCATATTTTTCCTCTTTTCACAGAAAGCCTTTTGTACTAAAATACTTTTCCCCTAGTTAAAAAAACCAACAAAATCTTCTTGAGCTAATATAGGTTATCAGGTAGTAGTCTGATGAACTTGCATCCAACTGTGGTGTTTATCTTAAGCCAGGAAATTAACACTCAGCACAATGTGCAGCTTAGATGGAAGGCATGACAAATCAGTGTAGGGCTCGCTGCTGACAATATTTTCCAACAAGGTTAAAGTAGCGGATGTTTTCACCTGAAGTGTGGAACGTAGTGTCCTCAAATCCGGTGACAGTGTGACACCTTTAACTGAGGATGTGCCAGACTATAAATCCTCTCTTTCTTTATAGCAGTTTGCATAAAACCAAATGATTTGGATAACCTGTGATTTCTTAATCACAGTAAGGTTCTTTACTTCAGCTAAGCTAACAATTAAAAAATACCCCAGTCCCTGTTTATTAAAACATAAAGTCACTTTTTATCTGTGGTATAGATTATTGAAAAGGGAGAAGACCCATCTCTTATTTATTTTTTAAATTTATCTGCAAAGAAAACGTGTAGATGCTTCAAATTTGAGGCAAACTGATGAATATGTCTCGGGAGTACCCACCTGCTCTCTCTGTAGTTCCAGTGTATGTTCAGCTACTGCTGTGGTAGGTAAAGCACTGAGGAAGACTACAAACCAAAAAACCCATTTCCATCTTTCATACATACATGAATTGCATAACATCTTCTATATCTGTAAAAGCAACACTAGTTGTTCCAAGGCTACTGTGAAGTACAAGCCTAAGTCGTGTTCTCAAAGTTTAAAGTTTTCTGTAATAACATCAGAAAGGACATTTTTGGACGGCTTTGATATATGTCTGTCTGTTCTGAACCATTTATAAGCCTCTAGATCAAAATGATAACAGTTTGAGCAACTTAAGTTCTCATCCCTTAGGCTATAATATATTTGAAGAAGAATAGGAATAAGAATATCTACTGAAGGATCATTCATAGCTTCATCAATTAAGCAAAACACACTGATACAGAGAAACCAATAGATTATACCTTATAAACCTCTAAATATACACAAAGAGGTTTCAGCCTCGGGTCTCCAGCAAGTTTGCCAGAGTGCTTACTTTGGCTGGAGGAGAACTGTTGTGCTGTGCCTCTTTTGCTTGTCCCTTGTCTTCAGGTAGGGTTGGCATGGTGGGCAGCGCGAAGCACGTGGAACTGCGCTGTGGACTGACAGGACCATGCACTGCTGGGAGTATCTGCTTCAAGTCAGCCTGAAGGCATAAGCACTGGGAGGCCTCGTGATCTGCAGGCTGTGTTAGATGCCAAAAATACAAATCAAATCCCTTTAAAACTCTATGCTCTATGACTGAGATCACTTTACAATAACAAACAGTATTAAGGTTTAAAATTAAAAATGCTATCTTGTGTTTTATTAACTAAAGCTTTCAGGGTCAAGTATAACTTAGCAAATGCATTCAAAACAGACAACTTTGCGTTCTTGTTGCTATTTCCATCTCTTTCCTCCATTTTACAGATTCTTATTTTGTCACTGTGATGTGACCAAACTACTCTCTCTAAATAACCTCTAAGAAGTAAACAGCATCCTGAATATCACAGAACAACAGAATGGGAAGGGACCACAGGGAGTCATCTGCTCCAGCATCCCTGCTCCACCAGGATCATCCCAGAGCATATGGAACAGGACTGCATCCAGAAAGTTCGTGAACAACTCCAGTGAGGGAGACTCCACAGACTCTCTGGATAACCTGTTCCAGTGCGTGGTCACCCACACGTTGAAGAAGTTCTTCCTCACGTTCAGGAGGAACTTCCTGGGCATCAGTTTCTGCCCACTGCCACTTGACCTGTTACTGGGCACCACTGAGCAGAGCCTGGTCCATCCTCTGACAGCTCCCTTCAGACACTGACAGACATTGAGGAGATCCCTTCTCAGTCATCTCTTCCATAACAGACCTTTTAGAACTAACAAAGTCTTGATGCTTCAGAGCGTGATCTCAGACCTCAGAGGAGCAAAACTGGAACCCCAGAGGGTGGCACTCTTCCTTAGAGCAAGAGCAAGGCTCAGATGACTTGTGCAAAGACTTGGTGTACCTCTGCACAAGACAACAGTGCCCAAGACATTCCTGAGGCAAAATAGCAGAAATGTCCAAAGAGGAGGAAAAAAAAAAATTCACTACCTATTAGCTGAGAAAATTCTTGTTATTAGTATCAAGGGGAGGCATGCGTTCACAAGGGTAAGATCAGCATGAAAGCCTGTACCAAAGTCTGAGGATGAGCATTGCAAAGCACAAATCACAAAGCACAAAGCCTTAGAGTGGCAGCAGACATATTGCAATACTTACTGTGACACCTGCCCAAGAGTCAGGGAACAGTCCTCATCAATACTTCACTGCCCTCATCAATACTTCACTGTGCTCGTCAATACTTCACTGCACTCCCCGGCAGTGCCTGCAGGTCACACACAGCACAGTTAGTTGAGACCATCTGGTGCACAGACTGGTGTCTGCACTACGACAACTGCATTGTAAGGTCAACCTTCCACAGTTTTCCCTTCCATTTCATGGGTGGGCAAAGAAATGTATTCAGGAACATGTCAGTTTATTGAGGTTGCCAATTAAAATTGTCAAAATATATCTGTTGCTTTAAAAAAAAAGCCAAAAGAAAAAAGATGCAAAACCATTCACAAGAAATACTGAAGCAGTCTCAGTAGTGACAAGTTCTTCACCTCAGCTCTCACAGAAAAAAATCTGTGTTGTAAAACCTACAGAATGTGTGAAAACTTTGGACTACAGCAGCAGCTAAGACCCATGCTTTTATTATGTTTATTTCACATTATGTTAGAAACTTCATTTTCTCTTTTACTAGAAGAGGAATACAAGGCCACCTCACACAAAAGTTCATGTAGAACTAATAGATTGTAAAAATGATCCTACACAAGTATTAGTGTGTGCCAGCAAAAATAATTACTTCATTGCAGTTCCTTGGTAAAGACTCTGAAAAAGCTGCAGCATATATAACATCATTATGAAGATCAAGATACAGACTCTTTTTGACCTGTGGGCATAAACAGTTTTCAGAGCAGTGTATGCTGTAGGGACAGCATGTTTCAAGTTTTTCTAGACACGTTGAACTTCTTACAAGTGAATTTCTGGCATTGAAGTGGAAGTTCATGTTTGTATCAGGATTTTACCCACCTCCAACTTCAAATAAGAGTAGAGGAAACTTTCTAAAGCTTTAAAATTGGTTATTAAGGCAAAACATATTTAAAGTCCCTAATATGATGGAAAACAGACATTTATCATTGCATATATTTTAGTAAACCCACAGAGATTAGACAGATAGCAGCAGCACTGAGTCAGTGTGTTTCAACAATTAAATATTTTTGTATCAAAGAACAGTCACCAACTATTAGCAACACATGAAGATGAGATGGAAGCAAGGTAACTAAAAAAGGTGACACAGCCTTGCTTTTTATCTCTGTAACAAAATCCTGGCATGCTACACAATTTCTGAGTGTGCAAGAATTCAAATTCAAACAAAAAACAACAACAAAAAAAAGAAGATATAAATTTGGCTGTATATCTAATCCCTCTTAGTGCTTGCCTTATGAATTTATAATGGTTCTGACAGATTCAACTCAACAGACTGTTGGGCCTGAAAAATCAGGAATGTTTTGAGTCATGGCCTAAGCATGTTTGCAGTCCTACATGGAATTGTACAAGCTATTGCATCAAAGTGGTTTATTCCCAGTATTAGCTGAGTTCCTAGTACATACTAAACTTAAAAATGTAATGCAAGTTATCTTGAAACAAGAAAGAGCTATTAAGTACATCAAGTTTCAGTTCATTTTTCAGATTTAAAAAGCAAAAAAACTTTATAAGCAAAAGAAATAAATCAGCAGGCTTGTCTAAGAATAGAAAGGGACAAATCTCGAGCTGTGTTGTCCTAGAGATGCAGCACAGAAAGTACAGCCAAGGGAGAACGGAGGGTAGAAGCATGAATTTACACCACCTTAACAACCCCCAGATTTGGAGTGGACTGAGTTCATGCTGTCTCTGACACAATTAGAACATCACTCTGATTTCCTTACAGAGCTATCTTGCAAATAGGAATAAGCTCCAAATCTTTGTGCTGATCAGTAGGAAAATTTCTTCTTCTGACTTTCCATTTCCCTAATATCTCTCCAGAAAACCCCAATGCTGAGGACTGTATTGGAGTAGTGAAAGCTTGCACATAATTATTCATATTCTTAGGCTTCTTAAAACAAACACCATCTTTGCACACCTTGACTGCACTTCTGCAGTCCTGTAAATTGCCAAAGTGATGGCTACTGCATATCAGAAATGCAATACAAGGATGTAGTTCAATTGTTAAACTATATGATTTAGAACTCATGAACTATTAATTTTTCAGTCTAAAAGCTAATTTTTAACCTGTGCAGTGTTCTTAAAATCAGTAGTCCAGATTTTGTAAAGCCTTTATGATGCTTACCTAGCACAAACATCATGTCTTGTAAATGGATGTAACCATAACTGTGCAAGTTCTGCCAGTTTCTGATCAATTACTGCCTTCTAATATAAGCAAGAAAGGCAAGGGTTTGGAAATGATGGAACCTGAAGATATTAGTGAATAAATGTCCTTCCATCACTGCAGAAGTGACCTTATGCACATTTAGTTGGGCAATGAAAAGAACCCCCAGTAAATGTCATGGAGAGTGAAAATGTATGGGAAAAGGGGGTTTTTGTGAGAACACTCTACAAGAATTAGAGGAGCTTATCTGCATCTCACAAATGTAGAAAGAAAATAAAGAAATATCCTTGGAAAATTTATATCACTGGAAGGTACATTTTTTCTTGTTCAGCAGAGCATTAGTGAGGAGTGCAGCCTTAGAGCTTACAGAAATTCACACCTCTGTCTAGAAAGCCTGCTGACAGCCTTACTGAGCCCTGAGCCAGAGTATGGAGAGCATGACTATCCTGGTTCTAAGCCTGGCTCAACTACGAGCTGAATATGCTGATTCCATGATTTGGAATCCTGCTACCATTAGCTTTGCCAGCTTTATCTCCTTTTCACAAACACATTTCAGTCAAAGATGGAAATGATATGTTAACAATACATGCAATACCAGTCAGGTACCAACTGAAACACCTGTAATTATTGACCCTGAAGACAGTAGTAGGTGAGAGAAAAAAATACACCTGCACTTTAAAAACAGTCAAGGTGCATAAACACATATTAGCATCTTAGGCACTGATTTTAAGATCTTGTTATTTCTATTTCTTTTTTTTCCTCATTGATCAAACTCTGTCTGGCCTGCCTCTATCTTATCAAATGATGTCAAAGACATTATTGCAGTGTTTTATCAGAGTGAATGATCTCCTCCCAAACTCCATTCTTTTAGAAATTGCAAGAGCTTCAAGATTATCTTTTAGAATTAAATACTTGTAGAGATTAACTCACATGTCACAGGCAGAGTGGATGTGGGTGAAGATCTACAATCTCAGTCTGCACGAGCCTTTTGAACCTGAGTTTAAAAAACACAAACAAATTACCTACCCTATTCATTAAATTCTGCCTATTCCCACACTAAGAGGAGACAATCTAAAGAAAAAAAAGTAAGAAAAAGAAATAAAAAAGAGGATGGAGTGCTTTTTAACATTTTGGTCTGTTATTGTAAACTTACTGCTTAAAATAGTTAGGAAAAAAATTATCCCCTGAGCTCAAATTTGTAGTCAGATATAGATCAGTGAATGCAGAGAACTTTCTTTTACCACTGTGTAGGCTTAGAGTACAATCTCCAGGAAATGGAGATCTGGGAGCTCTATTCCATAAAAGGGAAAAGTATTTAGAGGCCCTTGGCTTTCAGTGTGTTCCCTCTGCAACTCATTTTACCATAGTAGAGAAAGTTAAGCACAATCAGTTAACTCACCCTCTCTGAGTCACGGCTGAGTCCCGTGTCAGCGAAGGCTCGGATAAAGGTGCTTTACTCCATCTCCACTGATAGCTGGGCACTTGACCTCAAATGCTCTGTCACATCACAACAAGGATACACAGAGAAGAGCAGAAATAAACAGTTAAGAAAGCGTTTTATTAATATTTTCTGACCTTGTCCTGCCTGCGGTCAAGTCAAGCAACTCTCATTTGTGAACAACGGGAGCTGCCTGCTCATGAACATGGCTGAACTGCACAATTCTGAGTGGCTTTTTGTAACTTTTTTCTTTGTTGCCCTGCAAGTTTGTTGCAAAACTTTACCATATTTGAAAGGTATCTTTTTGCACTCCTTTTTGTACAGCTGTCAAAACATATGGAATTCACATAACATTTTGAATAAGGTTTTGCAGCTTTGAAGGACTAAAAACTCAGCAAACTTACTTCTTTCAAGCCAAGTGTGAGCAAAATAGGCTATTTTTTCTAGTTTGTACCACACAAGTGTTTTCAAAGACAAAGCATGATTATAGCTTAAGACTGGCATACAATACCTATCCCAAAAAATTTTAAAACCCCCAAAAAACCCCTAACCACAAAACAAGACAAACAAACCCCATAAAAACAGACCCAGAATATCTTAGTAGAAACACTTTAATATTTTGCATTAGAACTCCAAGATCTTTATATAATAGAAACATTGACTTGGAAAAGGGAAAAAAAACCCCACAGCTATAGCTGACTCATGTACGTTCTTACCCTCTGTGACAAAAGGTACTGTGTGGAAATTGCAAGACACTTTCTTTATTGCCTACAACATAGGAAAAATATGGACTACTAGTTTCCTACTGCATCTCATTTTCATGACAAAAGAGTGGGTTTTCATGTTAAATACGCAGGTTTGCAAGATATTATTTATTTGCAAGATGTCCTGCTTCAGCCAGTTTACCAAAACACATAGTCCTAGCCCCAGGATTAACAGAAGGCACCTCTGTGACAAACTTAGTGATCTGAGTTCTATCCACTCTAACATCCACACAACTGTACAAGGCAAAATTTGGAAGACAAAGTGGTGTTTCCAAGACACAGAACAAATCCACTGGGGCATGCAAAGTGTATATGCAACCACTATGTGAATTCAAAGCATCTGTTCTCATTCTCAGATTAATTCCTGAGCGATTTAATTAATACTTCTTGACAATCAGAACACTTCCAGGCTGCAACCTCACAGACAAGGGATAAATATGAATAATTCTGTCACAAAAATATTTTAAAGAACAAACTAGCAAAAGCTTAAGGAAAATACAGCTTTTAAAGAACTTCTCTCAAACTCAGTGGGTACAGACTTCCTTGGGAGTACAAGTTAGTCATGTAGGACTTGATTTATAGAGCAGCATGACAGGAAAAAATCTCCTTTTCTGTTTCCTGTTTTCCTCATAGCTCAGGAACACATAAAACTGGATGGTTTTCACTAATCTACTTGAATGCGAGAAAGGAAAAGTTAGGTCAGGCAGAAAGCAAAATGTTCTTCTCCTACCGTGCATCCTGGGAGCACTCAGGAGAATATCTCCAGTAATGGGTAGTTATCACACTGCTGAGACTGAAAAACAAAAGGGTTGGGGATGAAAGGTGATGCTGGTCTATTACCAACAAGACCAACTCCTACAACAAGGCATTTGGTTTGGTTATGCATTAAAAAATTTATATCAGAGTTTAAAGAAATCTGAAAAGTAACGACAAAAGAATTTAATGGAAAAAGTTTTCTGGGAGTTCTGTACTTAACTCCTCGAGGATCCATTCTGGTTCCAGCTTCAGGCTTTTCCCTGATACATTAAGAGAGAAAGCAATTGGACCTGATTTCACTCACAGGCAATCATTTTAACATGGCTAAATGGAAATTTGAGACTTACTAAAAGATCATAACTGTATTTGAAAATAGCACGTTTTTTTCCCTGTAAAATATCAGCTTCATTTGTTTTAGCAATGTTTTCACAATTTCTGCTTTGTTAGCAGTCAGTGTTTAGATTTACTTCTCTTGCAGCAAAGCATCCAGAGGAGTGGTTTGCAACCTCTTTTTTTTTTTTCTTGCAAGAATTCTAGGCTGAATTTTATACTGCAGACAATCAGCAAACAGATGAAGAATGTACATATTTCAGAAACATTGAAGAGCAATATTTCATTAGCTGTTTAGACTAGTAGATCCTGATTTAAGAAAAGGTTTTTCTTTTAGGATAAGCATATTTTAGGCAGCCTGAAAGTTTCCTGATTCCACCTTTCTTTTATAGGGTGAACTGGGAGTTAATGTTGCACCAATCGAACTTTCATAAATTACTCTGTTTTAGATACAATTTTTTTATTTTCAGTTTTTCTTTTTATCTAGCACTAAATAGAATGTAAGGAAGTGAGGTTATAAGTAGCATTACCTCCCTGTGAAAACAAATGGTTTTAAGAATTGCATACAAGTTCACAAAAATATGTTCTGGTTCACTTGTAGTTTTTATGCATTCTGGGGCTTTTCTTTGAACAAGTCTTCCTGAGACAGAACTGCAATAAGGTAATTTTATTTGGTTATGTCTGTGCCTAAGATACTGGACCCAGCTCTCTTATGGGAAGGATGCCTTACTGACATTTTTGTTTTCCATCAGTGGGCTTTCAGCTAGAATGACAAGAACAGGACAACAAGCAGCAGTGCTCAGCCAGATGGCCTCTGGTTGGAAACCGGTTGGGCTGAGCTTTGGGGTACTTAAAAAAAAAAAAAATATTAGTGAAAAGACAGCACATGTAATATTAAGGAAAAATTAATCCCTAATTTTTTCGGTATTGTGCACAAGTTAAAGAATTCATCCAGCAGTAGCAAACCTGATGATCAGAAGACTGTCAAATTTCAAGGCAGATTTGATATATTTCTTAACTTGCAGATTATTTTTGATATACTTTAAGGAAATGCAGTTTAAAGGAAGAATGTGAACATGGAGTGGGTGTATATTTGGCATGGAAAATAAGGATTTCTAAGCACGAGGAACAGCATATAAGAAAGTGTGAAGATAAGAGTGGGAGTACAGTACATTAACTGTCATTCAGGAGGGCAGTTCAAAGGAAACCCAGACCTAGGAAGTGCCTGGAGAAAAGTCTATTGCCTTACAACATAAAGGCAGTGACCTTAAAATAGGATAAAATTTAAAAAAAGTTGAAAATGATATGTGAGTAAAAAATATTGTTCTCTTCCTCCACCTAAAGAATTTACTATTTGAAAAAAACGTGCAAATTTGATTAGGAGGCAGTGTCAGTCTTCGTTTTGTGGTGCTGAAGGGCCCCTCTGACGCAGGACCTGCGCGCTGATAAACCGCCCAACAGGAATTGTTCATGATAGTACTATTCAGATTACCAGGAGATTGCACTAACACACAACATGCTTTTGCCTAAATGAGCATCACATACTCAGTAACACAGAGTCGTTTGGGTTTCTTTCTTCTACTCCTTCTCACAGATTTGGAGAAACCTAGATATGTTTCTGCTGTCTGGACTGCATGTATTATACATCACATTCTAGTTACACATTTATTTTTGTCTGTGGTGTAGGCAGAGTTAGGAGCTTGAGAGAGTATTTTCTCAAACTGCCACTTGACTATATTCTTAGTTAATGTAAAAAGAGAATAAATATGCTTTTGTGGAGGGGAGAGAGATAAGATTAGGGGGAAGAAATTAGTGTTTCTTGGTGTCTATCATTGTTTAAGAAAAACCTTAAGGTTTCTACGTGAAGTAAAGTCTTTGAAAGCAATTTTTACATATAAACATTCTATAAACTATTCTGCTTTCCAGGGCAGCAGGATATCAGCTCTACATAATTTGGAAAAAACAGCTACCAAAGGCCTGACTTAGCAACATAAATAAGTTGAAGGCAATTAGGGGAGAACACTATTGCTTAGTGACCCAGGAGTCTTGTTGCTAGTCAAGCAAAAAATTTCCAAATGAAGAAATTAAACAAAATTCTTTCTTTCCCAATCACCAAAGGGTAATCCCAGAGGGCACAGTTTGTTGAACAAACCAACAATAAATAGCTTTCTTTGGGATCTATAATGCAACTGTGGGCTTTCAAGCAGGGAGGTTATACTTGGCTCTCCATCTCGCATAGACAAATTGCAAAGAAGCAAAAGAAGCATTTTATTCTCATTTTATGCTTCCTGGACACAATCAGATTCACATTTGCTTATTTTAGTGATACGTGTACAACTTTTTTTTGCATTGCAAAAATGAACACATGCCAAAAGAGCATGAATGTGTCTCACTTTCTTTTTATGAGAAAATAATTACGGATCCTAGTCTACTGAATTATTTTAAATATTGCTATATACCAGGAAAGGTATAACTACAGTATCAACTTATTCAAATAATCAGCCATCGTGTGAACTTTGACTGCTGATTGCTGTTTTCTCCCCTGAAGGTCTGGTAGTTCACTCATCCAGGTTGTAATGTCCCAACTTGGATCTAGGGATGCTGTACATTATGTCACAAAAATTGTTGCCTTTGCTAGAAACAGCCCAATTTTATTCCCAGAGTACACATTAAATCTGCAGGCCTAGCTGTCTGTGAAAAAGCAAAACCCAACATATCACCTCTTTCCTCCTGCCAGCATATGATATAGAAGTGTGAAAAAGAGGTAACATTCTGTAATGCCATCTTTTAAGCTTTTTAGCTGGAAAGAGACACAACTTCGAAGCCAGCAGCTACATTAATTTCTCTCATCAATACTTACCTTTGAAAACAGGTATAACAACAACAACAGCAATAATAATCATCATAATAATGATTAATCATGCAAAGGATGATCGTTCAATTTCAGTATTATCCAAAGAGCTGGGGTGGGGGAGGAAGTCCTCAGTGTCTCATTCAGGTGTGATGTCAATGCAGAATTGGACCCAAAAGCCCTTTCTTGCTCAAAATATCTATTAATTCAATACAAGATTTTTCAAACATACTTTGCAGATTGCTGAATCATCTGCAGATTTCTGTGTGCTGTGTTATTTCTTGCTACTGAAAGGATGCTTCTGGGACCACATTATAAATACCCTGACAAGTACCCTTCAGATGTAGTCACACAGTGTTATTTTCACACTGTGAAGTTCTTACAGTAAGCACCCAAACTGATGTTGTTTTTCATTTAAATTTAATTTTTAAAAGATGTGATTGGAAGAGGCAGCATATTTTCTGTACAGTTCAACTCGTGTAAAGTCAGACTGTCAGTAGCTTGGGTAAAGCTTGAAGTTGCCTTTTTTTTTTTTTTTTGTACTGGTATTTAAAAGCTAAGACCCATATTATTCAGACAGAAACATGACCCCATTACTGATACATTTAGTGAAGAAATTCCATGTGCATTTTACTGGCCAAGTTAGCCATGGATTGGATGACTCTCCAATGAGGTACATGTATTAGCTGAATCAGCAACAAATTCCTCAGAGTCCCTCTTTTGCTAATTGGGCTAATCAAGGCAGTAATGAATTCAAAGGTGAAACCAACAAAGCACATTTGATTTCATAATTTGAGGGCTGCAAAGGATGATGTAGTAATTAAGACAGAGGTAAAATAAATAACCCAAACTCCACACATCATATGGAAACAAGTTGTTAGCACAGAGACTGTTTCATTGGGTGTGCTCATGACATGGCTGTTCTTATATCTTACACAGTAAAATATTAATTTGCATTCTTTAAAAGGTTATTTTATAACACAGCCACAGCACTCAGTTAAACCTCAGTCATAAATAACATTTGGTGAACTTTGTCAGATGAAGCCTTTTGCAAGCAGCCCACATGGTGGCTTTTCATACTTTGCTCAGATTTCTGAATTGGTGCATGTTCCAAACTCCCAATACAAACAAAGCCTCGAAAGCAAAAGATTGAGGCCAGCTGAGTTCTGACTGACACTTTAAATAGAGCAGTGCATCATATCACCCTTACAACTAACTGCACAGATGCTTCAACTAATTACTTAAAAGTGATGTTCTGCCCACTGTCCCTCATTTGAAAATACCACTATCCCAAGAAGGATACTTAATCTTAGGTAGCACTTGCAAGCCTCTCTCAGGCCCTTATTTTACCCTTATTTGACATGCAGATGAGGTAGCTTCAGGAAAATTCAGCCTGAGCTCCTTATTTTAATGTGGGGAAAAGGGAGAAGCTTTATCACTTCAGAAAGAAGATATTTGCTGACTTGCAGAAAGAATGGTCTAAAAATGAAAGCAAACAGTTCTTTGTGAGAAAAGAAAAGCAAGTCCCCATTTCCTGTGTTCTCAAAGTTCTTAATCAGAATCCAAAATGAGGGACCAGGGATTATTACTAGTACCAAAAAAACCCCCAAAACCGAAACAACTCCAGAGCTACATCATACAAAGTCTCTGCCTACGGAATCCCAGAACTGGAAGAACACGGTAATGCTAAAACGCAAAAAAGGGACTATACAAACTTTTTTTTGTTCAGGTGTCCTTAAAAGTAAAGAAGTAAATGTTCCCTTACACCATCCACTTCCATAGCAGCTCAATCATTCTACTTGACTCCATCATCAAGATATTAACACTGAGGACCCAAAGAAGAATTTAACATGTACTGCTGGTTTCCTCACTTTAAGGAAACACAGATGGGTTCTGCACATGAACTACACTGAAGTCAGCATTTCCAAATGTGCAACATCAAAGCTAACCTTTGATGATTTAAGTGAATAAAGTACATAATTCCTCTTACTTTTAAACTCTTCTCAGCAGGAAGAAAATGAGGCCTATTTTGGTCACTTGCTAAAATTCTACATTCGGGAGCTTTACAATTTGTACTAGAATTTGGAAACCCTCCTCATTGGATTGCATCTTATAGAAAGCATGGTAAGAAAAGTAACTTCTCATTTTCTTTAAGAAGGCTACCAGATATAACACACTGAGAATACGTGGTTTGCTAACCTTATTTCTGCCATGTTCAATAATTGTTCTCCAAAACCCAGAATGAGGAAAGTTAATAATAAAGATCAAAGCTATCAGAACAAGAAAGGAATTTTTATGCATTGACTGGCACATACTGTACCAAAACCCCACATTTTTCTGGGTAATTAGACAGTTCAGAAAAAAGCTTTGAGCAAAACAACAGCTCTGCTCTTCTGCAATAACACAAGCCAAATGTAGCAAAATGTTCCTCATGTCCTTTGTCAAAATCTTTCCCTGATAAAATTATTTAGCCAACACCATTCCATTCCTGATTATATCCAGGAGTTGCTCCAAATAATAATGTACCAGCTTTATGCACAATCTCATCTCATCAACATCTGAAAAAACCCACACTCATTTAGTATTGGTTTTATCAGTGTAGTGCACAGGGAGGCCCTAGCAAAGAGGTGAGCTTAAACCAGAGAACTACTTCAGCAGGGAAAGAGAATTCTATGCTTTGGGGATTACATTTATATACCAGTTTAAAAAATATTACCTCAAAACCTAAAATGAAAATGGGGGATGTGAGAAGAGCGTAAAAGGAACAGAGTTAGTCATATTCTATGAGACTTAAAAAAATAACAGGACATATCATGGGTCAAGATTTGCCACAGAACTATGAGACCCAGTGCAGTTGTTGGCTGTCTCCTCTTTCAGAGACAGCTCTGGTGCTAATGGCTGAGGTTGTGTGACACGCCCTGCTCCATTGCAGCTCCTGAAAGTTTCATAACTCCTGGAAGAGCAGCAAGGAGACAATGTGGGAAAGGAGCTGCAGCCATATCTTGATACTGAGTTAATCGATCAGAACTCATATTTCTTAGCCTTGTTTCATCACACTTTATCAGCTATGCTAGAACTAAATATTGCTGTTGCCATTACTCTATTAAGAAGTTGTGATGTGTTATAAAAATATGTTAATTTTATAACTTTATATACAATGGGTCAAAATGGCATTCTGTATTTGCCTACTTATAAACAATTTGTATGCAATAAGTATATAGTCTGCATACACTGACATTTATTGCCTCAACATTCTTTTTTCTTTCTTACTGTCTATCAAAGAACCTAAACAGGTTGTATTAAAGTAATGGAAGCCATTACTTTTTTAATTTTAAAAGAGTTGTAGAAATTTATGGAATGAAAAATATTCAATGATTCCAATGTATTATGAAATAAAAAATACAAACCAAGGTAAAATACTTAGAAAATTTATCTTAAAAGAAGATATAGGAACTCATTGTAATTTTTACAGTACCATAGAACTACACAGATAAGACTAGTCTTTAACAGAAGAAGTGCTGAAGTATCAATGCTTCGAAAATGGTATTTTTCTAAGTTTTGGAGTTTTAGAATGCCTTTGGACAACATTCAGGCAAAGGCTGAGACAAAAAGCTGTGTATTAACTGCCTGAGGTAATGAAAGGCAAATAAAAAGCCTTAAAGAGACTGAGATAAAGGCACACAGTATAAGTAATGAATGATGCCCATTCTTTCCAAATACCTCCTTCAATATTTTGATGTTAACCTTAACTGCTTTGTTATTCTGCCCAAATCAAACAAACTTCTGACTTGAGGACTGATTCCTTTATAATTTTATTATCACTTAAGACTTTCATCCTAGCTTCTAACTTTTAGATAACAACTGTCCTAGATAAGAAATTAATGTAATAGTTTGTTGCTAAACAGACGCAGATACAAGAACGATAAATTAGCACAGGACTGACTGGCATTCCAAACTTTGGTATTTCATTAAATTCCTTTACAGAAGTCAACAAGCATTTTAGTACAGGGAATATGTATTTTTCAAAGAGAGATTTAGACAAAATTTTCTGCCAAGAACCTTAAGGAAACTCTGCTCTCACAGCACAAAAGGGAAATACTTCCTGTAACTGATGGAAGAAAATAAAGAATGGAAGAAATGTTGCTCTGTCTGGTGTAGAGATTACACTTCCACAGGTACTGAGGTGTTCAACATAGTAATGAAGAATCTGAAAAAGAGGGTCTGTACAGATGATTAAAGAGGAAAGGGAAAATCAGATCTGTAAACAGACAAGGCAGCTCATGGGATACTGAACACCTGAATAATAAAATAGCAGGTGAAAAAGGAAAAAGACAAATGCAAAATATACTTGGTGAAATCAGAGTACATAATTATGTTTTACAAGTTAGGAAAGAGATCTGAGTAATTTTGGATAATTCCCTGAAAATAGCATTCAGCAGCAGCCAAAAAGGCAAAAATGTTAAGAATTCATAGGAAAGAGCTGAAAACAGCATAGAATATGAGCCCAAAGCTTTAAAACAGTTCTAGTCATGCCTCAAAAAACCAAAAAACGAAACAGAACAAAAAGCCTCCCAATAACAACAGCAAAACCCCAACAATATAAACATAAATGGTTCATAGAAGACAGACTGTTAAGAAATTGCAAATGGTTTCCATGCAAAAAAGATACTTCTGGATAGAAGCAGGTCAGAAAATGATGGACACACTGGAAAGGGTTGCCTATTAATTATTTCTTCACAATTCCTCACAGTACGCATGGAAAAGGATGCCAAAAGAGGTTATTAAACAATAGCTTGGGTACAAAAGAAGCTTCTTCACAATAGTATACAATTAAATAATTGAATTTGTTAACACAGAAAGTTGTAAAAAAATTGGAGCATATAAGTCAGTTAGAAAGAGATCAGATGCATTTAGAGGAGAGGTACAGTGGTAGCTCTATACAGACTCCGGACCTGGAAAGGCCTCAGCTGCAGATGGTTGAAAACAGTGAGGGTTAAAGAATGTCTCTGCTTTTGGAGTAGCATGAACACGATCCTTATGTGGGATCAGATGAATGGTTTGCAAGACCTGGATATGCAGCTCTTATGATCACTGGTGGAAGCAGGTTCAACTTCTGAAAGAAACTGGTTGTGAGAAAGTAAACAAAGGAAAACTGCCTTTTTGTCCATCAGGAGTAACCAGAAATGCTGAAGAAAGGGATGGACAGAATAGGCAGAAGAAAGCAATGGGAGAAACAGACTTTTTCTTACATTTTTCTAGTTAATACAAACTGTACATGCTCAGACCACAGCCAGGACTAAGATCCTGCTGCCATAGGACGGTACTGTGCTGGATTCTTAAGCAGCTTCCCTGAAGAAGTAAACATATCTCAGTCTAAAGAATGTCTGGCATCTCCCTGATTTGTCACGTTTCAGATTCTTAAGTATGAACAACCTTCAGATATTTTTAAGAGGCTATTTGGGTGGCAGGCCACTGAAAGTATTTTCAGTTCTTTAAGATGCATCATAAAAAAACCCTGAATTTCACAGGAGAAAAGACAGTGAAGCAGCACTCTTCAAACTTTGCATTCGTACACAGATATGCACATTTGCTTGCACACACAGCAAATGACATTCCCAATTTTATGGCCCTGTGAAGAAAATCCCATTTGACTTCAATACCTTTCAATAAAAGACACAGGTGCAAACCAATATAGTAACTTCCTCCCTCAGAAGATCCAGAAGCAGAGACCAGCACGAAGGTTTACACATCTCTCCATCATTGCTGTTCTCTGTCTTTTTCCTACTTATTATCACTGAATCACAGAACAGCCTAGGATGGAAGGAATCTTGGAAAATCAACTTGCCCAACTCTTCATGGGAAAGAGAGCCTGGATGACATTATTGAGCACCCTGTCCAACTTATGTCTTGAAAACCTTCAGCGATGGGGACACTACCACATCCCTGGGGAGTTTGTTCCCGTGAATGATGGCTCTCACTGCAAAAATATGTCTTTTTTATTTTGAGATGACACCTCTCCCTATCACATATATTCAGCTGTACAGTGCTGCCTACACTCCTGGTCCAAAAGCCTCACGTGTGGCTGAGTCAGAAAAAGCATGAGAATAATCTCTGCTTAAACCAGTGGTATAAGTTGGGGGAATGTCTGAAGATGCTCTTGAACTCCTACTGTTTTCTCTCACGGAATATACAGCAGTAGGAATAAATCCAGCTTTCTGGGGTAGAAGCTGGAAGTATCTCTTCTCTTTCTCTAATATTTCTTACTAGTTCAGCCAGTATAAACATCAGGTTTTAGTAGGCAAAGAAATATAAAAAAAAAAAAAAAAAGAGATTGGTCTAAAATACAGTGGACGGCCTTCCCTCCCTAAGATATTAAAAATTTGAAAAAGGCCACACAACTTCACAACTCTAAAAGTTATTTCACACTGTAAATATTATTTCCCTTGTGTAGCTAGCAAATTGAATCCATAACAGAAATTCCACAATGAGGTTGCTTTAACAACAAAGAGATAATACATATCATTATGATTGTTCATGCACTATTGCTAGATTCTACATTATAGATACACAAGATCAAATAAAACTATATTTAATTCTTTGTAAGAAACCTACTTTCTTTTCCACAAAGCACAATCAAAGTTTCCACTCACTACCGAGAGGCTTTGAAGAGACAAAGTGTACTTTTTGCCTCTAAACTTGCAGGTTTTTCCTGTGCTGTTTTGCTGCAACACTGTTATGTCTTTAACCTCAGCAGGTCATATCTTGCCCTCCCATTGTATGGCCTACATTAGTAACCAGGGAAAGCTTACTAATATCAAATCTTGGGAGTACAGACAGGCAAAGGAACGTGACAAACAGTCCTTTCAACATCCAAAAGCCAAATTCTCACTTCAATATCCCTCTTCCCCTTGAAGCTCTCAAGTTCACACTTTTGCCTTAGGAATTGAGATTTGATACCCATTATGAAACTTTATCTAGTTTACTTGTCTCTATCAATTCAGATAAACTGATCTGAACACCACCTTTGCGTTTGTCCTATTATAGTTATTAGAGTTGATCTGAAGACATCAAAACTTGATAAGCTGAGGAAGCAATTGTTGTCTCACAGACAGCACAGATGCTTTCACGAGTCAACTGAAAATGCTGTTTTCATTCAAAGATTCATCAGTTTGATATGGCTGGATATAGTTGAGAAATGCTGACCTAAGATTTTGTTCAAATGTTCCTACTAAATCCAGTAACACCAAAGTTCTGGTTCTCTGCATGGAATGATCAAGACAAGAAGAGCCTAGACCTACTTCATTCTGTGCATCATCTTCAGTACAAGAGTTATTAATAATACCACACATCTTCAACAAATTGAGAGGCACAAGAGTAAGTATAAAGGAAACCTTTCATGAGGACTTGCTTTAGCCTAAGGCCATTTGTCTCCTGAAATTTTCTGTTTGTTTGGTTGGATTTAGGCTCTTTGTTTGTTTTTGAATCAAAGTTCCTGTCCTAAAATCAGGAATTAAATTTAGGCTCTCTGAATTGCATTCTGGAGGAATCGCTCTCTTCTCAGATGACCACAGGGAAGACCAGGGAGACAAACGTTATTAGGCCAAAATTGACCTTTTTTTATATAATGCCCCTTCCTGAAGTGACTTACTTCAGACTACCTTCCAAAAAAATTGCTTGGGGCAGTGGAAGGAGTAGTGAGCTAAAGAGAGACAGCTTCTATCCTTCTCTTAATTCTTAATTATATTGGCCAAGAAATTAAATTCTTAAGAATTAAAATCTTAATTCTCTTTATTAGTGTTCTTTTCTATCCAAATCCCAGGCTGCAGTCATTAGGAAACCATATTCCCAATATTTTTGCCTCACAGATTGAAAGAAATAAGAGAGAAATAGAAAGCTATAACTTAGAACTACTAGATTTTCTATAAACATGTAATGTATGTTCCACTCGTCTCTTTTCACATTTTCCCTTTATTTCTTCTAGCAGCTGACTACAAACAAGCAACAATTGCCAAGCTAGCTTAACAAACAAAATCTATATCTATGCAAAAAATGATTTAAATCCATCCAGAGATGAATTAATACCAATGATACTGTTTGATCTGTGCAAATAAGTTGATGTTAAATTGTGTTGAACATTTCTAAGGCATGTAAAGATTTTTTCCAACACAAACTTTTTTGTTGTTGTTAATGTTTCTTAGTTAGAACAATGTTTATTTGAATTTCCAAGGCAGTAAAAGCCAACCTACAAATTCATTTACTAAATGTTCCCTCCAAGTGTTATGTTTTTAACCTTGTTGGAGACAAAAAGAGTATATTTTTACAGAACAAAGAGGATAAAGTTACTAACTGAAAATGCTATTTATGTGTTTTTGTTAAAGCAATATTTAAAGCCAGAATTTTTTTTTAAAGGCTGGATTTTTTTCTAAAATTCTCATTAACCACTTAACTCAGAAATGATTTTCTGAAGAAACAATGGAATCTAGAAGAAAAACAAACAGGGCAACTACAGGACTTTCCATAACAATTAATTTGCCAGCCTGAGTGAAGAGTACCACACTTTTCTATGGTACATGTGAAAGAAATAAACCACCTCAATTCTAAATATGTGTTAAATGTGCTTTTGAACTGAGTTGAAGCACAAAGCAAGTTTCAATCACACAGCTTGTTTTAATTACAACCAGTATGTTAAGTGAACATACTGCAGAGCTTCATGAATATTCAATGACAGAGAAACCAATTACACAATATTAGTGCTTTTGGTATTAAAGGTTTAAATTTCTTCAATTTTCGAAGCAGCGTGGTGTAATGGAATTTTATTTTGTTTACTCATAAGGTTCATACTCTGTCTTCATGTGTATTTCTTCAACTACACCAAAGGAAAAGTCAGGCACTAGTAAGTCACACAACTTTTCTAGTCAGGTTGCTCTGCAAAGACAGGCAGAAATTACTTGTTCAATTGACTCTCACAAAGCTACCCAGTTGTAACCCTTACTGTGATGGGTTGATATTCCTGAGGAAGGTCTGAATATTGAAAACGGGTCGAATATGCTTTGCACTGGTATGTTACTCAATCTTTATAACTGACCAGAACATTGAAATTTCACACATTTAAATCATTATTTCATAGCACAAATGCAGCAGAAAATAATAGAACCATGTGCTTAAGAAAGTAAGGGATTCAACAGCTCAGTTCTGAACTATTCAAGAGATCTGGTTCTTCACTCTATAACGACTCATCTTTCACTACATCCTACAAATATTTTGGGAAAGATTTTTTTTTTTCATTCTGTTTGTTTTTCAAAAGACCTATTTAAGGACATCAGAATATTAAAAATACTATGTACGTAATTCTTCGGCACTTTCAAATAAACACTTTCCAATAGAGCAAAGATTTATCACTGCGGAGAAGAAATGGTCATTCCCCATGCACTCAAGTGAAACTGATCACTGCATAATTCCTTTTTCACCTGAACTGTTTATCAGATGTTGGGATCATGTAATAAATACTGCTTCTGTCTAGGTCCAAATGATTACATTCACCATAGCAAAATTAATTGCGTTATTCAATAGCAGTTGTCTCATCTCTTGCACTTCTGTGCTAAATCTCACTTTTGTCACATGCCCAAACCACACTGCACTTCCAGTCACCAAGAATGCACAGTGACATCCTGAATTTTAAGACAAAACTTCCATCCTGAACATCCATCTAACTGGAGCATTTGATTCAGTGGAATTATGTTTGACAGTTATAGACAAAAATAAAGCTTTTTGGATATTAGTTAGGCAATCTAACAATGATTCTTATCTTCTAGAACTATTTTCTTAGTGTTCCATATCTTCTAATATATAACATTTATAGCAATTTTTAATGAAAAATTTAATTAAAACTGTTAATGAAGCAGCATTTAAGTTAAAAACTAGCAAATGGTCAACATACCTGTTAATCAATTAAAACAAAGAGACTGAAATGTGCTAAAAATTGTCAGAATAACAGCTGACCTGCTCAATTCTTTTATGTACAAGACTCCTACTAACTGCACTGGATGAGACCCAAATGAGAAATTAGACCAACTGTTTCAAATAACAGAAGTAAAATTTAAAATGCAACCAGAAAGCTTATTACCTGTTAGAGAAATTTAAGGTCTGGAACTCTCATGGTCAGCACAGTGCCCTGGAGCACAGGTAAAGAAAGGATAACAAATATTCAGCAGGCTGATGGCAGGAATGCTGCAGGCAGGAGCTTCCTGTTTGAAACATAAAGAAATACATTTAGTATTATCTAGACAGAAAAGGGTGTTGTGGTTTTTCTTGTCTTTGTTCAAGCAAAACTAACAACTCCTTCCAAACAGATGATCAGGCAAAGAAAGAAAACAGGATGTTAACACAGGTTAATTTCTTTCAAGTAATCACAGAATAACTAATCAGTGACTAATAGAAACAAAGTATGCAGTCAGTTTGCTTAAGAGCAAATGAGATCTCATTCTGCCATTTTTTACTGAAGTTTACTTCAACGAAAAGGATCTCTAGAAATTTCTGAAGTGAGCTGAAGGAAGACAGAGGGGGAGTTCTTTAACAGGATCACTATCTCTCATTTTATGAGCATCTGTTTAGTGTTGCTGGTTTTCCCAATGTTATTTTTAAAAGAAGAGAAGGAAAAAACCCCTCCTGATCCATAAACCGAATATTTCCATACTCTGAGTAATCTTCAGAGAAAGAGACCGGTATTTTGTATATATTTTAAAAATCCCAACAAACCCCTAAACCTATGACAGGTGATTTAAAGGCTACCTAAAGACGCAGGTTTAAGTGAGCAGTGTCCATGATGTGGAACTCCTCCTGGACTTTCATCAGCCTTAGAGCTTGCCTAGTGACCTTGTACGTGCATTCAGGGACATAACTGGTGGAGAAACCGCTCCAGATGCAAGGAAACTTTTAGGGAACAGATTCCTGAGCCCCAGCTGCCTTCTTCAAATGACCAGAAAGCAGATAAGGGCTGTTGTCTCTGGGTATTACTTTATTCTCCCTGGCTGGGCTTCAAAACATCTGTTGCATAAGGAAAGTCTAATTAGAATGGCTGCCTCTACCCGGATGGCTGACATTTACTTGCCATGGGAAGAACCTGTCCACTAACAACATTCCCATGAACCTGACTGACATGCTTAAAGAGCAGACTGAGCAGAGTCTATAGCCTGTTCCCAACGATTGCAGAAACCTCAGATCTTTTCCTTTTAGGCATTGCAGCCTCAATGGAAAAATCTGCAAAATAGACCATGGTCTGTGTTAAAATCTAACAGTGCTCTCTCTGCACTCCTTTGGAAAGAAGACAAACATATGGAGTGCCACCAATTATTAGAACTTGGTGTGAAATCACAGGCGAGTTATTAGCCCGTAGCTTTCACAACTTGTTTCACATTTACAAAATTCTTCCAAAATAAAGATATCAGTGCACAAACAGACAGTTTTGTAGCCTATGTCTCCCTACATTAAGAAACGAGTTGTTTCTAAGCAGCTGAGTTATCAAAACCTGTTCTTTAGGTATTTTATTTTAATGATTTTGTATCTCATCTCCCTCATAGCAAGCTTACTTGTCTCCTAGTCTCCTGCCAATCTGGAGAGCCAAGAGACAGCATTTGCTGTGCCTGGTTTGAAGCTTCACACATGCCAGGTTGCCAGCTGGCAGATCAAACAGAATCAGTGATAATTTCAGCTCTCAGTGGAGCCTTTCCTCTTAGCAGCACTAAGCTGGGTCTCTCTTACCACACCACTGATTTTCACTCGTAGGACTGTAATACTTTTGCAATCCTCTCCTGCCAAATTCAACAACTTGGTCAAGTTCAAAGGGCACTGGGAGGGAATGAAGGGAGGGCAGGGAAGAAGGGGGAAAGATAGTTGGCTGACAACCAGAATAACAGCATAATTTTTATTCCAAGAAAAACAATACCAAAAATAGATTTTGGAAGGAATAAATGCATAGCTAACACTTAAAGAAGGCTAGTGGACAATATATAATGAGAGCTGTGCCTCTAACCAGTAGCCATATAATACTTTTTCTCTTGGAAAAAGCTTATGTAGCCACATTGTCTGTTCAGCTCTCCCTCTTCCCCCTGCTCTGCCAGAAGCTGGAGATGAGTTTCAACCAAAGCTGACACAGGGGCTGGTAGATATCAGGCAGTTTGTATTTCCATGGCAGATGCAATTTCAGCCATACAGTGTCCAAAACAGAGACTACAGAGAATAGCTTGGAAATACTGAATAAACTGATGTGGTAACAACTGTGGTGAAGGTGCTATAGACACAGTTCTAAGGAAAATCTAAGGTTTCTCTGTTTCAAGTATTCGACAATTTCATGAGAAATAAAAGCTATAGTTCCACACATCTCCTCTGTAGTCTGCTCCCCCTCCTCAACAGGTTATTCATGTGACCACAAATCCTCAACTGTAGAAGTTACAATATTGTAAATGAAGCACAGATGTGCTGCTTTTACAGGCACTTTAGGTACAGCCACAGAAGCATTTTCCAAGCATGACATTAAAAAGATAACCTTTGGAATTTTAATTAAGCAAGACTTTAATAAACAAGTATCAATAAATATTTATGGATCTAACGTTTGGACTCCCCTATTAGATCTGTTAAAAAACCAAAAAAACAACCAACAAACCAAATCCACAATCAGTGCTTTTGACATTTTTGTTTAAGTATAAACCCAGGTGATTGTCCAGTACTTCATGTGGAACAGTTGAGAAGGAAAGTAAACAAAAAATCCCCCTAGAGATGAGAAATACACGTGCTTCCACACTGATGGAAATTTGTGCTGCTGTAAAGCTACAAAATGTCACATTTCTCAACAGTTAAAACCAAAATTGAAACACTGCAATTAAATCCCAGAGACGGTCAAGATTCATTACAGAAAAATACTGCAATGATATTGCAAACACAAGCTAGTAGAAATGAGACAGGTGCAACTACCTACATAACACTGCAATCCCTATTTTGAGAAAAACTATGATCCATGTACACAGTCTTTTATTCAGAATTTTTACAAAAATAAACTATCCCAAATGTACTTAAAGGAAGTGGAGAATTCAGGTGTGCCCTCAAACTACAGAGTATCATAGTGCCTCTAAGAATTACTTCATCTATATGTTTACCAGCATAAACACCCTTGAACAAGAGCATTAACCAATAACTAACAACTGAAACAAAACCTAAAAATGTGTATTTCTATCACTAATACATTCTTGATATCAGAACCTCTCAACTGGACTCCAAAGAGTATGTTAAAGAAAATACTTGAAATAATTACACGACTGTTGTGGATTGCTGTATTCAAACTGACCAGCACACTGTTCTGCAGTTTGAGCCAGTCTCATTTGAATCTTGAGGAATCTTCAAGCAAATTGGAATAAAGAGAACCAGTTACATTGCTTTTGATCAAGGTTCCAATTTCTCCAAGTCTTTCCTCTAACATTCCTCAGGACATGAGAGAACAAGGCATAGAAATGTCCAAGGAAACAATTCAATTCCATAACCAAACTGAGAGTTGACAAAATAACATGCCTTCCTCTGCTTTATGAAGGAAGTTGAACTTCCTGCTCCCTTCGAGAAGCAACTGAATGTTCAAGGCTTCAAACCCCAGAGAGATGCTGAGGTTTCCATTAGCTACCATTTGATTTCTTTTCTTTGGGATAGCAGGGTTCCCATAACTTCCTCAGGAACAAGGGCGTTTCACACTGACCACCGTGATGTTACAGGGAGGAAAATCTGCACAGGCCAATGCACTCTGTAGGCTTGTCACACTTGATGTCATGGGACTGAAGGAATTTAGAGAAAGGTCAACATTTTCAGCAGCTTGTCTTGCAGAGAAATGGGAACTCGGTCCAAATATTCAACGTGCAAGTCATGAAGAAGCAACTGAATTAAGTAGGGAACCAACTGTCCCATTTGACACAGCCACTTTGGGATTTATACAGTTGGGCCACATTTTGCTCACAGGTGACAGCACGGGGCACCTGGAACTCTGGGACAACTCTGCTCTCTAATACACTGAACACCTCTGTCACATTCTCACTCCCACAATCTCCCTGTCCAGGAAAGGGCTGGTAATGCACTGTGGCAATTCGTACATCATTTTTGATATTTTTATTGCTATAGCAACTGAGTGTAGGCATTTAAACATAGCAACAGACTTTTTATAGCACTTTCTTGGATGTCAAAATGGCACGTTGTTTTATTTTCCAAGCAGATGCTCAGAAGATAAGTACACATGATGATTGTACAGTACCCACCTTCAAAAGGAAGGAAAAAACTCCTCCCAACTTCACAATTTCTGAATCATATAAGCTGACAGATAAGTGTAAGATATCTTGTGAGTTGCAAGGTTTTTGTTGTGAGTTTAAAGGACTTTGTTCTGAGAAGGCATATCAGTAACTACTGCCTGAGGAACGATTAGGTGAAAAGCTTGGTGGATTTGTAAAAAGCTGTACAAGAAATTTACCAGGTCCTACTCTGAAGGGAAAAATGTCTACCAGCTCTCCCTTTGCCTGTTAAGCAACAGAAAAAGGGAAATTGTCATCAGAAAAAGGGAGCCAGATTCTCAGGAGAGATCAAAATCCACTGAGACAGACCCTTATGTCTGTCATGGGCAAAGCTCCACACATTCCAAACATCAACAGCGATTTACAAGAAGTGAGAGTCTGACCTGCTATATGGTTTAAGGAAATACAATTCATTATTTTCATAATAATAATCACAGAATCTCAGAATTGTTAGGGCTGGAAGGGACCTCTGGAAATCATCCAGTCAAACCCCCCTGCTAAGGCAGGGTCACCCACAGCAGGGGACACAGGAGCACATTCAGGTGGGTTTTTAATGTCTCCAGAGAGGGAGACTCCATGATCTCCCTGGGCAGCCTGTTCCAGTGCTCTGCCACCCTCGTTGTAAAGAAATTCTTCCTCATGTTGAGGTGGAACATCTTGTGTTTTAGTTTATGACTTTTGCTCCTCATTCTGTCACTGGGCACCACCGAAAAGAGTCTGGCATCACCCTCTTGGCACCCATCTTTGAGATATTGGTATGCATTGATGAGATGCCCTCTCAGTCTTTTCTCCAGACTAAGCAGGCCCAGTTCCCACAGTCTCTCCTAAGAGAGATGCTCCAGAGCCCTCACCACCTCTGCTGCACCCTCTCCAGTAGCTCCTTGTCCTTCTTGTACCGAGGAGCCCAGAACTGGACACAGTCCTCTAGACGTGGCCGAGTAGAGGGGAAGGATCCCCTTTCTTGACCTGCTGGCCACACCCCTACCAAAGCACCCCAGGCTATTTTTTTTGTGTATGGTATTTTTCCTCTGGGTCCTTAAGTTCTGAGTCATTTCTACATGTGATCAGTAAAAAACACCACTTTGCAGTTAATGTAATTTCTGGACACATTACTAGACATGGAAACACCAAACAGCAACAGGACAGATTTCCTGGGGAATCCTGAGGCATTATTCAGCTTTCTGTTACAATTATATGTCAGCTTTGTATAGAGTGAAACAGTTGACGTCTGCCATTTTACCAAGAAAAACATTTAAAATCTCTTAAACAAGAAAAGTCAAAGACTTTCAAGAAAAGGAATCCAACAGGAAATATGAAGAGCTTCTTAGAAAGGTACAAGGTTGTTAATACTCCAGTGACTCTATTCTATTGCACATAATATATGAGTTTTGGAAGGGACATTGTAATATTGTGTTTTATGCAGGAGAGATATCAAACAGATCCCAAAGGCTCAACATGCAGATAAAAACTGAGTTTTACATGTTGAGGTTTTAGAATATATCCCATAAATTATTCCTCCCTGTCCCTTACAGATATTTTTACTTAATGCAAGTCTTCCTAACCTTCCTTCTGGTGCGTAAGATACTTGGGAATTCTGATAAATCTGCTTGGGTTTTGACAGTCTGCTCCTCTGACTACTGCACTTACTAAAACCAGATTTCAGAGCGATGCTGATAATTGTATCTACCAAAAAACAAGAATGAGTTTTTAACTGCAACAGCCCTCAGGGAAGTCGAGATGATAGGCGTCACTAAACTTGCATAAGGGAACCAGGCACAATATGTAGGTTTGCTTCCATGAGTTTTCCAGTCTGAGGTGATATGCAGAACATCAGATTGACTTAGCACCTCCTCCTGGAACAAACTCCACCCTCCATCGCAACTAGGCCCCTAATAATTTAATGCTATTTTCATGAGCCCAATTGTCAGTCACTTTCATGCACTATTTAAAAAGAAAAGTACTGGAAATTCAGCTGCTGAAATTATGAAGTATGTGTCTATTTTTATATATTTTTAAATTATTTCCCTTCCTCTACACAAGCTCTCCTTCAACTTATGGCTAGATGCTTTATGTTAAGTTTTTGTGTTTAGCAGTTACAGCACAGTTCAGAACAACTTTGGAATTTTTAACAGGAAACATTAATCAACATATGACACTTTATTATATCCTACTGTCTGCATATATCCACCTCCTTCTAAAAAGGCCTTTCCAGAGACATTTCAGAGAAACTGGGGGAACATTTGAAAATGAAATAGTGGATTTTTCTTTTCCAAAATTTCAGAAAAAGATATCATTTTGGAGATCTTATAATTTGTTAGTACAAATCAAATCCAGAATAAGATGGGTGAAAAGAAATCCACATCTTCTACTCAGGCTGTCCTTACTGACATAGTCTTTACCTTTGTGGTATTCACTAAGAGCTTCATCTGGCAGCGCTGAAGTCAATGGAAACTTTGCTGATGATTTCAAAAGCAAAGGCTCAGAGCCAAATCCCCCATGTATAACTTCAGCATTACAAAACATTCTGCAGAATTATATAAACAACAATAATTTTACTCAGAAGGCAAATCCCTACCCCAAAGCAATTGCTGTACTTGCCCCCAGCCACACAGAACTTCTATCACGTATTCATTTCCAGGATGCAAAACATTACAATGGGTAAGAAGAGAGTGTGCAACCCCTACATAAAATACTTTTTAAGGTATGAGTTTGCATCATGGCAAAACACAACAGAATATGCTTTAGCATTAGTTGGGGAAAAAAAACTTTCAACTTTCCAAACACACTTGACATACGTTAGCTGGCAGGTTTGCATGTCTCCCCCCTTCCTGCTCCTCTCATCCTCCCCTCTCTCAGCAATCCATGTTTGCATAAAGACAGATTTTATTCTACAGGCCTTACTTGTCCAAACCCACAGATGATCATATCATCAATAGTGCAGGCCCCTGATTACTTCTGCTACCTAAAGACACTGTGTTTTGTAAATTTTAAGGGCAGGTGACAGTTCTAGCAGATGGTAAGGCATTCTTGATTTCAGCTATGAAATGGGGGGTGTGTGTGTGTTTGTGTGTGGTCTTCGTTGTTTGAATCTTTTAGATATTTAATAACTTTGGCAATTCCTAAATAACATTTAAATTCCCAAATTATTTTTTCATATTGTAAAATTAACAATAGACATGTTGAAATTAACCTAAAGCAAAAAACCTGCATCTACCTACTTAGATTAGAGGATTAAATCCAGAGATATTGTTAGAGATCCAAGATCTCCATCAAAACCTGAGGTTATCAGTCCACTTGCTCTAAATAACAAATCCCTTTCTCCTTTTCAGAATTCTTAGGACCTACTTTCCAGGGAGGGAAACTGAGTAATTATTTCAAAGTGCTACCATAACAATCACAGCCTTAGCTCCCCACAACATCTCTACACATGTACATAAGCAGTAATTCATATCTTGAGTCACTAGTTTATAAGCTTACAAGATCCATCACCCACTCAGATTTCCTTTCCGTAAGTGATAGTGAGATCCAAAACATCTCTTTGACCCACTTTTCAAAGGAAGCACAAGCAGAGAGCACATCACAAGGAAATTCTTCTGCTTAGTTTACAGGAAGGCTGCAAGTTAGGACTGAAAAGAGATCTCTCTCGGCCCACAAAGCCCCCAGATCTTTAAATAGCCCACAAACCTTGAAACAGCAAGGATTTTCTTTCCCCTTCTACTCACAAGCCATTTGATTCTTCTTTTTCCTGGGCTTACACACTGCTCCAAGAACAGCAAATAGATGAGGCAAGGTAACTCCATGTGAGGAATGTACACATACAACCCTTGAAAGGAGAAGCTTTCACATCTGTCTCTCTCAGTACCAACTCCCTACGCCTCAGATGCTGTACTCGGTCTTATCAAGCTTTTCAAAAAGCTATTTGACACCATATTATCCTTAAAAGCTGTCAGGAGGCAGACTGATTGAAAGGTGGATGGAAGAGGCTGGTGCTAAACACTGGAGTTATGAATCTGGCTGCTGGATAATTCTTAAATTCCAATGTTTTGGTCCCAGATAAATAGGACTATAGTTCTTAAAACTGACCCAGACATTTAAAGAGATAGGAGATAGGGAAGTGTACAGGTTCCATTTCCACAGCCAATTTGGAGCTTAATCCAGAAGAATGTGAAACAGATGGATTTTTATAAGTTAAATTCACTGCTAATCCTAGGAACTTATCACAGTGCTCATGTTAACACACAATTTTCATTACGCACACATAAGCAACTTGTACTTTTTGTATTAAATTACACTTACTGTCACTATGATATCTTTACTAAAGATAAACGTACACATAGACATTATATTAAATATTCTAAGTTATAAAATACAAAAGAATTGTATGGAATAAGAACAACAGTTGTTGAAGTGCTATATTATATATTAGAAATATATACTTTGTTCAGATTTAAAGGAGTTAGACATGGATTAGTTGTTATTCCTGTCCATACACATTGTTAAAAATAAGTTATTAAAACTTAAACACCTTCTAAAATACCATCTAAAGGTATACATCCTTGCACAAGTTGAAGGGTTGCATAAAACATCACAAGTAAACTAACACACGCCAGACCAACAAATCAGAAGGAGGGTCTCTGCAGGCCAGTAAGTATGAGAACATTACAGGAGTGAGGACCTTTGAGTATTCAGCATTTGGTATATTGGACTGATTCTTAATTTCCACTGTTGCTTCTAATAAACTTGGATTTCTATGAGTTATATCATTAGATTATCAAGCTCCAAGTGTGGTATAATTGTTGATTTGGGATGTAATTGTTGATTTAAGGCATGAAAGTCAGCTAGAAGCTTAACCTAAAAGTACTGAGCTGTTCACTAATGATAGTCTAGAGAAAAATAAAAGGAAAACTATTACAAGTTTTGCAGCAAGATCTGCAAGTGCTTTAACAAGTAAGATTCTTTTATCACAGTCTCCTGAAGCTGGATAAAGTAAACTTTTACTAAAGCACACACAACTCCTACTATAGCAAATATAAACGCAGTAACTGTCAGCACTCATAAGAACACTGTCTACACTCACAACTCTAAATTCACCCAGTCTTTGTACAGTATAAATTAAAAACTACTCTCTAATCACTCTGTAGAGATGGAAATTCACTACTGATTGCAGAGAATTTTTCACCAGGTGAAGCCATGCTATGCAGATTTGAAAAATCAACTCACTAACCCAAGTTGTTACTAATAAGAGTTAGTAACAGAAACCTAAGTCTTCAATTTCTGGTATCACTTCCTCTCACTGACCTCATTCTTTCATGTTGTTTACATTCTGCTGTCTGGAGAAACAGAAGACCTTAACATACACATTAGTAAGAAAAAAAAGTGTTTTAATTTGCCAAGAAAATTAAATACACTTTAGTGCAGAGTACCTACCAAATAGCACAGATAAAACTGAAATCCAAAATATCAGGAAGGGCAAATAATGAGATTTTCTGTATTAAAGCAAACATGCTTTAACATTTGAACATACTTGTTTTTCTCTATGCAGCATTCCAATTAAGCACAACTTTGTGATCTTAATTTACATCAAACAGGATTAAAACCAAACACATACTGTACAAAGACGTGGCTCTGGAAATGCTTTTTAAAAAATAAGTTCCAGACAAGTAGGTAATCCATCAACATGAACCACTCCAGCACTGTTAAAAGCATGAGGAAGGAAAGTCATACAATTAAAGAAGGAAAAAAAAAATAAAAGGAGAAATCTGTGACATATCTGTTTCTCTATAACATATATTGCTCCTAAGACTCTCTATTGGTTAGTACAATATAGATGACAGTATCTGTGAATCAGGTTGCCTTGAATTACTGACTACATACCTTTATTAATCAAGTCCCAGTTTAATTAACACAGCTTTTTCTTTTTCATTCTTGTATAGTCCCAAACAGTATGCAAGAAGAACGAGGTTTCATTAACTACACCCAGTTTTTAAGCAGCCAAAATCTGACAAAGAGGTAGAATTTGAAGAAGGTGGGGTAGAAGAGGTGAAAGATCCAGCTCCTCAGTATCACAACAGCAAAGTACTGTACCTTTAAGGAGGAAATAAGGTTCCGTTCTGTTTCACGGCTGAAAAAGAGCTTATTCCTGGTTATAGAGATTACTTACCTAAAACTTCAGTTATTCCTCTTTTTCCCCTCGGGCCAGCCTCTCTTTCACTCTTGGGAGCTTTTACCATTTAAGGTCAATGTTACATCTGGCTCTAGTAACTAAAGCTGAAGCAATTTTTAACTCGGAGATCCAACAGGCTGCCTAACATTAGAATGAGAGTTTAACTCTTCAGAAAGCTTTTCTTGCCTCAGAGAATTACAGAATTAAAGGCTTTCCTATTCTGGCATAAGTACTCTGGGTACAACACGATGCAGACATCCCATTAGCATTCTTCAAGTTCAGTGCATAGAAGCTCTACTTAATCATTTCTGATTCAAATGGGCTAGTAGGAAGAACAGATGAAAGAGTTTACATCATGTTATGTTAACCCTCGGAATTTTTTACTGACACAGATGCTACTATTTTTCATTCTTCTCCCCTTCCCTTTGTTTGGTCAGAAGGAGTCTAAATTAGAGAGCAAATAGAAGGCATGTGAACTTTTAAAGAACGCTGGCTTCAGTCCAGTCATGGGCTCTGCTCTCCACTTGCAGAGTAGGACTAATTCCCATTGAAGTCCACAGAATTTGCTTGGATCCCATGAGAAAATGTAGCTACAACTGGGGCTTGAAGAGAGAAAAGAAACCCAAAATATTTACCACAGTACATTCAGGTACCTGCAGAGAAATCACATGCATGTGATTCAGAGCTCTCAGCTCTAAAGCTGACACAGATTTTGCTTCAGCCTTTTAGCCACTTCAGACTATTTACTTATGAATATTACAGTTACATCCACAGATCCTAACTAGGAGTTCTGCTAATGCCAGGTGCTGGAAAATTATTATATGTAAGAAAGCCAAACCCTGTCCAACAAACCTTTCACAATTGAAGTAGAGACAAGAGAAAAGAAGGTGGGTAATGTAAAAAGCCAACACAGAAGATTGTATGTAAATTTATTGGATAGTAAGTTTTGAGGGGATATATTAGGGTTGTTTTAAGATAATGGAAAAACCCACAATACTAAATTAACTTCCTTTTGACAATAGCTAATAAGAGCAGCAAGGCAGAAACAGATCAGACAAAGGAAAGTAAGGATTTGATTATTTGACTTGGAAAGCCCACTCCATAGGGGAGTGATGCATGGCTTGTAGGAGAAATGGGCAAAGATGAGTTGATGGCAACAGAGCGCAGTCCTGTAACATAAGGAAATAAGAGGCAGGGCACCTTCTTTGTGCCACATCTGGTTTCAGCTGGCATTAGAAGATCTATTATTCTACACTTCAGAGATCCTTAGTTCCAAAAATCAACATAGTAAAAAAAAAAAGTTCTGAAAAGCTCCCCAAACGTCGGCATTTAAGCTTGATCCCAACATAATGGGAATAGCTAGGTTTTTCAAATCATTTCATATTTTGATGTCCTTTGTCTACTGACAGTCCCTTGCATCAATACTGACACTGACAAGGCATTTTAACACTCCTCCTTTCATCTTCTTGAATTAGTATTATATTACAAACTCAAGTTCTGAAATAGACTCCTGTGACTCAGCATGGTTTCAGTCTTCCATTTAGTTTTCTGCAGCTACAGAATTTTTACTAGCATCTGTAATTCATCATTTTTCAGTTTTATTATCTCAGAATTTCTAGGCCACAAGTGTCAAATGTTTCATTTGTCTACAGTAGAAATTGTTTTTCTGTTAAATCTACTTTCATCCCTTTCAGAGCAATGACTGCTTTGAATCCAGTTTGGGCAAGAACAAGTTGTTTACTGTCTTTTAGCATTACTGTCCTCTGGGAAATAAAACTTTTCACTTAAGTTGCTTATTCATTGTACTAGCATCCTATAACAACTGTTGGCCAATTTTAGCCAAAAATTGTTAAAGCAATGAAGGCCTCAAAGTTTTCAAGTTCCCAGAAAGTTAGTGAAATCAGTGCTTGTAAAGCAGATTTAAGCTACTGCCCCTACTATGGGGAAAACCTATAGTGGCAGTTTCAGTTTTGTTTTGCTTGGCCCCTCTACTTGCACCACACAAACATGACCCCCGCTGTCTAGGTAGGATTTAGGGGACACAGAAGGACACTGGAGGTACTCACAAGAAGGGAAAAATGATACTTCCATCAGTCTTCTGCTGCTGAAACTGCTTGTATATTCTAGTCTACAGCTTTGGCAGATGCTTTGCCCAGAGATTTGTTTAACGTGAATGATCTCAGACCAAATAAAGGTGAAAGCTGCTAGCTAAAATCTAAGTTTTTGAATGGGGAAATGTTAGCATCTAAAATTTAATTATTTTAACTAGATTGTTAGTATTCTATAAAGAAGGCATAGTAACAAGTACTATATAGAAAAAAAACCCATTTGTTTACATTGTTCTTTAAGATCTGGTGATACCTTCTTCTTTTAAAACATTCTGATATAGATGGCTGGCCACACCCCATAACACAAGATGCTTATGTTGCCAGTATCACAGTACTGTATACCCCTGGGAGAGCGTGAAATTATTTTTTGATAAGTATTCTGAAGTGTGGCTATGTGGCTACATATGGTTTGGTGGTGATGGGATGTATGTGTCCCCATCCCACCAATTAACTTCCTGTTTTCTTGATTTTCACAGCTCTGTGAAATATGAAAGCAGCAGTTCAGGACATAGCAATGTTAAGTTCCATGGGTTGGGCTCCTTAAGTTCAAAGATTTTAACTTGTGCCCTTGAAGAATGAACAAAGCACTAAAATGCTTATACTGAAGCAATGGAGAGTTCTGCCTCTCGGGCTGAGGTAGAGGTAAGATTTACACAGGGGCTTCATTTTTGGAGCACAACCATTTTAAAACACAAACATTGTCTAAGGAACAGCAGAAAAGTGATCTTGCCACAACCTTTGTTTTTTCTAGTTTTAGCTTTAATCGGGCAGTCTGGGAGAAAGGAACTTTAACTTAGCATATATGTGTAGAAATAGTTGTAGGTATTTTCATTTGAGCCTTTGAGAATTCCCATAATTTTTAAGATTTATTATTATTATTATTATTATTATTTTTGAAGGTTTTATGCTTCAGAACTTTAAAAATGTTGCCTATTATCTTTTCTGTGCATACATAATCACCATCCATAATAGCAAGTCACGATTACATGCTCTATTTTGTATTCAGTGACTAAAGTATAACAATTATTCATCAGACAGGCTAAAAATTTGGAGCAGAAGTGATAACTTTTGCACTTAAAATGAGTTCTATGACACAAGTTTTCATGTTTCATTTCAAAAGCACCTCAAAAGTAATTTTATCTGTTGAAACTTCAGTTGTACCACACCTAGAATGCATCTCTGTCAACCTCAGGTCCACCTCACAGATAACAATGAGCACTGAATTTTGTTTATTGAATCATTCTCATCATCTTATTTCTCAACTGTATGGAAAAAGCTAGTTAACTGAGTTAAAGTTTATGCCAAAATTTTGCTATGTCCCTTTGTTTTCTTGCACAGATTTTTTTTTCAAATTTAGTCTTGCATCAGATTTGTATTTTCTATGAATTTTCTGGCTTGTATGTTGCTACCATTACAGTGCACACAAAAGTGAAGTCACCTTATCTCACCTGCTGCCATCCAATATGCACATCTCAATTATGTATGCGATTCTCATCTGCCAGCTTCATCCAGACAAGTGGAAAAAACCAAAATAAGAACAGTTCTGGTAAGTTAGTACATGAAACAAAACAAAAAAAAAATCCAAGGCAAAACACGTAATAAAATTTTCCCATCTGGGACTCATTCTGTTGAATACTAAATCCTGAAAGGAATCCAGAATAATTGAACTAAAATGTATGCTGGTTCAAAAGGATGGTATTAGTCAATATTCACTTTGCCAGTCAACCATGCTAGATCATTTATGCAAAATGTAACAAAACTTTATTAACTTTTAATAATGTTTATGCAGCAACTTTTCTAGATGAGTCTTCTGAAAGAATTTGCTTCCAAATTTCTCCAGCAAAAGAGAAGCACTTCACATGACTCAGAAATGTTAAATTAAAAGAATATGCAATTGCAGAGCCTGCAGAAGAAGGTGAGGAGATGTATGCTACAGCCCAGTCATCTTAAAGAAAACATCTCTATCGACAGTAATGTAAATGAAGTTTGCTTTGACATCATGCTTTGATCCTGTAAACCAGTCCATGTTACCTGAAAGGTTTGAGACTCTAGGGAGAAGTACTCAAAGTGCCTGCAAAAACCCCTCCTCATTAAGCCATAACGAGCCTTTTTATTTATAAAAAGCTAACGTTTTTCTTAGTCTCAAAACAGCCAAATAATAATCTCTACATAAGAAACAGACAGAGCTCAAGAAACAGAATGTTAATCTGTTTTCCTTTTTTCATTGCCAGATAATCAATAAAATGATCCAAACTGCCAAACACAGTTCAAATACCTGAGTCCTTCTGGAAAAATGTTACTCAAAGCATTTACAGCAACCATTATATTTTCATTTCCCATATTCATATCTTTTTTTTTCTTCCAATCTCCCTTTTAAAAAGTGGTTTTAAAAATGAAGTTCCAATAAAGCACTATAATAGGATGTTGATAATAACTTAGAGGAAAACAAAACAGTATCAGGAATTTAAACCTTTGTGGGCAAGGAAGTTACTCTGTTTCCATGCCCTTAAAATGTAGCCTGCCAAGAAGCTAAATATATCAAACATTTCTTTGCACACATAGAGTCTTCCAAGGTCATGGATGCATCTAATTAACTGTATTCTGAGGTTCAGCTCTAATTTCTGCTAATAGCAATTGAAACCTTAACATGCTTACAAGCCATGAATTTAACACATAGTTATATGACTGTCCTGTGTTCTATGGAAAAACCTTTTGGGAAGATGATCCAACTAAAAAAAGAAAAAAGAGCTGAGAGTTTTGATTTTTTTGGGGGAAAAAAATATTCCAGAAGATTTGACACAGTTGTGGCCACTGGGTGAGTAATTATCCACAGACAACATCTCCCATCAGAGCTCATTTTCTGTTTTGATTTTGGGTGGTGGTGGTGAGGGTTTAAAACGGGACCTACAGTAGCAGGACTCCAGAAAAAGAGGAGGCATGAAGCCTTAAAATTACTTTTCTGGGGGTCTTTTAAGAAAGCTGAAGAGGTTAATAATAACTGTGACTAAGCTGCATCTCACCTTGTTCGTGAGAAGTTAGACAGAAAAGAAGAATTAGAATTCCAAAGGATTACAGGCTGCTCCTTCCATATGAATGCACAGACATATAATAGCATATGCTGGCAATCTGAGGTACAAGTGAAGGAGACTGGTACTGCACACTAATCTAGGCCAAAATAGTAGAAGTTATACTCCTTCCTGAATTCAGTACTCATATTGAATTTGGACTTCCTACCATATTCCAGTCTAGTGAAAGGGAAATTAAAATATTGCAAGAAGATACTTCAGATTTCTAGGAAAGGATGCAAGACAGACATTTCTTAAGGATTTAAGATGACATACCCTTGCTGAATTAATCATAAATAATTGTTAATCTCATGTGAAACTTGATACCAGTATATCCTCTACCCATATTGATCCAGAATGTTTGCAGACTCAATTTATAGCCCTAGATTTTAAGAATTAGTTGCAGCGTGAAAACTGCATTTACCACAGGGTAAAAATAAACTTCTGAGGAAGCAATGTGGGAAGCTTTTATCAGGTACACTGTAAGTGACCTCCATTCCTACAGCAAAAAGTAAAAATTAGTATAAGCCCTGATCAGAGACTGGTTTTGGTTAATACTTGCTTTAAATGCTGCAATTTTACTCTGTCATTAAGTCTAGAGTTTTCAAAAATACAGACAGAAAACTTATTCCACCTCTACCAGTAGAATTTTAGAGAAAAGTTTTAACATACATTTTTGTTGACTGGATGACTGCTGCTGCCAGACTGTTCATTGGATGGTTTGTGTCTTTGTATTTTTCCTTAGAGAATTTTAAGGGAGTGTACTTAAAAAAGGAAACAAAAAATAGTATTAATAGGAAGTCTGTAAATAAAGTTGTCTGTCACTTTCCACTGTAACACTGCACCTTCACACTTTCAGATATTTGAGATATGACAGAAAGGTGATCATTTGAGTTAAAGTGATTGGGATCAAAATGTTGTTTTTCAGCCAGCATGGTTCAACTGTTCCCCCCCCAAAAAAGAAAAGGGCAAAATTTGTTATATATACTGAATATATGTAAGAACATTTTAAGAAAATTTTAAAGAAGCTACTTCTACAGAAAAGGGATTGCATTTGAGGCTGCAATCATTTTTCCTTTTCCATTTGGAAGTATCCAATGTTCAATTTTTTTTTAAAGTCTCAAGACATTTCTACTGAGCACATGTTAAGAGCTTTGCAGTTTCAGAAAACAACATGGATCGATTGTGCATAGTCAGTATCACCATATGTACATAAATGTTTGTCTGCCTTGAACCTTTGCAAAGCTGGGATTAATAGAATCATTTATTTAACTTTTTTGTAGCTTCCCATAGAAGTAGCTGTTGGTGCTTCATTCTGTGCCAATGTTTAAAAGGATGTATTTCCAGTGAGAATTTTTGCCAGATAGCCCTTAAAGCACCCTACATTTCTGTCATGCCTCCAGAACCACCTCAAATACAGTTTTATTTTAAAACACAATTTTATCGTTTGCAAAGATACACCAGTATCAATATGAAACTCTAAAATGATATTTTTTTTGCCTACTCCATCCACATTTCTCTTTCCATCCTTCCCTCTGATCTAGATTGTGTCTTTTTCACCTCAGATCTAAAGCCTAATACGTCCTCTCTACATTTGTTCCTGTTCTTCAGCCTGATCATGTTTTCCTGGTGGGTGTTTATTAATGAGAAACCAGTGACCTATTTTTCTGTATGTTCTCTTCCTAAGATTCTCTTCAAGGTGAATGTCCTAGTTCTAAAAGACATAACTGTTTTGTTCAAAAATGCCATCAAAATGGGGGTGGGGATATTTCCTTTTAATTATAGGAAATAGATATATATTCACAGAATTAAAAACCCAAATATTTATCTGTTCTATTAAAAGAAATGTTAAGCTTAACAGCAGTCTTGTAAAAAGAAATTCAGCACTAAAAAAATCTGATAAGCAGATACCTTAACCTATATATATATGTATATATATAAAAACTAATGTTACCTTGTGATATACTGAACTGTCACAAAATGAGAGACTGACGTGCCATTTCTAGGAAATGCATATTCCAAGTTGAATCAAGTCATACTGCAATAAGGCAATTAAACACTCATAAGTGCTGTGTTATAATCACCTGAGCAAGTGATTCTGCTTTTTGAGAGTGTTTGCTTCATTTAAAACACAGTATCTTCATCCCCAAAAGCTTCAAACCTTTCTTTCACTTACTATCGCATAACAGAAACAAAAAAAAATCCAAGACAATCCAGGCCAGAACCAAAACAACTTAAATATTATTCAGAGATATAAGGAATATGTGAAAATCCACTAACTTTGATGAGATATGAGGATCCTGGAACTGAGAGAGTTTGACTAAAGGTTAAGCATATTAATGAACCTTGAACCCAGACATTTTACATTCTGATGCTGCCATTGTAGTAAAGTTTAGCAAAGATTGCCAGTATGATGTGTTACCTTGTTGCATCTGGGAGTGTCACACCATCCTGCTCTGACTGGATGCTGTAGAATAAGACAGCAATGTTAACACATTCCCGGTATCCTGCAGGTCCCAGGATGGCAGCGAGGTCACGTTCCTTCTTTCTCCCTCCAGTATGATGCGAACAGAGTGGAAACAGCTGTTCTACTTTTATAACAGAGATCAAACACGGCAGGTTGAAAGCCACTCCATTTTTTGCCTCCTATTCCAGAGATGTTCATCAGAACATCTGGGCTTTTACCAGAAGGATGAGAACAGCTGCCAGCAGTTTGGCTTCTAAAGCCACTTTCTTCCACCCTGAATGGGATTCACACACAAACATGTGCTCAGAACCCCTGAACGATACGGAATGTAAACACAGCAGGGACAAAAACATGCTCCAATCCTCCACACAGTGATGGAGACGACAGTCATGTAAATTTTCCCAGATTAATGCTTTCCCTAGAACAAGCTGATAGCTTTTACCAGGCGAAGGAAGAAAACTATTCAGTATTGTTTCATCACTCTCTCTTGACTGACAGCATTGGTTGCGTTTGCAGAAGATTGCTGCAGTTAGGAAAAATGACTGTCAGCATTCCTTGCCCCTAGAAATGTTTCCACAGTTTCTGGAGTTCATCACATGACTTCACAGTGGTTTAGGTACTGCCTCTATGTTCCAGAAAAGCCTTGTACTTCTCCTAGCTGCCTGCATCCTTTTCAAAACCAACTTGTGTGTCAAAGCTTATGACTTCTGGTCTCTGGTCTCCCCTCCGAAGCCTGGCTATGGTACAATGCCATTCAATCGCCTGTTCTTTGAGGGAGGAGCTGGAGAACAGAGGAATAAACCAAGAGCTACCAGCTGTAAAGTATTCAATTCACAGAAGAAGTGCTAAACTATAAGACATCACGAGAGAGGCACATTATAAAGATGCAGGATTATAGCATTCCAAGTACCTGAGGTTTAAACCTAAGTCAACCTTTTTCAAGCTGTTGCTCCAGACTGTGGAAATGCAGTTAAAACTTAACTTACTTGACACACCTTTTTCCCTTCTTAATTCTACTTAAGGTAACATTTGTCTTTGGAAAAAGTACAGAGATGGAAAAATAGAGAGAAAAGACGTTTTCTCAAGAAGACTCTTCTTTACAATCTTCATCCCTCTTCCTCTTCTTTTGAAACAGTTTTATTAATACGAGAAAGTATTTAACTGCACCAAACTAAGACAGCAAGAAAATTAAATTTTCTTGATTGATTCCTTAATCTAAATAAAATAAAATAATTCTCATTCTTGTTCTCATCCTAAGACCTCACATGGTGGCCTTTCACATCAGAATAAGTTATGCCCGATCCCAGTTATGTCACAAACAAAAGGTTTCTGTATTGCAGTATTTTTAAAATTGCTTTAACAGTATTATGACACTGCCTTGGTATCACACCACAATCCTTTTTTTGTTATTAATGTCATTAAAATACTCAAGCAATACAACCTATATTTATGCAGCTATGGGCTGCAATATTCATGTGATTATTTACATGTCTTTAAAAAAGTTTGTCAAATACTTTTCACACTCAGTTATGAGCATGAAATACCATATACCAAAGGCACTTACCTAGAAATATGTTTTTCTGTAAAAGTCACTTTAAAGAACTAAGAGTAGCAGCCCATAAAAAACCAGAATATTTTCAGACAGGTTTATAAGGTAAGGTAGTAAGTCATAAATTAGAAAACAGAAGACAAATAAAGCCCCTAAACCCTTTGTTTACCTGAGTCACAAACATAAATTCTAATGTCTTACTGTGAAAAAAAAGCCAGGGGTAGTTACAAATGCACAGAGGTAAATATAACCTGCTGATTTTTTGTTAAAAATAGCCACTAAGTTAACAATCCCTTCCTTTGAATTCTTAGTCATCTTGGAAAGGCATGCAGTTGCAATTTTGAATAGAAGCAATTATAATTTTTTTCAAGTTTGGTACAGAGAACTCCCCTCAAAAAGCACGCTGAACCAGCCCATTGAAATCTTGGGCTTCAAAGTGCTGCTTGTTCACTCTGGTATTTGATCCCTCTTTGGGGAAGTCCACAGTTGGCTAAGACTTTCTGATAAACTTTTTAAAACTTGCTTTCTATCCTGCTTTGATGCCTCTTAAAAAAACCCCAACTACTATGCTCATTCTGTTTTATTCAAAGACTTACATGTTCTTTACATTTACATTTCTTAGACTTGTTTCTTTTCCAGTTTTAGTCTTTAAAAACCAGCAAGGCTGCTAAGCCTTGAACTCTTGAATCTGTGCTAGATTGTTGTATTTTCTTATCAACTCCTCAAAGCCTGATCACGTCAAAATGTGTATTGGTATTTGTTTACAGAGCTATCCCTGTTCTACTTTCTTTGCCAAAGAAAAATGGAATGCTGTGTCTGACAAAAACATTTTTCCCAATTGATTCAAAAGTATTTCTATTTGGACAACATTTTGTAGCCCAAAGTATATTAAAAAAACCCCTTTAACTCAGGTTTCTCTTCACGCACAGTTTCTTACAGTGACTCAGTTTACACCCAACTGAAAAAAAGCTCTGAAAAGCCTCAGGAAAAAACACATAATTGGGAAAGATCTGCATGAATTGTGAGTGATTCAGTCAATAGGACTATTAAGTGCAGAGAAGCTACTTCAGCTACAGAAGAGAATATGCACAATTATTTGATATCAGGCAATTACAAAAAGTTAAGATGCAAAATCTCATATTATCAGCTTGTTGCCTTAAAAACTTAGAAAGTCAAATCATAAATGAGCCTGTACAAATACCACACAATTTTACAAGCTATAGAAATCAGTAAATAGATATAGCTTAGTCAATGCTCAGCATAACTCCATCCTTTACCTTTGGTAAGGATGCATTAAATAGAGTTAGATAAAGCTACATAAATAGGATTTCAAGCTCTCTCTCCAAAGCTGCTGCTGTTCACAGGAAGAAAAAAGCTCACCATCAAATGAAAGAGGCAGCAAACAGTAGCGTACACCAGTGGTTTGGTGATTAAACTGTTAAATGACCTGACATCAGGAGGGGCAAGAAAAAACCTGCAAAAGTCACAGTAGTGATTTGAATTTCACTTATCAAATGTATCAACATTCCTTTGATTTGTGGCAATAAGCCATCTTACCAACAGAAATCCAACTGGAGTGGTGTGTAATTGTTCTTGCATCACGGATTGAAAAACTAAAAGTAATATTATAATGACATGCCAAAAAAAACCTACTTTTTAATATTTTCTGCTACATTTTTACCACAAACAATGTCTGCACAGGCAAATTAAGTGGAAGTCAACAGAGTATATGTAATGATTTTTGTAACTGTCATGTATATTAAGAGTTCATACAATAGTATCACTATGAAAGTTGTTTTATCCATAGAACTGAGGGGTTTTTTCTGCTAATAGAGTAGATATATTCCCCAAGCTAGAACAATGGAAAAGGCTGAAATTTCTCTACTGCTCTGACTATTAAAATAGAGTATTAAGGATATCTGGTAGAGTTAGAAAGAGCTGCTATTATTATCCTTCTTGGGGATGGCATTTGGGATTCATCCTTAAACAAAGAAAAAAAAGTAGGAGATGGAGTCTCTTGGGAAGAAGTCATGAGTCATGACTAAGTCCACAGAAACAAGGAAGAGACAAGCTTAATCTTTGCAAAGATAGGGAAAGGAAAACAATAAGAAACAGGCAAAGTGAGGAGCAAAAACCTAGTCAGGATAAATTGTATGAAGTTGGATGAACCTCATGGTTTAGAAGACAAAAATGATGACAGATTCATGAACATCTTTCAGCCCCCAAACTGTTTCAGGCAGATGAGAGAAGACATAAAAGAAGATTTTGTTGTTGTTGTTGTTGACATTGGCTATTTTTCATGCCATTAAATAAAGCTTCATGTTGTTTCTTGTACAGCTTCTATCATTTTTGGAAGACTGGAACTGTAGCCCTCAGACAAAGACTCTATGGAGTAATGCAAGGAATTTCTTAGTCAGTTACTTGTCCTCAAACAAGACAAAAACCCAAACATTTAGGATGTTTCCAAAACAGCTGGGATTTAGATTCCTACTACTGTGAAGTAGCAGCAGAGGAAAAATGCCAGAGTCAGAGGAGGAAAGCATGACAGTGCACACCAAAATCCTTGGAAGCTTACTGCAAGCAGGCCATGTGAGCTCAGGAGCCTAACAAAAGCCTGAGCAAGAAGAGTTTGATCACATTTATGGAACCATTTGAGAGCAGACTGTATGCTTAAAGCCTTATAAGCATTAAGTTGTGAGGTACCTCATCCAAGTATCTATTGTTTGCTAAAACATACAGTGAATTCCAATTTATTTCTCAGGCCAAGAATGAAAAAAGACGTAAATGACAGCATGATTAAAACCAAACTATGCTTGCACTACACAAAACCAAAACGATTCACTTACCAGATCAGTGCCATGTAAACAAAAAAATTTAATAAAATAGAAACACTATTTCAAAAGTTCCAGGATTTCCTTAAATTAAATTTAGGATTATTTTCCTTCTAAGAGTGACTTAACACTTACTTGACATTTTACTGTCCCCTTTTTCACACTTCAGTCAGAAATCTAATTATGCCTTTGGACAAAATATAATTCTCCATAAGGTCTGGTTATCAGAAACCACCTTGTCTCCCTTCATAGTGTGGTAAAATTGCCTTGCCTTTCATGTACACCTTAATTTGCTTGGCTATGTTGGTAATGTGTTATCATGGGTAAATTTGGTTATATAATGGGTGTCTGGGACTCTAGACAGCTGCAGAGAAATAAATTACAAGAGTTGACTTATAGGTTTCATGTTCTGCCCCTCTACTTATCTAAATCAGCCTATAATCCACTGCATTCCATATGCTGTGTTCTTAAGAGGAAATGTTCTAAGACTTTGTCAGGAAAACTGCTCTTATAAATTAATTAAGATGTGGTACAACATGTACTTTAAAAAAAAAAATTTTTGCTAAACAACTTCTTTAAAGTGCGTGAATAAAATCCTCAGGAAAACTTAATAGGAATCAAACAGAAAACTGGAAGCTATCACCCATGCTGTCACTAGGGCTAATAAGATGTCACTGCTTCTTAGCCAAATCACAGGAACTTTAGAACAATTCTTCTGACTGTTAGAAGAATTTAACTCTTCCAAGGCACAGGAACAAGGAGTGGGGAAGAAGGGTTGTTTGCAAATCCATGATAGAATTAAGACTGCAAAGGAGGAATGTTAAGCAAATATTATTCCCAGGAAAGGACCTGAAGTTATTAGGAAGCCTGATATGTTAACACAAGTTAACATGTTTAACAAACAGGCTTAGGGAATGTTTTACTGATGAAACATTTAAGGAAAGGAAAAAAAAATAAGTAAAACAAAAACAACAACCCAAAATGCCTTCAGCAACAAGAGAATTAATTAGAAACCAAGAGAAATCTAAAAATCACTGAAATCAGACCCAAATGTGTAGCCCCTAACCAAACAACTGAAAGACAGTTCAGTATTTTCTACCTTGAAGATCTATGTTATGCTTTTTTCAATCATTCAGAGATGATTAAAGAAACCCACACATGTTCTACATTCAAATAATCTATACATGCAATTTTAAGAACGGGAAGGAAGAACTATAAGCTGAAGATGTTCTTTTTAAAGCCTATGAGCTTTTGAAACTATGTGCTGTCTTATCTGGGAGAACTGCATGTTTATCCTGCAGGAGTCACTTTATTCTTTTCTCCATGAACTCAGTGTCATTAACTGACTTTTAAAAAAGTCCTCCTCTGAACCTGTGCAGCCCTAATGCTCTACAACAAATAGAGCTAAGTCAGCTTTAAGTGAGATATTGAAGACAGTCTGGGCATTGCAATAACTTAATTAGCTCTGTGCTGCCTTTGCTGGGCTAGTGCTGCTTTAGTACTGACATGTCACACTCCAGCCCATGGTGAGCAGGAGCCACATTTTTATGAACTCTTGCAAGTCAAGTCATCCAAATAAGCAGCCCAAATTGTTCTACTTCAATTTAGTCCTTTTATAATCCTATATTAGCCTATAGAAGTGAGATTTGTCAGAGGAGTATGCTCACTTGATCTGAACATGTTGATTTACACAAGTATAAAACCAGAAAAAACCCCAAACACATTTGTCTCAATCTCTTACCTTGCTGAGGTCTCTCTTGTTCTTTCATCTGAGATGGATTCTTCACACAGAGAGTAACTTCTCTGTTCACGTTAAGAAGCAGAGATAACGCAACACAAGTACACAGATCTGACTATTAAACAGTGTTTTTGAATTGCATGAGAAATGTTCAAATGGGAAAACTTTGCAAAAATGTTGTCATCCTCTGTACAAGCAAGAATATAGCATCTGCATGTCTTCTGTATAACTCAGGCAACAATATCCTGGCAACCACATTTCAATGGAACAAATCCAGGTAATTAAAATGACTAGATCTAGCATCCACCTCTTTTTATCATCCCACTTGATAGGCCAGACTTACTCATCTGGGAAGTGATGGTCACAAATCTGCTAGAGGCAGCTAAGTGAAACACTGCCTGTCTCTCACCTACAGAGCCTTTGCTTTTGTTTGCCACTGTCCATTTAGCCATTTCTTTCAAAGTACTATCTTTCTGGGAACTTCAAAAATGAACTTTAATGTTTTGCACATTACACTTTCCAGACATCTGCATAGTTTGGTGGATTTCACTAATACTTCACTAAAACCCTGTCAAGCTTTGTATTTTCTGTATAAAGGCTAAAAGGATTAAATTCAATAAAGCCACTCAATGCATTACCATCCTCATCACCTCCACTCACTCAAACATTTTACTAGATTCCTAATACCATTAGTCAAAACCTTGGCTTCCACTCTTCTGCAACTGCACCGCCTAATCCCCCCAGAGAAGCCAAACTTCTACTAAATCAGAGGCATGGGTTCAATAATGAAGAATTTTTGGATTCCCTTTATTTCAGCATCATGTGAGCAACTGCTCTGGCCTGTATGTTGATGTCTGAAGACTTCAGCAGTCACATCATTCCTCCAAAAGGGAAAATGAGGCAGGATGCTACTCAGCAGCAAAGTACAAACGAATGACTGTTGATCTAGATCATATCACTCTTGGACAAAAGAGACCTCAAACTGACTGTTGCATGAAGCAAAAAAACGGGATCTTGCATTTTGGTTTTTGGATGCATAAGTTTAATGTATCTACATTCAAACTCATTACCTCTAAGGTTTAATTCTCAGCCTTAGAAACCACACAATGGCTTCACTGTCTCGAACGAAGCACTAGAAGGGATGTTAAGAAACAGCCTCGAAGGAGGCAGGCACAACAAAGCTGGTAACCTACACAAATACTTTACATTTCCTTGCACGTTATCACAACAGGCTTACCCTTAATTCCCACAGTCTAACTTGTTACAACTACCTCATTCTCTTCCTAAAAAGTAGCAATTTGATTACTGGAGAGGAAATTTCTGTTCTCACTGTTTATATCTAAGGTTGCTAGGACTTCCACAATGACCCATTTAAGCAAAGTCAAATACCCTGGGGAAACACTTAAGGAAGCAAGGGGGAAAGAAACCAAATCCCTCTTTAAAGAAGGTTAGCTCATCCTTCCCTTTTTCAAGCTTACTTTCACAGCCATAACTATCAAATACAAATAGGTTTAAATGCACAATGTGAGGCAGGTTGTATTCCATTAATTAAATTTTGCCTGGTGAAGAGACTAGGCTAACACTACAGGTCTTGCATATGAATAAATTTGGCTTTCAAATATGTACAAACCATAGCCCTGCAAATACAAACAGATGCACAGTGACAGATTTCTCATGGAATCAAAGACAAAACACAGGTTTGGAACAGTGTGTCCACATCTGTCCACACATTTATTCTCTTTTTCTTTTCAAAATTCACCTTGTATTTTACCTTGCCAAGAATGCAAAAAAATATTTTCCCCTGTTGGATTGCACACTGAATCACTACCAGCTCACATTCTACTGCCCAGTCACTGTGCTGAAAATTCAGATAGAAGACCAGGAAAACCTGACAGCATTTTTCATACTTAGAGCAGAAGAGAAAGCACACACATGCACAACATCATCTGCTGCCCAAGTGGACAAAGCACAACATGTCAACAGACATAAAATACATTGCTATTAGCTTCTGCACAGAGGATGCCCTTTTAGCATTTGGGAAGGGCAAGAATATTTTCATTATGAATCATGAAGTAGAAGAGCTTTTGCTACAGATTCACAATAGCTCACACCATTTCATCTCTGTAAATACAAGGGTTGCTTGAAATGGCTGAGATATCTCATCTAAAGAGATTAATTACAATGGCCTAGCAAAAAAGAATAGATGGGAGCTGAAGGATTCCTTTTATACTTTTGCAACGCAACTTTTAATTTAGCTTTTAATGTATCTTAAGATTTTATTCTTTTCAATAGCTTTTAAAATTTTATTTATTGGTCTCACTTCTTTAGAGTCACTCTGGTATTTTGAAAGATGCTGTCAGTTGTTCTGCAGCACACAAACAATTCATCACACGGAAAATGAACAGCACCAATCTGACAACAAACAGGCTGCAGCCACCCATCACAAACACAGACCAAGGAATAAAATGTAGCAGCACATTTATAAATACCAGTGGAGAAGATGGGTCCAGAGGAGGCCACAAAGCTGATCAGAGGGCTGGAGCACCTCTCCTAGGAAGACAGGCTGAGGGAGTAGGGGCTGTTCAGCCTTAGAGAAGAGAAGGCTCTGGGGAGACCTTACAGCACCTTCTAGTACCTAAAGGAGATAAAAAAAGAGCTGGGGAGGGACTTCTGTCAAGGGCAGGTGGCGACAGGACAAGGGAAAATGGCCTTAAGGAGAATGTGGATTGGTTTAGATTAGATATTTGGAAGAAGTGTTTTACTATTAGGGTGATAAGACACTGGAGCAGGTTGCCCACAGAAGTTGTGGACTCCCCATCCCTGGTACTCAAGGCCAGCCTGGATGGGAATCTGAATTATGTGGTCCAGTGGAAGGTGTCCCTGCCACAGCAGTGGTTTGGAACTAGATAATCTTAAATTTGCCTTCCAACCCAAACCATTTTATGATTCTATGATCTGTCTTCATAGAGGGTACTAACATATATAATAGAGCCTACATTAAAATGTTCAAAAAAATGAGTTATTAAAGTCATACTAAATAGGAGTGTGTTACACAAGGTCATGTTGACTATGCAGAAAGTATTTAAATTCTTTAACGACAGTTAATTGAATCTACACAGCCGTCCCTGCAGTGTACAAAAGTAATGACCATTACTTAATGAACTTTTCAACTGCTGTTGCAATTTCAACAAGAAGGGAGCATAATCTTTCAGTCTGGGAAAGATTACTTTTCTTCAGCATTTCAAAGACCAGGCAAAGGCCACTGAAAACTGTGCCAGCTATCAGACTCAGTGATGGAAGTCACAATGATCAATGATCACATTTTAAACTTGCTGAAAGCTAACTTTTATCAAGGTTCTCTTAAAGAAGAGATGCAGTATAAAGTATACTGGTGGCATTGTTATTCAGAAGAAAGCAATGGATAAAAAGTAAGCACTACATGTGTGGTGCCAAGAGATTTCAGGTGTATCCACACTGCAAAGATGATCGATCGATTTTTTAATTACACTCAAGTGTGTATTCAATAAATTAGACTCGAATACTAAATTCAAGATGCAAATACTATTTTCCTTCTACTTCATGAAAAAAAGGTCTCCGAGGGAGAAAACACAAACATTTATAAACTACAAGCAGTAGTTCCCAGTCTTCTTCTGCCACATCCCTCTACTAAAACCTCACCTGGATGGGAGGAACGCAGCTACAACCACCAGCAATCAGCTATTGCCTCTGTGCACTCTGAAACTGAGGCACGTTTGCCTGTTGTTTCCACATGTTGCTCTGTAGTGAGCACTTCCAAAAGCACTCCCAGGAAAAGACTGAACATGCAGCCGAGTCTTTAGGAGAGCAGTTACTGCTTCATCACCTCCCTGCAGTACTCGTAATTCTCACAGAGAGTCTGACATTCTTTTGAGACTATAAAAGGCAGCAATAGATAAATTAATGGAATTTTTAGAACAGAGCAATAAAGTGCTTTGAAGTAGCAAGCAACTAAAAAAGGAAATCAAACAGCCATTACATCAGATGAATGACAAAGACATCTGAGGATTGGTTCAAAATTTAGTCTGCCATAATCTTGTATGAGAACATTCTTCATATATGTGTTTAGTAAAAAGTTAAATTGATTCTTAGGACATTTTAAACTTCTCCTAAAGCCTCGGTTCACAGAAAAAGATAATATACATGAGCCTTTTTATATATAAATGAATGATGAAATATCAACTGTACCTCATTGAGTTTTAGACAAAGCATTTTTACCTCACATAGTAGAAATTTTAGGATCTATTTAGTTTCAATATCTGTTTAGCTGTAGGTGAGCACACACTTCATTATTTCTAGCAGCTGATGTGTGACAACTGCTGAGTGAGCCTTGAGAGCTGCCACATGCTCCTCAGTCTTCCCACACAGCCATCAAGCACTTCTGACCACAAAAGATGACTTTATAAACTTTACGTCTTACCTGTTATCACGTGCTTCTGCATTCTGTTGGTTTTACTTTCCAGGTTTTTCATGTTTCAGAGGACAAGGATCCAAAAGTAACACATGGACTCATTTAAATACTTAGGTTTTGTGCCAGAGTCCCAAATAAAGATTTTCTTTTAAAAGGTGAGAAGATCAGCTGCATAAATCCTCTTCAGCTGAGGGAAGAAAAATGTTGAGTTGAGACATTTTGGAAGACATTGATGTGATTAATACAGTTTCTCTTTTGCCATGATGCAGGAAAAATTAAGCAAAACCAAACCCATGATGTCACATGTGATTATTCCATTAATTTCCTACAAAACTTAAAAATTCAATTGCTTAAGAAGGTTCCCAAGGACAGACAGAATAGGAAAGACTGGGAGAAACACAGGTACAGGCCTAGCAAGTGCCATGAGACATTAACAGAGATTTCTGAAGGCTTATGGAAGTTATTCACTCCTTCCTTTTAAACAGGGATAATACAAATCCAAAAACACTGAAAACAAATGTATGTTTGGCAGTGGGTGACAGCATGATGCCAAAAGAATGTCTTTTAATTGTAATTGTTTATAAAATTCAGGGCACCAATATAAACTATACAACACATACATAAACATAAGTTTGCAATTGCTCCAGTTAACATCTACTTAAGAGGCTTTAAGCAAAAAAGGCTTTCTAAATATTATTTTCTGAGGACCTAATTTTACAGCCCTTGAATACTTTAAAAATGTGTTCTGGGTGAAGTTTAGGGGGGATACAATTATTACTAGTTCTATGTAATATCTGTGATATCTCTTTTGCATGCTTATGGTGGAAGGAACCACCACCAAGGTTAAATTATTACTTTTGTCACCTGAAAAAAAGTAGGTTTCATAATAATTTAAGTCTCACATGTCATTATATAGTCAAAAAGTAGCAATATTTTATTCATGGTAAGACAGGACAGAAGCATTACTACCCAAAGAATCTTTTCCTCTATTTGTTTTACATGGAAGTCTTTATACATGTGTGATGAGTACCCTACTTGAAACATTTCAGCACATTAGTAATTTCTAAATTTATTAATGAAGTTGTTTGCTTCCTCAAGGTATCATGGCTTCAATGAGGTAAATGAAACCTCTTTTGTCCATTTCACTGGATGCATCATTCTAATTTACTATAAAGTCCTACATATTTTTATCTGCTAATGTTTATGAGGAAGACTTATTTCTACATCTACCTGCTGAGAATCTGCTCTCCTTTCTCACTGCTTTGAAAAGGATTTTGACCTTCATCAGGCATTGTGCAAATCTCCATAAGATTTTCATTTTCACAAAGTTGCAACCGAGCTTCTTGAAGCCTTTGCAGTCGAGTCTACAGTTTTCTTTCTACTGCTATAAATATCTCTCCTAAATGTTTTTACCTGGTATGAAAAAGAGATGATACTTGGGTTTGGATTTTGGGTTTAATTTGGAAACTAAAGTTCACATGGCCTGGGAAGAAGGCAAAAAATTATTTTATTTTATCACAGTCCCAGTAATAGTTGGATTTTCTGCTTTTCTTCTACATTGCTCTGACAAATCCTTTGTTACATTTGATTTTCTTTCAAGAGCAGAGGCTGTATTTTGAGATCTTTGTTGTTGTATTAATAGAACAATATTATTTATTGATATTTATTTTCATGAAAAATGTTTTCTTAAAGTATCTCCTTTTTCCCTAAAATATAAAATTGCTTATTTTACATCTAGAACAAGACCTTTGCTACCTTACATGTTTTTTTCCAATGACCTGTTTGTGACATTGCAGTTGATTAGACTTAATCCAGCAGCATTGAAGTCCTTACCCTACAGGTATTTGTGCACCAAGTCATGCATAAAGAGTCTTCTGGAGACTGAAGCAAATGAGTGCTATTTGTGTCCCTTTGACAATGCATCTCCATGCTTTTATATATTTAAACCATCTTTACTTGAAAAAGCCATTTGGTTGGTAAAATTATTTAGGTCAATTTCTCTCATTTACTCTTACTGGATAAATATATCAAGAGGGAGCATTTTTAGACTGCAAGCTCTTCAGAACAGGAACAGTATTAATTTTACAATGTCAGGAAAAACAATGTTATGATCTTTGTGGCCTACTGTTAATTAAATAAGGAACTCTGTCACAAAACACAGATGGGTAAGTATGATCATAAATTAGCACTCTGCCTGTTCCTCCTTCTCCCTCCATTATTTATGTTTGAATTTGTTTACAAAAAAAAGCTATAACAAAGTTCTATTTTTTTTCCCTGAAAATGACTGAAAAACAAGATTGCATTTCTTCCCTTTATCTTAGAGAGAAGCAAAGCTGAGGAGAACAAATAGCCATTTCCATTCAAATTCAGACCATATAATTTATCATTTATGTATAGCTGTCCTAAGAATAGTCTTTCTTCAAAAGCATAGTTATGATTACCTTATGTGTCAAAACAGGAAAAAGCAGGTATACCTTAATAAATTTTTCCCTTTTGGCACTGCCCTTTGAAAGTAAATAACAGATTTCACCGCTAAACAGTAACTAAAAATCCTATAAAATTAAGGTAAAAATAATAAATTTATGTGGAAGGAAGTTCAAACTTTATATGTGCTTACATGTTATGGTGGTAATTCTACATTTAAATAAAATCAGTGTAAATTTATGCCAGGAACAGAGAGAGACACATGGATACTGACAGGACGTAGGCTTCTTGCAGGTGAAGCAGAAGAGGAAGAAGGGAAGAAATAATAATGGCACTTAGAAATCTCACAACTTACATTTTTGGATGCAGGTAAGACTACTCAGATCTCAAAGGAAAAAATAAATCACCTTCACAGGGAAAATGCACACATCTGAGGCATCATCTACTTCAGTGATGCCAGTTAGAATTTTGCCACTGATTTTAGTGAGAGCTGGATAGAGCCTCAAGGGCCTGATGACATGAACATCACTGTCCTGTGCTCAGCTTTATGCACAGTCCACAGTAAAAAGGAAGTCTTTCAAGATGCTTTTTCCAAGAAGGAATGCCTGCATTCCCGATTAAAATTTTGACACTCATTCTCATTAATTTAGCAAGGAAAAATGCATTAAATGTATTATTCTCAGCAACCACATCCCAAGATCAGCATTGTACATTTTGTAATTATTATTAGCTATTGTAAGCAGCTTTTATTTATCTCTTTCTTCCCCTGCCTTAGTTATGACTCATTTTCTCCTCATAAAAAAGAGTGTAGTTAAACAGGGGATGAAGTTTCTCCCTCTGCTGCTTGAGATGGTTTTTATCTATCAAACTGCTTCCTTTAGAAAAACAGAAGCACATACGTGTCATGTTAATGAGTCTGTGAGAAGATAACTAAAACGTAAGTGTAAAAGTGTTCTATCAGCTACAAATAAACAATCTATAATATCAAATACCATTATCATCACTCTGGATTTTTGTTACACTTGCTGTAACGATCATATTACCATAAAAAATTAATCCCATGATAGCTATGACCAGGACAAATGTTAATCTGCTAAACAGCAAGAGAACACAGCTACAATTCCCTCCTGGGAAGACAAAACCAACAAAAATACCTATGCAATAACAAAAAACCCAAATCAAACAGAAACAAACTAATATAACACACTTCTTTATAAACTAACAGTACCTGATTTCCAAAATCCTATTTAATTATGATTTCTGTCTTCCTCTAGTGGTTTGATACACAGACAAATCCTTACACTGCTCTTTTACTTTCAGTGACAAGAGCTCAAGTTTGAATGTGCTATAGATTTTGCAGTTCAAACTCCAACTTAAAAAAAAAAAAAAAAAGAAAATCAAACTAAGAAAACCAAGCTCACACCATGTTCCACTCCACCCTTCCCAACTTATCCTGAAAGAACTGTCTCAGGAAAACTTGAGTGTGGCAGGATTCCTTTCACATCTGATGTTTTACAGCACTCTTGCCAGACTGTTGCACTCTCGTGGTTCTGTTTCCTCTCTGGGTTTTATCACTGAAACCCAAGTGCAGTCAACAGAAGTGTGCCAAGGCAAAGCTCTTTTGGCTCATTCATCAGTATCCTGCTAAGTGGTAGTGTCAGGAAGTCTGTGCTCAGGGTGGGAGGACAGGAGGCAGCAGTGGCAAGGAAAAGACCTAAGCATGAAATTATTAAAATGTGTTTACTTACCCCATCATGATAGACTCCATTTACAAACACTTCATTTACTAAAACTTAGTTTTAACTCTAAATCAGTGAATTCCCTGTGAAAGCTTTAAACTTGTCTTGACCAAAAAAAGGGCAAAAATTGGAATTTAATTTTATTGCAATGTTTTCAAATTTTTATTACATTTTTTTCTCTGTGTGTTAGTGGGGTTTTGGTTGTTTTGGTTTTGTTTCTTTAATTGCGAGAATTAAACAATTGATGAATACCCAGCAAAAGGAGAATGACAATCAGCAACAGTCAGAAGACCAGGCTTGCTTGTCAATTACGATTTTTAAAATTACTCCTTTTTATTTGAGTATTACAGTGGCAAAGTCATACAATGTACACAGAAGGTCACAGAAGCTTCTAAATGGACAAACTGATGTCTTTCATGTGCTGCGTGGTACTTGGAAAGCAACAATCTTCAGAACTTCTCAGTTACAGATCTACTTCTCTGTATATTTCAGTTAATTTTATTGTAAGTTGCTATTGTCATAAAGAAGTTATTCTCTGAGCATCTGTTGCTCCATCCACACCAGCTGCCTGCACACATTGTTCTATCTGTGCTGCCAGGTATTTGAGTGTTCAGTCCCATCATCTCAAAATCCTTGTCTGACAAATATCATTCTTGAGGATTGGAACTACAAGATCTTTAAGGTTCTTTCCAACTCAAACCATTCTATGATTCCATGATTAATGAGAATTCTAGATGTTTTTCCCTACAGAGAACACAGTCAACTTTACTAGACCTGCTGGTATTTTGGACTTGTACTCCATTTCCTGTACAGGAGATATTTTATAGCACTAAATGATAAGTTAGAAGGACACAAATGACCCTTCAGGCATACCAGCACTTCTCTTGGGCTCTGAAAGCCTCCTCTTTTTACACAAATCATTCTACTAAGACATAATTTGCTTTAAGCTTTTTGTAAAGTTTGAATAAGTTTGCCTGGCCTTTCATAGCTTTCATAGAAGCATTACCATTTTTCATTGCATGTTGTCAGAACTTTTTGATCTTGCAAGTCACACCTCAGCATATTTGAAAACAATTTCATTTATATGTAAACACCTTGAAAATGCTTTCCACTGTGATCTGCAATAATAGATAACTCCCTGGAGCATAACAGCTCAAAAGCAAATCTTCAACATCCCAGCTCTTTCTGTACATTCAATAAAAAGTCAAGGAAAAAAAACCACTGCAAACCCCATAAAACAAAGTCAGACAGCTCCCAAACATATTTCCATGGATTTTTAAGATGTAACATGGGGCAAGACAGTCTCCAATAAGCATATATATAACATTTGCTTCCAATTATTTTCATGAGACCGTGAAGTTTGCAAGAACAAAATTAGTATGGAATATTCCATTTTAGAAAAGCTCCATTTCTAGGCCTAAGATTCCAAACCTCAAGCCTTCAGCTTTCCAAACACATCTGACCACTCTAAAACATCAGAGGGAGCCAATTTCAAATCAGCAACAAAATTGACTCCACCACCTCCCTGGCCTAAGCTCTTGTTCTTTGGGAGGCTTTTCCTCATGACCTCCATCACTCCCATATACGAGGTAGGATTTCCTGTGTTTCGCCTGCCCACAACAAATCAGACATCCCCCTCCCACCTCTCTTCAGAAAACTCTGTCTACATTACTGATTTGTTGTCCCTTTCTTCCAAGCCTTCTGCATCTGGGACACAAAGCCATTTTAAAAGCTGTGTTTCTTGAACCACTGTCAGCCCCATTCTCCAGACCTGACCTAATGAGGGAATAAACATGGGCCAGACAAACACTACAACAGATGCCACCACACTCTCTATTCCACACTGCTGGCCCCAGCTTTCACCAGTAGAAGCAGCCGCCTGTCACTTCCTACTCTCCAGCACAGGCCTTGGCTCAAAGCCACCCTCATGTAAAAAGTCTTGCATTTGGAAAGAGATTTAACAAGCAGCTTAGCAGTTCATGAGCATAACAAGAAGGTGCAGCATCTAAACATTCAGCACAGAATTTCACCCACTGGCAGGTGGTTTTCCATCCCCCCATTGGCTCAGTAGTAGGTTTGTATTTTTCAAATGAAGACACTGTTTTCTTGCAGCACTGCATATAGTATTGTATGCAATAACTCTACAAAGTTGACAAACATTTGTGAATATGGTAATAAAAATTTTACTAAATTTTCAGTCACAGCAGGACAACATTGACACTGTTGCTCATGGTGCATCCAGCTTGGTTCATGGCTGCATTTAAATTTTTGGGGCTGCAGTAAGTGGCCATGAAATCCATAGCATTTAAATCCCATGTAAGCCCTTTTCTCACTCAGACTGTAAAGCACCTTGTATTCCTAATCTTACCTCCAAACTATTGACCCTTTCCATTACACATAATGTTTTACAGAACACACACTGCACAGAGCACAGAAAGAAAGGCAAAAGGCTTGTTTCCTTCCTTTATACAGTTACTCTGTCCACACTGCCCTAGTAAAAGTAGATAATCCACTATTACTATTGTCAGTCTTTCCAAAATAAATTGGAAATCCTTACCCATTTTGTTTCCAGATCAGAGGTAGAGCATCCTTGTAAGGCTTCTCTTAGAGGTATACTGATCTTATCTGTTTGCTTTTAGAAAGTTTATTGTAGATAATTAGCTACATGGATTTGGGAGGATGCACTGCATACAGTTGCTTTCAATTTCAGAAATTCAAGAAACTTCTGTTTATAAGTGCCCCTGCAAGTGTTTATAAGAAATTCCCTTCCATCTTTTTTCTTTAGAGATTCTGAATAAATTTGGGGAAATGAAGGATTTTAAATTCACTCTAACATGTTCCGCAATGTAAGAAGAATTTAAACAACCTTGATGTAAATCCCACAGATTTTATTTTAAACAGAATTTTTGTAACTAACGTCTGGTTGCCAAAAGAAGAGCAGCACCTTGGATGTAATCCTTTTCTGTATAACAGTGAACTTAAGCCTTCCTCAAAAACTCCTAAGGAAACACATGGATAATTTCACAGAGAAGTGTCGCAAACTAAAGCCCTAAAGAGGAAAGTAAAAATAAACAATATACTCTTCTCTTCACTCATCCCATTAGAATAGCAACAGAATATAAACTAAGCAAGAGAGCAATTGGTCATTTTGATGGAAAAGTCAGCAAAGAATTGCAACTTTACAATATTAAAAAAACCCCACGAAAATAAAAAAAACCCCCATGAAACTCAAATTTGCTATGAAGATAAGTAAAACTTATCATGTAAAACTAGACAACGATGTGCAATTTCTACTTTTTTTTTTTAAGAGTATACACGATAGAATCTCATGATGCAACCCCAAAACTGCTTGGCAGCCATTTGAGGGCAACGTGCTAGGGTTTGTGGTGTGGGGGAGGAAGAGGAACACCAAAACACAGGATGTTAATGAAGGCTCTGTAGTGCTATGTGCCTGATTTTAATCAGAGTAACACTGATGTCACAATGTCATGACTGAAATCATTACTTTTTTTTTTTGTAGATGTAGTACCTATCTCTGAAAGCACTAGGAATATGTGCCTTTTACAGTCTGCCAGGTGTAATTCATCTTATTCCCACATAATTTCATGTACCTCAACTCTTTTCAGTAACTGGATGGTACAATGCAAGACTTTGCATTCCTTTTCAGCATGAACACTCCCAACACTCACTGCAAGAAGGGCTGCCAGCAGGAGTGCTAAATGCACTGTTGTTTACAGTGGTGTTCACCTCTGTACCACAGAAGTCAAGAGCAATCCTTTAAACAAAGACCATTCATAACTTCCACATTGTCAAGGATTGGTCACTCCCTCATCATTCTCCCTGACATCCCTTTTGAGCCACATTTTCTGCAGGAGATACAGGAGTTTACAGTAGGGGCCCTTTGCACATTTGCACTACTGGGACTGCCAAGTTGTGAATTTTTTTTTTATTTCAAGCCCAGTCGTTACATAGTCTGGGTCAGCATTCAGAAAAGATGGTGTTGTCATAAACTGATTTTTCCAACACCCTCAACTCACATTACCTGCACAGATGTTTATGCCTACCTGTGCTTGACTCAGCTGCATGTTTAATCCTCATTCTTTACCAGTCTTTATTCTTGAAATAAAATAGGAAAAAAAAGCTTTGCTGATGTTACCTAAAAAAAAAAAAAAAAAGAAATATTCAGCATTTTGAAACTATGAATATTTCAGAATTTTTAAAAATATTGTTTGTGCTTTTTTTAAAAGTACCATACTAATTGGGAGCACATTTTCTGACTTTATATTATTCCTACATGGCAAACAATCCCATTGATCAAAGACAAACACTACTTATTAGTGGTCAAAATATACTCTCTGCTGGTTTGGCCCTGCCTCCCAGTGTTACACCAATGAGATGCTTTAACAGTGGCAGAAAGATCCGGTTTATGCTGCTCCAGGAACCGGAGACGCGGGAGAGCACGTAATTCCTGCCAGACTTCTGACCACAATCAAAACACCATGCCCAGGCTCTGCTGGCTGCTGATAACAGACCAGTTCCACCTCAGGTCCCACAGCACTTTCTAGCCCCCATGGAATTCCACACCAACTGGTATTTAATCTTGCAAGGATGTGCACACAGCAACACTCACAACTGCCTGTGGCTCATGAGGCCATTTGCCCGAGCTAGTAAAAACTAATTTGTTTGGAGAGCTGCCAGGAATCTAAACTGACATTTAACTAACCCCACTGCTTATGGTAAAGGGGTAGCTCAGCATCTGAGAGGAGCTAAAGCTTTAGTTAAACATTTAATTGAGAGGGGAAAGTGCTTTTAAGAGGCCAACAGTCTCTTTATGAGTTGTTCTAGCTTGAAATCCATGGGGGTAGACAAACTTTTTGTTACTTATAAGAGTGACCTAACAATACGCAAAATAGTCACTTTTCTAGGAGTCAAAAGAGAATTTAAACAAACAGATGTTCTCCTTTTTAGCAGTCCTATTTAATATGTAAAATCACAGATATTTTGTCTGAATAAACATTGTAACTAAGAGTTTGTCAATAAAAAGGGTGAAAACTAGACAGAGGTATGACAACATTGCTTCTCAGATTAAGGACTGTAGTGAAACATTTGTTTTAAGTCAATTATACAAATTATTAGTGCATCCCAACGGTTTCAGTAAATATCAGAAGTCCTTTTATGTGACATGAATGTCAGTAAACTCCCTGAAGTAGCATAGTTCTTTGTATTTTATAACAGATGTTTGTTCCATAGCTTGGAAGTCTGCAATTTTGTCACAAATATGCTCCTGAAAAGCATTGCAGAATTGCGTAACCTAAAGGAAAATGCTGTACCCTACAAAATTGAGCAGTTTAGCATTTTAGCCAATAAAATTTTAGCTAACATAAGCATCTAGATTGAAAAAAAGGAACTGGAATTAATTCAAGTAATGATGACAGGCTAGGACTGTGTTTGTATTAAAAAAAAGAAAAATTTCCTTAATAAAAATCACTGATTTAGAGAAGCCTCTGCTTTCTATAAATCTGTCCACACATTCAATTCAAACCTTTTTAAAAATAGATTAAAAACATCAGAGCAGTACTCACTTTTGTAAATTATTCCTGGTGCTATCTACCTTAGCTCTCCAATAAAGGTGTTGGAAAGAAATAAAATCATACTATTAAGTAAGAAATACTATAGAAACCATACTTTAAAAAAACCCCCACAACTCAACAATAATATGCTGCTTCAACAGCAGGCATATTGATATTACCGTACTGGCCAACCTTACAGAAGTAACAGACAAGATACTCATAGAACTGAGTTTTATCTTTTATGCTTGCCTATTGTTATTACAGTGGACAAGCAATTGTTAAAAAACTCCATTTACTGACTTTGGGAACAAAAATAGTTAAATATTTTTTTCTAGTCTTATTCATAGAAAGTAACTACTCTTCAGCTCTGGGCATGCTTTCTATCCAGTCTCACAAGTGCCTGTAAGAGTGGTTTGGAGAAAAAACGAATCTGATTGCAGTTTGTTACAGATTATCCAACACTGTAGACACATTACCATGGCCATATTAATTGTGTCTCACTTTGAAATTGGCAGGGATTCACCCAATGACCCTCAGAGCTCCTTTCATTGTAAATTATGCTGTGATTCTATGAATGGAAACTGAAAACACGAGGTAACGCGCTTAGCTTTTTTTTTTTTTGTTCACTTTATTATTCTATTTGTGACTCAATAGCGCCCTCTGCTGATGTTTTCCTGCTTGATTATTTGCATGGAAAAATTGCGAGTATATTATGGGAATGTTAACATTTTTCCTGCAAATGAAGGAAGGAAACAACTGCAGAATGTTCTTGTTGTCTCACAGTCAATCAGTACAGGGCAGAGAATGTAAGTGATCAATACCTTTACCAGGTCAGTTTGGAAAGTGTGTGCATATATATATATTTAAGGTCAAAGCAGGTCTCTTCTCCCTCATGCCATGAAAGTGTGGGATAACTCACAGCAGTCCTGAGAGCTACAGAACAACCCTACCCAGAACACATAAAAACCTCCAGAAAGAACTATCAGCTTTCCTTGCTACAAGAATAGCAAGTCCACGCAGGTAACTTGAAGGTCAAGATTAAAAAGGATATCATAGGGAAACCTCTCAAACCAGGAAGATAAGAGGCATCAGAATTAGCAACCATTCATCTGAATGAGCTATAGTTTTACACACACAAAACTGTGCAAGTGATAGAGAAAAGAATTTAGTAATCTTATTATAATCTTTAGTAAAGAGAGGATTTGGGGGTAATTTATTGTTGTTACCCTTGGCAGGTTCTGCTTAGGAGGGCAACATCAAAACTGTTTTTAAGACAGTTAAAATGGATGCATGTACAAAACAAACATTACAACACACAACAGAAAGCCAGCTTCTCCAAACACTTGTCAGGATTATGACTGGCTGTTTCAGAAGTTTCTCAGTTGTGTGAGAATTAAATTGTATTAAAACTGCTGTTAAGGTTTGCAAAAGGAAGTCAAAGTTTTCCCTTCAAAATTTTCAGTCCATTTAAACTTGATTTCTAAGCAAAATTATTATTTTTTCCAGTTCTTCTATAATGTCCAAGCTTTGAAGTGTTCTGAAGAAGAGTTTTGTCTTATTTAGACATACCATTGCTAAATTTGGGAGAATTTTTCTGTTGTATTCCTATAGTCTCAATGGCTAGTAAGAGTTCCTACCAAACTGACTGTATTCCCCAGTTAATCTGTAAAAATAAGCTATTGGTCATCACCATGATTGAACTTTAAGAGCAAGTTATGCAGGTATTTTCACAATACAGGTAAGATACTAGGAAAAATATTTGCAGAAGTCACATTGTCATTCACATATACATGAATTCAAAGGATTTCGTATATCCTTCATAGTGCATACCTGTCTTCCACAAACAGCTTTTGTTTCCAAAGAACCAGACATGTCCATGGAACATAAAAATCACCCTGAGGAAAGGCAACCCTTCATATTTTTCTGTGTAGTGCTGAGTGGGGCAAAACAGCAAGGGACATTCAGGCTAAACTTTCTGAAAAACTCGAACAGTAAAGGTAAGGAATGAAACTTATCACCACAAGGGTTGAACAGTTTCCATCACTACCATTTCAAACAGACTATTATTAGTATTGTATGCTTTAGGTACAGCTTCTGCACAAAATGGCACAACTAATTTAAGAAAGAAAGCTGTATTTTTAAGATTACCTTAGAAAACACGACCCTTAGCACTGTTAAAACAATGACTCAATATTAGAAGTACATCTGATGAAAAATGTGAGAATCTGAGGCATATTCTTCCAGACTTGAGCCACAGAGCTGTCAAATGTACTGTTTGCCTATTTTGCCTATATGAGTTGCCTAGTTTGTTTACTTGAGTTGGGCTATATGTGATTAACACAAAGGAATTATGCCCGAACAATATTCAGTTATTAACAAGCTAAAGGTGTTTCTATTACAAGTGTTGTGTTCCCAGAACATTATGAATTACCATACATAGACTCTGAAAATGCAAAATAATCTGCTAAGGTGCAAATGAGAGCCCAGTGAGATAATAACCAGCAGGAATAACTTGTGAAATTTGCACCTTCCTTCATTTGAATGCTCTGATCTGCATGCATGCATAGTCACTTGACTGATATAAATAAACTTTTACTCATACTTGCAGAGGCAACATAGTTCTGAGAGTTTCTGTACTGGCTTCAGAATCAACAGAATTCTTGAGTGAGTTCCAGCAGTAGCTCTATTAGTGGTAATGTGCAAGCCGGAAAAGCACAACTTGACTTTACATCCCAGGCTGAGCTTGCAGATAGAAACAGTTTTATTTATAAACATACTGCAGCATGGATGGCAATTCCAGCAGCAGAAGACTAGAAGGCACTAACTGTACCAGGCTGCTTTGGCAAATGAAATCAGCTCAGAACTCCAGGCACACATCCATATGCATCTTATTGAGAGAGAATTATTTAACTCCTTACGCGGTTTGGTCTTATTTTGAGGATGATAGATATTGTTCTATTAAGTACAAACCCAAAAATTTCCAGGCAGTTCACTATATAGCATTTCTAGTGTAGCAGTTTGCTACTGCTGTGAACTGTAGCCTAGATTCCATTAAAGACACGGGTCAAGAATACTGAATCCAATATCTCCCAGTGTAACCACTCTGGCTTATCAGGAAACACCAATTTTAGAAGGTGCCTTGAGAAGGGGGAAGGAATGCCTGAAAACTTACAGCTGCACATTTCTTTTCTTTCTAAATGTTATCTGCTTCTGGGAAGTTGCATTTAACAGGTACTCGTTCAGTTAAGTTACTTTCAAATGAATACCACCATTATCCACTTGCCACATGGCTTTAGAAGTTGAGCAAGAACACATATTCAGAGCAGCACATGGAAATAGGTTCCAAATTATCTAGTGAACCAGTGCTCAGAGTACCTCCTTGCATCTTAAAATAACATTTGCTTCGGGCTGATAACATTTCCTGGTTCTCTTCCAATCTGAGGCCTTAATTCAAGAAGATGGCCAGGCTTCTGCTTAGTCAAGAATCAATGGCTCTACTTGCACTGATCAAGTTAAGATTACAATTAAGTTACGTGCTGATAGGAGATATGAAAACAGGCTTCAAGCATGGCATTCATCCACATCACTTCTCAAATCACTGAACAAAATGTCCCTGGCCTTCTAAGAAGAATGTGGATATAAACACATCAAGTGCTAGACAGAAACACAGAACAGACATTTCTTAAATAAATTAATAGCTAGATACACACTGTGCTATTACACTGGAGCTTTAAAGTAATCTGATTTATGTTTTCCATCTACAAAGTAAGATGATAAAAATTAAAGTGTTTTGCATTATTAATAGTAAGAAGAATGTTAAGACATGACATAGTATCATTAGCATAAAGGCCAAGTTTTGAAAGCACACTTTTTCTTCCTGGGACAAAATAAATTACAGATAATATGCTTACTTTACAGCTAGTAATTGGATCCAGTAGATTAATACTTTCTATCTTGAGTAGGAAAAAAATTAAAATTACTATTTTTCTCTCCCATACAAAGATTTATTGTCTTTTCCCCCGGACCAAAAGTTATTAGTGTGCCCAAGAAAAATTAACGACTTCTATTTAGAAAGTAAAAGGTATTAATGAAACACTGGGGGGTAGAAGCAAAATTATAAGTAAATACACTGATGAGAACATAAAGCAAACCCTAATAAAGTCCCAGCATCTCTAATATTTATGCTGTGGTTATGAGTAAGTATTAATCAACCTATACCTATCTATTCTAGCAGTGCTTCCATTAAGGTGAAAGAAAACATTCATGAAATCTGAGTTCATGAATATGTAAATAGAAGAGTTACGTTACTTACAGTTTATTATCTTAAATTTATACAAAATGTAGTGATCATAAAAAAAAAATCTTAAAATATTGTGGAGTAACCTTTAAATAATTTTAAGGGCTTACTCAGAAAATTGTTGAAAAGATAGCTTAAAATTCAACCCAAGACACAAACTTCCAAGGTTGTGTCTCCTGTTTACACCTTAAACTTTACCTATTCAGAACATCGACACAAGCAGGAAATCCAAAGCATTAATGAATTAAAATATAAATCATACCCAGGTTCTGCAACATCCGTGACTTTCATCCTCATGCTCATGCAGACTTGGGATTTTGTTCTTCGTGTTTTCAGGCACATAGAATGCATTTTCAGAAGATTTCTGTGTGATGTAAAACAGATTCATATCAACTTCATTTTTTTTAACTAGCTCAGTGGGTATTTACATTCACAGGCTATTGAAGATCATTCAGATCTTATTTGGCAAGACAGAACTCTGCCCACAAAAAGTAAGAATGTTGATCTGTTTAAACATCGTCGCTTTTCATGCTTAAACAAAAGTAGAAAGTGTTCTGTAAAAAAAAAAAAAAAAAAAAAGAGAAACATAGAAGAAAAGTGAATCATCAGGGAATGGACTTCAGATGTTAGACACATGAAATTTAATTTTTTTTTCTATTTAATTCTTATGTATAGAAGTCAGTATATAGTTTATATTATAAATCACTTTAATGAAAAGAACACTAGAACAACCAGTCACCACCAGGAAACAGAGAAAGATTTGTTGACATATTCCCAAAAGCTGTCTTCAGGCTGATTCTCAGGCTTCATTCTTCCTGAGAATTTCAGCACATGTGTTCACTGTTACTTTTTGAAACTGACTTCTGCACTCAAGTCCTTGCTTCTATCATGTGTTTTCCCTTCCTTAAGCTTTCTGTTAAAAGCCTGGGTTTTAGAGAACATGTACAGATTTCAGAATGAAAAGAATTGTTTTAACAGGGATGTAACACAAGGAAGAGGTATTTTAATTAAAACGTAGTTCCTCCACTACTTTTCTGACATTTTCAAAAGTATCATAAAAGTATCAGAAGACATTGATTTCTGCATCTATTCTGTAGTCTTTTCTTTCAATTTTCAGTACACAAGTAACATTCTATTGAATAGGGTAAGTATTTTATTTTAAGCATTTTATGAAAAACTGTCATTATCAAATGCCAACATTTTATGCCCAAGTACCTGTCAAAAAACCCCAAAACATTTCACCAAAACCTAATTTTATCAAGAAGACTAGAGGATGATGGACATGCTAGATCTCAATGTTCTTGAGTTAGCTACTAATATTCCCATTAAAGCATTAATGTGATTTAATGTGTTAGAAATGTATTGTTCATTTCAAAGAACGTAGTATCAGAACCCAGGAGATCTCCTGGAAGAAAGCTTTGGCAAGGAAAAATCAGTGTAGTCTCCATCTGAAACCTTTTACTTCCTTTTAAAAGTTTTGCTCTTACCAAGTACAAGCTTTTATAAACTAATTATTTTTAAAAGAGAGAGAATACAGTATGGCAAAATTCCTGAAGTTCATTGTAAGTAAATTAATAAAAAATTAATATTTCTAAGTGCAATTCTGTTTAAAGTCTTAAATAGGCTGTTTTCCAAACAAACATTCTATGCTAAAAATCAGTGACACTTTCATTCTTTACATTTCAACACTGCAATGTCATCCGATACCTCTGCAGCCTTTTTTTCTAATCCTCACTTGTCCTATTAATTGCTGACATGCATTTTAAACCTGTAATGCTAATGCATAATCCCTGAAAAAAAGCCTTCACCAGAAAGAGAAGGGGAGGGAGAGAATAATCGGCCTTTGCCTGGTAACCCTTTGCATATGAGATGTTTATCATTCAAATAAAATTAATCATTGAACAATTCAGTGTTTATCAATCACATCTTCCCAGAACACGTAATGTGTTTCACACGTTGGAAAAAATTAGGCCAAAGATAAAAAGATAACTCCAACCGGAAAATGTAAAGCTGTAACCAGAGGAAATACTGAGCTCCAGAGTAAGTCCAAATCCTCTGTAAACAGAATGCTGGATAGTGACCGTGAATAGGAGTCATCCTTGCGGCTGCCAGAAGGTGGCAACAACGAAACCCTACGCGCATTGACAGTTTTATATTTAGAAACTTGGGGAGGCTTTAACCATCAAAAAAATTTAACTTCATAGAATTGCACTTGTACTGCTAAATTTTCATGGCCCTTATCATTTTTCACTAGCCCCACAGAGGACAGAACAAAAGTCTCCTGTGTCCTACAGCTGCCTCTCTAAGAGAAACTCTATAAAGCAAAGCAAAGCAAACCCAAGGCTGTACTGTTTCTCTGATTATTTTTTTTAAACCACACTTTTATACCTACTAAGAGCAATACACAGAAGCTAGATGGCTATCTGTGCAAGAGCTAACAGAAAACAAAACCAACCAACTAAACCATCCTTTGAAAGCCAGCCATGAACGACAGTGAGGTAAGAACAGTCTGCACCTATAAAAAAATAAACAGAAATGCTTCCCTACATCCCATTGTTAGTGTTTCTGATGGTAGGAAGTCAAACAAGCAGTTAGTTAGCAGAAATGAGAGTGTTCAGAAAGACTGGCACCCAGTTCGTTAACAGATGAGGATGGGAAGAAAGTCAGGTACAGGTAAGTATGAAGAGCAAGAATCTCATGGTTTTATCCCTTAAATGCAAAAGCATTCCTTCTCCATCTCCAAACACACAACTTGCTTGCAAACCACAAACTATCACACACAGCCCTTAGAATCCTTGCTTGCAAAACAACTTTGCAGATTTAGGTGATTATCTAACAGAGTAGGACATAATCATGTTTAGCAGATAAATAAGGCAAACATAACCATATGAAGAAGCGCAAACAAAAAGCAGCAAGAAAGTTACTAATCCTTTTAACCAGCATAAAATAATACAGCTTTTAGTAGCCAAGCAAAACATTTCCTGGTTGCAAAACCACTACACCTTTCAGTGAAACATTAACATAAACCAGTAAAGACCATCCATTCTTACAGTTCTGTTTTGTGACATTTCATATTGTTTTATTAAAAGACCTAGTTTTGTAGGAAAGGAATACCTATAACATTGCTCAAAATCCATTTCATATAGCCTACTTCAACATTCCTTACCAGCAGAACAGAAAATCCTTAAAGCAATAAGTTTGAGATTCACAGCCAATTCACTGGCCTCTGGAGCTAGCACCATACTAAACTACCTAATAAAAAAGATTACACATCCATTAACCCCATTTTTAGCACTTTCTTAACCAATCAGCCCAGCACTTTACTAAATCTGTGTGCTACCTTTTCAAGACACACCTGTTTTGCAGGGCCTAAAGTACATTAATGAGTTCTAATGGCCCTGACCAGCCCCACCAGGTGCATCCTGCCACTGCTCTGCCAAGAGCCCAGGCTTTTATCAAAACAAACAAATGTAAAGGCATTTTGCTACTAAAATATCCTGCTCTGGCCAACTGTTTCCAACGGAGGCTTACTTATTTAAGGACACGCACCTCAAACATGAATAGTAATTTGCTTGCAAAGACTAGTAGTCAGGTAGGTGGAGGTCTTTCTTATCATGTTATTAAAGTAGCTTGCTTAAGCTCAACTTTCATCCCTGAAAAAGGCTTATAATGACATGTGATAATGAAGTTTTCAAAGGCTGTTTCTTACTGTATATAATACATATCACAAGTGGAAGTCCAACTTGCTGTATCTTTTTTTATGTAAGTGTTTCTGATCCTGTTAACAGTTGAAAAGTAGGAATTTAAATTTCCACAATAATAAAATCTAATGAAATAAAAAGAAAAGACAGCAAGATAAAACAAGCCTCTTTTCTTGAAATGTCCCTAAGCACTCATAAAATGAAAAAAGCAGCTATTTTCCCTAGAACAATATTTTATACATTAAAGAGATTCTACATAGCCAATAGTGATTTATTGTTATAAGCATATATGGCAAGAAAAGGAATATTCCTGCTTTAAATAAAAGTCAATAGTTTGCATGGTATAGTAAGAAAATTTTCAACAATTTTAAAATGTGTGTAGTAGGTTTGTACCAAGAAGCAAGAATTGTTTTTCCTCTATATCTTTGGTTTAATATTCTTAAAGTCTGATTCTGTAATATCTTTCATTAAAACTAATTTTCTGTCATGAGGATATCTAGTTTTTTACAGATACTGGTGAACAAATACCTCAGGAACAGGAGGACTTTTCAATCCAAATAGTTTCAGCATTAACTAAAATATCTAAAAAGCAGTGTATTTGTGAAAAGTCAGCCTGTAAATCAGAAAAGTAGACTTGGGAACTCTATCAATTAGCATCTGGCTCTGCATAACATTGGTTTTGGCATATTTTTAAAGCAAGAAATGAACATTCACTCCTGTAAATTTCAACTTCACTCTATTTTCCTGCTGTGTTTCTCTAAAAAGGGTATTTATGGAAAAAGTCTACTCAAAGATTAGGGGAAATATTTCTTACAATGCATTGGAGCAGGTAACTGAGTTCAGTATAACTAGTGCACAAATAAAAGCCAGAAGTTCACATTCAAAAGGTTAAGTAAGTAAAAATGCTACTTACTTTGTCTTCAGGGAACAGGTGCCACTTCAAGTCCATCTAGTCATTGCTACTATAATATATAGTATTGTAGTAATTCAGTTATTTTAACAACTGAATTTACCAATGTAATACAGTGTAGTTGTGACTCTTCATTCCAAATTTTGTCTTCTGTGGATGAATAGCTATAGGATAAAATCAAGTTTGCTTTAGGATTTAATAGGCTGTGTAAGCCATGTCATAGATTTAATTTTTTTTTAATCATCTCAGCAGAAATGTTCCAGAGGATAAATTGCTCCTACTACCCCTTTTTCCCACTTGGTTCAACTGCAAAAATAACCATAATTAGTCATATGTTACTGTGCTTGCTGTGTTTAATCCAAATATATGGGTGTGTCTGCCATCCTAATTGGATAAACACAATTTAGGAACCCAAGTGTGTAATTTCTTCTTTACTTTGCACCTCCATGTGGCTGAATCCCTCACACAGAACAGGCTCAGCCATCGGGGCCTGGGCTCAGCATTCAGAACGTCATCAAATTCAGTATCTGCAATTAAAAATAGTTGCATAATTTGAAAATAGTTGGCTGAGCTGTGGCTGAAAAATTGTAAATATGTATTAACAGTATTACACCAACTGAGCTAATCGAATAACATCTATTTGGATTTACACATTGGTTTCCCACAAAGATGAGGGAAATCCGCACATTTTAACGCATTTATTTGGAAACCTTTTGACGATTTTAAGATGTCGAGAGGAGAGGCGCCGCCTGAGAGAAGTGTGCTCCGAAGACCAGAGAGCACTGAGGTAAATCTACCCGATTTGAGTACGGTGTGTGCGCGTACTCGGGTGTTGCACGTACACACGTGCGCATTGCCACGGGTAGAGACGGGCGTGTGTTTGAAGGAGCGCGGCGCTGCCCTCACACCGCCCCGGGGGCGGGCCCGGCCGGCTCCGCCCCGCTCCCGAGCACGTCCGGGTCGGGCGCTGCCGTGAGGGGAAGTGAGCTCGGCGGCCCCGGCGCGGCGAGTGGCGGCTGCGGCAGCGCTGTCGCCAACATGTCGCGGGGCTCCATCGAGATCCCGCTGCGGGACACCGACGAGGCGAGTCGGGCGCGGGGAAAGGCAGGGAGGGTGGTCCGTGCCGGGGCGCGGGCGGTCGCCGCTGCCGCCCGTGGTTGTGCCCCGGGCTCCGGGCGGGAGCGTCGCTCCCTGCCCCGTGCCGGGGTCACAGCCTGTGCCCAGCCAAATTCGCAGTTTGTTTTGGCAGGTTTTTCTGACCGCACTGCCTGTTCCTCCAGCAGCGCATAGACACAGGCAGGGCAGCCGGGCCGCTCTGTAAAGTTGTGTCACCGTGGGTTTAGAAACTTATTTAACTTTTCGTTATTTAACGTAGACTACCACAAGCCAAGGTTAGAAAGATTTAAGAGAAGTATTTGGAAATCTGCAGGGTGTTGTAAAGTTTGACGTTAAGTCATTCCATGGCAGATACTAAATTAATAGTGCAGCTAAGTAAGGTATTGAAACATACTGCTTACATGTTGAAGAACTGTCTCAGTGAACATCTATATTCATACTCATATATACTTAAATATATATCTATAAATAGGTATTGAAACATACTGCTTGCAGGTTAAAGAATATTGTCCGTGAATGTCTGTATACCTACTCCTTTTTATATATATATGTATATACGTACACATATGCATATATGTATACACATATAGATACGTACGTACACACACGTATATATACACACATATAAATATATTTATATGGAAACAAATTTCTATATGGCTGCCATTGAGTTTTCAAGTCTCACAAAGTTACTTTACGGAGTTTACGTATTCAAAGACTTGTTCTTCTGCGACAGAAATGTCTGTCTGAGGTGTCAACATAAATAGTGCTCTTGGTGCTGCTGTTCAAGTTATGGCTAGGACTACTTGGATCCCAAAGTTCTGAATTAATCACTAAAGAATGCTATAAAATACTCCTCCTCTCCCCTGCCTGCCCTTTTTTACTTCCGTGTTTATTTGCTGTGTTGGTAAAATCTTTTTCTCATTAGTAACTGTTGTAATTTGTGGATGAGGATTGCCCAAATTTAAAAATGTGATTATCTGTCAAACGTGAGACAAAACTAAAATTAACAGTAGTATCAGAAATATTTTTGCTGGTAATCTAAAGCCTTGCATAGTCAAAACTATAATCCCTGACAAACTGGATTGCTCTAATTCAGCCTACAGAGGAGTCCCAGCATTGGTAACCAGGATATACAAGCCTGGGTACAACAAATGCACCTCTTCCTTGCTGTAAACTTGCCTTGTAGTGAAGATGACTGATTATTAAAGGTAGCATGACTGAGTAGCAGGTGAACTAACAGTTAAATTGTGTTCCCAAATATCCCACCTGGGGAGTATCTGTTCCTTTTCCCTCATTTATAACATCAGAAGAGTGGATCAACATGGGAGAACAGTACTCACAAAACAATGCTTGAGCAATGAAAACTTGTTGAGTGTCATTTACTGACTGTGACCACAGTTGTGAATATTCCAAAATTTAGCTGCTTTAGTAGGCTCTTCATTTCCTTGGGCATAAAGCTGGCTTTACAGAATTTCAGGACTCTAAGTCTTAGGTATTGATTTTCTGACATCGGATGACTTGGAAGATCTTGTCTCTGTCCTAGGTGTCGTATTACCTATAGGAAAACTTTTAGAAATTCACCAATGGACAGTCAAGTTGGTTATTAGCTGATTCTGAGTCTGAAGCCCACAGTGAAAGACGTTGAGTTAGGATCTCTGCTTATTCTCCCTGACTGATATCCCAAGCATTGGGTTGTCCTTTCTCTAAAGAGAGGACGTTGCTTTTGTCTTGTACAGACTACGATACATTATCTCTTTATTCTCTGGCCATAACCTTGTTTAAACACAAGTAATTATTTATATTTAGTGCTCTGACATGTCCATCTTCCTTTGAGCTCAATGACAGACAATGTTGTTAATGCTTTGTGAAAAGATGGTCTGTGTTGTTTGGTTCTAGGTTATCGAGCTTGACTTCGATCAGTTGCCCGAGGGGGATGAAGTTATCAGTATTCTGAAACAGGAGCACACTCAACTGCACATATGGATTGCTCTAGCGGTTAGTATGTATACAAATTGTATATATAAATATTATATTCACATAATTGAGTAATAATTTCCACTTCCTTTTATGACCAGTGATGACTGAATTCTGAACAGGAACCTGTGGGGTCATTCGGTCATTGATTCTAGGCTAGATGTTTCTGATTGACATATGCATGTTAGGATTTTAATTTCATCTCTTTTTCCTGAAACAATGCTGCTTGAGGCTTGCTTTGTAAATTATTTTTCCTCGATCCACAGTTTTCCTGGTTTGTGCCTTTGGTTATGCACTTCATAAGAAAGGAGAAGGCAGTATCCGTACTGTGGAAAGTGTTGTGAAATGTGCAAAAAGTCATAGAAGTTCAGAGGCAGACCAGTGCATTCTTCATGTATAAATAGCCCAAAACTTCTGTTTTAAGTTGGTTTGGCACTGAAACAGGTTGCCCTTAGAAGTTGTGGATATCCCATCCCTGGAAATGTTCATGGGCAGGTTGGATGGGCCTTTGAGCAACCTGTTCTGGTGGAAGGTGTCTCTGCACATGGCAGGGGGGTTGGAACGAGATGATCTTAAAGGTCCATTTCAGCCCAAGCCATTCAGTGATTCTAGGCCAGAAAAATATTTGCCATTATCAGAATACCTTTGTCTGATTATCCCTACATTTATTTCTGATTTATCCCTACATACTGGAAAAAGAAATGGTGTGACACCTAAAGCACAAACTTGATACATTCTGTGCTCGCTGGGGTAGCACTGTCTGTTGAAAATGTGTGTTTTGCAGCTGGAATACTACAAGCAAGGCAAAACAGAAGACTTTGTGAAGCTGCTGGAAGCTGCGCGCATCGATGGCAACCTGGACTACAGAGACCACGAGAAAGATCAGATGACATGTCTGGACACTCTGGCAGCCTACTATGTACAGCAGGCTCGCAAGGAGAAGAACAAAGACAACAAGAAGGAGCTCATTACCCAGGCTACCTTGCTGTACACTATGGCTGACAAAATTATCATGTACGATCAGGTAAAACCGAAATCTGATTAAAAATCCATTTTGGCAAATTAGTTATTGTAAAGAAAACAAGTGTTGGTTTGCTAAAGGGAAGATAGAAACTGCTCAGGCTTTAAAAAAGTATGTTGGTGTTATACATATAAGCAAACTTGTGAGTATCTGAAATGTGTGCAGTGCCACCAGGAATAATTATAATAATTATCTCTATCTTGGCACACCTGGTAGAACTACTTTAGTCAACTTTTGGAGGTTTAGAAGGAAGGATTGATTGTTGCTCTCTTGCTTGATAATATATAAGAGAAATAAATTAATTGTAGAAAGCATTTTAGCGTAGGTAGTTAATCTTTCACGTAGTCCAGACTTCTTATTTTACAAAAATAAATGTATTGCAAATTTTTTCCTTGCCTAGAATCACTTGTTGGGAAGAGCCTGCTTTTGTCTGCTTGAGGGTGATAAGATGGACCAAGCTGATGCACAATTCCACTTTGTTCTCAACCAGTCTCCAAATAATATTCCTGCCCTCCTTGGTATGAGTTTATGGGTATTTGTAAAAACCTGGTCTCTGCAGTTGAGTTTTGGAATGAATTACGTGCTTAAGGATGTGTATGGGAGTAGAAAGAATGTGATGAGGTGACCTGACATGACAGGGACTACTTAAAACTTGGAAAATATGAATAGGTGGAAGAGCTAGGAAAAAGTGTAATGCTAACTAACATCTTCTGAGACTCATGGGCATACATCCAGTCCAGCTACTTATGCTTCACTGATGATGCCGTTGAAGCTGTACACTCTGTCTAAGGTGAAGTTACCACTAGTGAGGGGTCAGTGGGCTCTAACACTTGAAATTTAAGCTGTTTACTAGTCTTAGTAAGTGTCTTTCCTCTGGACCAAGGAAAAATAAAGTTTCTGCACAAGAATATGAAAACGTAAATTTAATGTGTTTCCACATTTTCTTTTTTCATTTCATATACTTGACATCATCAAAGACAATAAAAGTTGTATTTGTCTGAATTTGCTGTTAGTTTTTAACTGTAACATTTGAAAATGGGCACAGCACAAGTTTACCAAATAATACTTGAGCTTCTGGTTTATAACTGCTTTGCTTTTATTTCTAATTTATTCATAACTGGTGTGTTCTAACAGGTAAGGCATGCATTTCTTTCAACAAGAAAGATTATAGAGGAGCCCTTGCCTACTACAAGAAAGCATTGCGTACTAATCCAGGTTGCCCAGGTAAGACACAAAGTATTTGCTGCTGAAAGTATTTGCTGTGCTTGCAAACTAACACAGGTCTTCCTAATTCAAATTCAAAGGGCATTTTTCTGGTCTATATCTGTCAAAAGAACCCCGACCCTCATTATAGAGGAATTTAGGCATTCATTGACTTGAAGTATTTCTTAATTTTTAGGGAAGGAAATTGTGTTTAGGAAAGTACTATTCTTTTTAACTAAGTATTAACTTCAAAATAGGTATTAGAAAATGAGAATTTGCATGTAAGAGAAATTAAAGTTGTATGGGGAGGGAGGGAACTGTTCAAGATTCTTGCAGAATTTCTCTCTGTGAGCTCTTGGAATAAGGCTTCAGAAATGACTTATATGACATTCATAAGTGACAATATTGAAGCAAGGCATGAAAAGTAAAATTCTACCTATAGTGTACAACATGAGTTTTCCTGGTGTTGCATTATTTTCTTTATGCAAAAATCTGGGAAAGCTATTGTTAATGGCTGTAGAAGTGATACATGTGATTTAGATATTGTTAATGGCTGTAGAAGTGATACATGTGATTTAGATATATTAGGTCAAGGTATTTACATTAAGATCATAAATACTTGAAAGTCTCTTGAGAGATGCAACATACGTTGACATAACCTTTCTGAAAAAGGGTGTATTACAAAGTTGATGTGTGTTCTGTGGTCTGATTTTACCATAAGAGTCATTGCTGAAAATGTAGATTTAGAAATGCAAGCCTTACTTTTCAATAAACATCTTTCCTTCATTCCCCTTTTTCTAACAGACACAGATTTGAAATTGCTGTTTATAAATGTCTGTACTCTTAGATCACAAACAGTCTGAAAGGGCAGTGTGATGTGAATTTTCTGTATTAGTCCATCTGTACATAATCGTGGAGGTTAAGGGATGTTAACTAGCATGTGAATTAGTTGATCACTTGAGGAGAAATGCCAGCTAACTTGTTCATTCACCTGTTTTTTCTGAAGGCCTGCTAGTTTTGGGTGAACTTAACCTGCCTGAGAAATTTCCAGCCCTTCCATCTGGCAATTTTTTAATGCTTTTCGCTATTACTTTTTAATACATTCCCATAAAATTAATTTTTATTTGTTTAGCATTGGAGTTTGTGGGAGATAGACCAGTGTTCTGGGCTTTATGAAGAAATAAAGTCTTACTAATATATTCCAGTTAGTTTTGTGGCCAGACGTGGGCTGCTGCCATGAAAACCAGTGAATCGTTAGATGGCTTTACAGGTTTTAAGGAAATATTAAAAATTCTACTTTCACTTTCTTTGATGTCCAGGTTGTAAAAAAAAGTCATAAAATTGAAACTTTGGGATTCTGAATGGTGTCATGTTGTTCTCTAGCCGAGGTTCGATTAGGGATGGGCCACTGCTTTGTGAAGCTGAACAAGTTGGAAAAGGCTCGCTTGGCCTTCAGCAGGGCTCTGGAGCTGAATTCCAAATGTGTCGGGGCCTTGGTTGGACTGGCTGTTCTGGAACTCAATAATAAGGAGGTGGGTCTGACTTAGCAAGAATCCGTGCTCAGTTTACTTTCTTCTGGCTGAAAAAGCAAATTTTTTTTTCTTTCAAAGGTAGTCCAGTTTTTAAAATGGGTAATAACTTCTGTGGTTAGATGATTTTAAACCTGTGCCACTATCAAATGATGTTATAGATATGTGCTTGTGATGTGAGCAGCACATTCTGAATAGCTTTCTTCTATTGTTAAAAATCTTCGACTCTGTTGTTTATAGAGGTGGTAGGTACAGAAAAACAGTGCTAGCTTATGTTAATTAAAATAATAAAAATCCATTATGAGGTATGTGAAGAAAGATCAAGGTAAAAGACAGGAGATTAGTCCTGGGTATTAAGGAATATATACTTTCAAACAAGTTTTAAAGTTATATTCAGGCATGCATGCCACATGGTAAAACAAACAGTAGGCAAGAAGAGAATTTAACTAGGCTGATAAAATTATGGTAAAGTGGTGATCCTGCCTTTCTAGATCACTAGAAAAATACATGTATTAATACATCTTAGTTGGGATCACAACTTCCTTAGCATGGATTAACCATCTCAAATATTATCAGTGGAGGATGAGATTGTTAAAGTAAATGTTAAAAAATAGTTACATAATTGAATAGTGCTACGATTTACTGTGTGTTTGTCTGTAGAACACATAGTTCCCTAGAAAGATCTTTTGTTAGCACAGAATGTCTGAAAATTTCTTAGTTTACTACGCTATGGGGAAAGAAAAACCTGTTAAGAATTCCATGAACAATTCAAAAAATGTGGGCATAAGAATTTTCTTTCCTAAAACTACAGAGAGAACCAAAAATACTCTTAAAGCCAAATTTTAATAAATAATTCCATGGATAAGAAACTAACAAAAACCTGGTATCTTTCATTTTTTTTCCTGAGGTTCTTTTGACTGAAGTCAAAGCATGAGCCCATTCACCTGAAGCTTCAAAAAGCTGTGATTTAAAAGCTGAGCAACTCAAATGTGTTCTGTGTTTTAAGGAATGCATCATCCGTGCTTTACTTCAGACTGTTTTCACAACTTCTATTGCAACAATTTAACAGTTTAGTATAACACTGAAGAGTTGGCATGGGAGGGAGGACACCGGGGAAAAGATTTTGAGTATCAAACTAATGGACATCTTTTCTGTGCTTAGATATGTTTAATGTTTCTCCTTCCCAGGAGACGTTATGATGTCAATTCAGGATTGAGATCACACTGTGCTTGTTGAGATTTGTCTGATCCCTGGTTTTCTTAAGTGAAAGTGCTGAGGAGTTTTGAGACCTCTACCTATCTATTGGATTTGGTTGAAATTGCACATGAGACTCAAATTATTAGGGATCTCAGACAAATGCATAGTGTGATTATAAAACACATTTACTTTGGAAAATTAAACCAAGAATGATTCAATAATTCCTAATCCAGGTATACTGTTATGCTAGGTTTGGGAAGATAGTGCCTTTCAAACTGAAATTGGTTTTTTAGCTGTCTTTATGTTGTGTGCTAACCTCTTAAGACCTAATCTGTTCAATAAGACAGCTTTCTGCTGATTATAATTAAAAAGTAAAGCACAGATGTTAGATGATTTGTAGGTACCATTTTTCGTGTGTCTGTTCAGAAATAGGTACAGATTTAAACTGATGTGATACAGATCTCATGGGTGTCCTAAATCATGAGCAATTATTTTATCAGTTACAAATTTGATAGATAAATCAGATTTTTACCTGTGGGAAACTTTCTTTAAAGTGTAAAGTTTCTTTAGAAAAGAGCAAGTTGATACAGTGATATTCCTGTGTAAACCTTGTAAACTTCTGTCATTTAAAAAAATTAGATATGAAGTAATTGTTTAGAATTTGAACATGAAAACATCTTCATATCACTGTTGAATGAATTGGGTAAAACATTGAAACCTAAACCAAGCAGGCACTGGGGACACTGAACAGTAGAAGGAGCAGAAGGAAGGCTGTCAGGCTGTGAGTGTGAAATGTCAAAGGATGTCAAGACTAAGTCTTTTGGGGTTTTTTGCCTTTTTTTTTTATGTTGAAAGCCCTGCTCTGTTCTTTTCCATCCCTGTGTGGTAGCTTCATTTCCCATGTTCCACCTGTTTGCTGCAGAGAGAAAAGCTGGTGGCTGAATTTTACTTTTACCTGTGAGCTCAGTAAGGCTTTGTCAGAATTCCCGCAGCAGCCTAAACTGAAGAACAGTTTTGAAGTTATCAATAAGATACAGCTATTGAGGTGCTGCTGATACCTGTCACTGTTTCATTTAGGCTGATTCCATCAAGAATGGTGTTCAACTCCTCTCTAGGGCTTACACAATTGATCCCAGTAATCCAATGGTGTTGAATCACTTGGCTAATCACTTCTTTTTCAAGAAGGTAAGAGACCTATGAAATTTTACAGTTAAATACTTGTTTACCTCTAAACAGCAAGAATTCTGGTGTTAGGTTCAGTCTAATTTCGTCAGGGTGCGTGGTGCCTAATATCTGTTAATCTAGTTGGACAAGTGTAAAGTTTTTAGCCTGAATTTTATATAAACCTTTCTCAAGAAAACTAAGAAGAGGTATACTTATTTCTTAAGTCAAGGTTGCCTTTGTATCCTGAAGAGATTTTGGGTTATTGTTGGTTGGGATTTTTTTTTTTGGATGATTAGTTGGGTTTGGATTTTTTGTTTGTTTGTTTTTTCCCCCTCCTGACTTTTCAATGCTTTAAAATATGAAATAGAGAAAAGGACAGTAACTGCTAAAACTAAATCTGTTGTTATTTAGTCAGTGCTGTGACTAAAGCTTTGTTATATTTTCCAGCTCTCCATGTTTAAATAATAAATCACTTGACCATAAATAAAGTGAAGACTTTCAAATTTCATGTAACTTCTTTTTTTTTTTGTCAGGACTACGGTAAAGTACAACACTTGGCTCTCCATGCTTTTCATAACACGGAAGTGGAAGCGATGCAGGCAGAGAGCTGTTATCAGCTGGCAAGGTCTTTTCATGTGCAGGTAGGGCAGTTTGTAAAAGTCCCTTTTGAGCTTACATTTAAAAAAAATCTGTGTTATAAAAGTTTGCCTTTAAAAACACTAACTGTTCTTCATTTAATTTTTTTTAATTAGGAGGATTACGATCAAGCTTTCCAGTATTATTACCAGGCCACTCAGTTCGCCTCATCTTCTTTCGTACTTCCGTTTTTTGGATTGGGTCAAATGTACATTTATCGAGGGGACAAAGAGAATGCATCACAGTGCTTTGAAAAGGTTTTGAAAGCCTATCCTAACAATTATGAGACTATGAAAATCCTTGGATCTCTTTATGCTGCTTCAGAAGACCAGGAGAAACGGGATATTGCAAAGGTGTGTTTTCCTTCTGCCAGCATCATACGTCTACGTGCAGGAGTAGAACTTGAAAATCAGACTTGAAACCAGACTGTTCCTTAAGTTGCATAAAACTTGGGTTTAACTGGCTGTAGATATGGAGTATTTCATATGGGCTGTCATGAGAGACCCTCCTATCTGTGAAGAGTTACAACTTCTGGACAGAACTGAGACCATACTGAGCTCTAGCTAAAGCATGTCCAGGAATTTAGAGGAGCCCCAGCCTCATGTTTGCATTTGGTACTATGAAAAATGCAGAATTCTTCCCGTAAATGTTAAAATCATCTGAAGATGCTAAGTTAACTATTGATTTCCTGAAGACAGCAAATCATTTGGTGATTTCCAGAAAACGCTTGTCTTGGCTTATCTGGAAGGACAGTTATACTTTTCTTAGATGAAAGGTGTTTTAAACCTAATGTTGGGTAAATAAATGCAAAAAATACTAGACATCACTTCTCTAGCTTGTCATGTTGCTGTAATAGTTTTTGCTTCTCTAAGACTTGAAGGAGGTGTTCTGTTCTACAGAAAAATAGAATGAAGGAAAAATATAATGAATAATGTAATGAAGGAAGGAAACTAAAGCAGATTTATTATTGTGCAGATGTTTAGGATGTTATCTTCTGCAGTATGGCATGCCTTTCTAGTGTTAAGGTTAATGCCTTCACTCTTGATTTTATTTCCCTTTTTTTAAACGGGCTGTATGTCTTCAAAGTGGCACGATAATTTTCTGCTGTTTTTCAGGGGCATTTAAAGAAAGTCACAGAACAGTATCCTGATGATGTAGAGGCATGGATTGAGCTAGCCCAAATTCTAGAACAGACTGATATACAGGTATTATTACACCCACTTGGTGAATTATGTGTGTGCTTCTCATTGGAGCACGTAGAACTCATGCCCTTTTTCTTTACAAAGGGTGCCCTGTCAGCCTATGGAACAGCCACACGCATTCTGCAGGAGAAGGTACAGGCTGATGTCCCTCCAGAGATACTGAATAATGTGGGTGCTCTGCACTTCAGGCTGGGAAACCTCGGAGAAGCAAAGGTAAGCAGTTACTCCAAGTTTGAATTGAGTCTCTCGGTAACCCAGACGTTTTCCTTTAAGAATATTCCGGAGTGCTTCATTCCTCTTTTCTTTTTATACTTTAGAAATACTTTTTGGCGTCCCTGGATCGTGCGAAAGCAGAAGCTGAGCATGATGAGCATTACTACAATGCCATCTCTGTAACAACATCCTACAACCTTGCCAGGCTCTATGAGGCCATGTGTGAATTTCATGAAGCGGAAAAGCTCTATAAAAACATTTTAAGAGAACATCCTAATTACGTTGATTGTAAGAAACATTTGATATTTCAGTTCCACAGTCAGCCTTATAATCCCAAAAATCTTCTGGTTGACAGTGTCTTCTGGTCTCCTTGTATCTGTCTTCCCTTCTTTTCACAATAGTTGTGGGGCCTGCTTACCTACCCACTATTTTCCCTACTGCTTTATTTTTTTATTTTAAGGCTTGCATCATCTGTATAGTCCAATCTCCAGCTTTAAGCTTTCTAATTATTGGTAAATCATACTGTACTCCAAAAATCTAGTAAAATTTGCTTCTCTAGACTTGCATGCCTTTGGCCACGTGTTCCCCACCCTGCTAAAGCTGTAGCACCTCAACACTTGGGTGCAATCCAGGCCATTCACTTGACATGCCCAGGCTCTGCAACTCTACCAGTGTGGGTGGAAGTAGAGACCCTTTGAGAAAATCACTTTATCTTGGACCTTGGCTTTCCTCCAGGGAAGAAGGGCTGTTAAGGGTGTTAGCACAGCTTCTTTGGCACATCCTGGGTTTTCTCCTCACTCTGCTCTTGCCTCTCATATTTGCTACAAGCTGCAGCACACATCATGCCCCAGCCTCATCCGTTGTTTTTTCCCTGCTTTTTTTCCATTGTCATCTGCTCATAACCTTCCCAAAGCTTATGGAGATGGGAGAGCTATTTGAAGTGGAGAGAGGAGAATTATGTAACTGGTGAATCCTTCTTTCTTTAAGGTTTTTCAGTTGTCTTTAACTTGTGAAGCCTTTCTAAAACACCTACATTGCTTTAACTATCAGAAACCTGCAATTTCTCTATGGCCATTGTGGATGGACATTCCTCTTCATGTAGTATGTCTTGGTGTCTCAGTGTTTGCTGCCCTTAGCTGATGGAGAATAGTTTTTCAAGTTCATGCACAGACAATATTTTCTTTGTTGAAGATGACTTTAATCTGTTCCCTGATTTTTAGTTTATTTTCTATTTTTATTTTCAGGCTACTTGCGCTTGGGAGCAATGGCTAGGGATAAAGGAAATTTTTATGAGGCTTCTGATTGGTTTAAAGAAGCACTTCAAATAAATCAGGTTTGTAATCCTATAGCTGTTCAATGTTAAAACACTTGAAATAGTAAGTTAACTTAATATTTATTTTTCCTTTTATTATGTTTTTATTTTGTTTGTTGAAATAAACTGGGGGGAGAAGAGAGAATCTTCTGCCAGAGTATGCTCTCTGTGTGTTTTGTTTATTTGGGGTTCTTTTTAATATGGAATTATGTTAAAGGAGAGTAGCACTTTATACTTGGAAAAGTAACCTTGCAAAGGAAAACAGTGCTTTTGCAACTTACAGTGAATTTTTATTTAGGACCATCCAGATGCTTGGTCTCTGATTGGCAATCTTCATTTGGCTAAACAAGAGTGGGGTCCAGGACAGAAGAAATTTGAAAGAATATTGAAGCAGCCCTCCACACAAAATGATACTTATTCTATGTTGGCTCTTGGCAACGTTTGGTTGCAAACTCTACATCAACCCACAAGAGACAGAGAAAAGGTAATGGGCATCTCTCTGCCCTGTGTGTGTGTTTATCTTATCTTTTGTATGCTGTTGGCTATTCAGAGCTTCTTCTTGATGTCTGTTGGGCATCCTCTAGTCCATAAAACCTCTGGGTAGATCTTTTAATACCCCACTGTAGAAGTGAGTGATCAACTGGGGCATTTCTTTCTGCAGGAGAAACGTCATCAAGACCGTGCATTAGCAATCTACAAGCAAGTTCTCAGGAATGATCCAAAGAATTTGTATGCTGCTAATGGCATAGGTGAATATTAGACTCTAGTTTTCCTTCAGAGGTGGTCATAACCTGATGTTTCATGCTTCAGTATAGAATTGTTTTTTCAGGGCCTGAACACTGCAGAGTGGAGCACAGGAAATGGCAACTGTGTCAGTTTTTGATGCAGAAGGCATCAGAATTATTGATGCAGTATAACTGAGGCAGTATTTCATTTTCTTTGGTAGGAGTGCACAGTCCATGGCCCTGGAAGCTTACACTGTACATATTCCTTTCCCCTTAGGAGCTGTCTTGGCGCACAAGGGATATTTCCGTGAAGCTCGTGATGTTTTTGCCCAAGTGAGAGAGGCAACAGCAGATATCAGTGATGTGTGGCTGAATTTGGCACATATCTACGTGGAGCAGAAGCAGTACATCAGTGCTGTGCAGATGGTAACATCTCCACATTGAACTACATCATGTGTTGGCTGAGATGACTTCTAGATGTTTCTCTGTTGTCAGGGCAGCTGTGAGAGTTTCTGAACAGTATTTTAACAAGTTCTAGGCCTATTTCTAACAAGGTGTTGGCTGTCAAGTCTAGGTTTAAAAGCAGACTGCCAAGTGTGGATGAGGGGTAACAAAGTACCTACCAAATTTTGCATTTATTTTGGTAGCAGAGTTAAAACAGAGCTGCGTTAGAACTTTGGTTTTGGAATAAATTACTAGTCATAGTAGTTTCAGTCAGTGTAGTTACTCTATGTGATTTACATTCAGATGTTGCCAAAGTAAGTAAATACAATTTGCTGCTGGGATTTTTTTTTAATAGCAACAATTCCCATTTTTGTTCTTGTAAATGACTGCATGAATAGCAACCAGAGCTGTCTTAAAAGCTGACTGTGCCATAATTTCACTCACCACAGTTAACAACATAAGGTAATTAATGTTGGAAGAAATCTGTTGAGGTCAGCTACTTTGACCTGCTCAAGCAAGCAAACTTTCAAGTATCAACCTATTCTGACTAAATGGACTCAATTACTTGATCAAAAGCATACAAGTAAGTTTCAAAAAACAGCATACGTTGAACAAGACAGAAGCTCAGAACAAAGTTGTGTCATTTAAGATTGAGTCCATATTGAGGCTTAAAAATACTTAATTCAGAGCTATTCTGAAGCTTTTTGTGATGCTTAATAAAGAACTGTTACTGGGCTGTTCTTACATGATCAAGACCTCAGTGGTCACTATCCTCGAGTGAACTATTCTCAGCAAGCTTTGGCAGCACAATCACATTCATTCTGTTGTGCTTGAACGGGGTCTGTTGGGGTTTTTTTTAATACTTTGTTTTTATTGACTAAAAGCCTAATGAAAAACTAATTTTAGCAATTGTTTAAACAGTGAATTACAGTGGGAAAGTGGGTATCACTTTCACCTATTAATTTGTGAGAAAAATTATTTTACTCCTTTGCTAATATATGTAAGGGAAGGTGTTATTAGAAATGTGTTTATTTACTGAAGGGTTTTATTGTTCCCTGGGTTCTGCTATGCAGTCACAGTGTGAAATACGTGATATTGGACTCCAAGGGAGACAAATTGAATTTACTAGCCCATCTTACTGCAGCCATGGCAATTACCCTAGTGAGTTCTCTACCCTAAAGTGTGCAAATCTGAGGCAGGCTTGAGCTAAAGACAAAATCTGTGATGCTGAAGGTGAGTGAAAGCTGGACACTCAAAACAGAGTGTGAGCTAAGGGTTGTGACCTCAGGTGTTACAGTTCAGGGCAGTTTCTGTACTTGAGCTGGAAATAAAACTTACTTTGTATTCCTTGCTATTTGGGAGGTTTAGAGAGGGTGAATGATTCCTTGAGAAAAGAGTATATCAAACAGAAGGTGCTGGTTAGTGGAAAATATAAGTTTGGTAACTGTTTGAACCTCTAATTCTAGACCCACAAAACCTATAGTAACAAGTCATCTTTTACACTTTAGAGAAACTAATATCCCTTGGCATGCCAAGTTCCTCAGCTAGGTGGACAGAACAGATTTGATGTTATCTGAAAGGTGTGGATTTTTTTTAACTAATTGCCTCAGATATATGGAATAAATAGATATATTTCAATTTGTAAAATATCTTGTATGATTAAAGAAAATACTCCGTATCATGGAGAATATTCGAGTGGTCTTAAAATGAGTCATGTTTGTTGGCCTTTGTTGCAATAGGTGGTACTTACAAATTATTCTTTTGTATTTTAAAGCCTACAGAGCCTTCTGGGCTGCTGCCAGTTTCTAGAAAAACCAGGTATTTGCTATGGAATAGGAGAAAGAGTGTTCTGATCAGTTAAAAGGAGGCATCCATGTAGCATAACACACTTCTTTAAAAAACTAAGACATATTGGCAGTAATGTTTTTTAGGAATAGAAACATTTGCTGCAGTGAGCTCACCAAAATAACAAACCACTATCACCTCTTTGATTTTTTTTTTTTTTCTTTTTCTATTTCAGTATGAAAACTGCCTCAGAAAGTTCTATAAGCATCAAAATACTGAAGTATTGTTATATTTGGCCCGGGCTCTCTTCAAATGTGGCAAATTACAGGAATGCAAACAAACTTTGTTAAAGGTATGGATATAGAACATCATGTAGCACAGAATAAAATTACTGTAAGTTGATGTTTGTTTGTGTTTCCTCAAATTTGGTGGTCTGGGGTTGAAATGATGTGGCTTGTTTTCTGTATCATGTTGTAATTTATCTTAAAAATGTGCTCTTTTACAGGCCAGGCATGTGGCACCAAGTGATACAGTCCTCATGTTTAATGTGGCTTTAGTGCTGCAAAGACTTGCTACCTCTGTCCTGAAGGATGAAAAAAGCAATCTGAAGGAAGTGCTTAATGCTGTGAAAGAGCTTGAGCTCGCCCACAGGTAAAAATCATTTCTTTCTAATCATTTTAATCCGTGTTGTTGTCCCCTTACAGTGTATCTGCAGCATTGGGCACAAATCTGGTTAGAAGAGCAATCGTCTCCTACAAAACACTGTGTAATTCTGGAGTTTCTAGTAGGAAAACAGAAGATTGGGCCTGACAGAACTGTGTGTTCAGACCGTGCTCCAGAGCCAGTTTTGTTTGACCAGGTGCCAATATGTATTTCTCCAAGGATTTAGTAACTGCTAAGTCCAAGATGCCCTTCTTCCCAGAAATGCTCAGTTGAAAAAAATGTTGAAAATTATTCTATGACTTGAATACTTTTTAATGACTTATTTAAAAGCAAACTATAAGGCTTAAAAGCAAATCTGTTTATATTACATAAGCATAATTAATGACTAGCAGTCCCTGAAAACTAATTTCTTCCCTCCTGTTGGCAAGTAAAGTCCAAGTACTGTCATGACTTAAGAACACAAGTAGTTTCTTAAGTGTATTTGAGATATTTTAGTTCTGTTTAAAAAAAAATAGTATAAAATTTTGTGCAGACATCAGTGTGTTTAATCTGATCCAGTCATCACCATCCTTAAACTTCCAACCATTTATTCTGCTCCTAGGTATTGCTGGTGTAGCTGGTGCCTGTTTTATGCATTCCTAGCTCTGCTGTTGTGTTGAGGATACAAGTTCTGACTTAAATGTAGTGAGAAGCTTATTACTAATTGTCCTGAAGAAGTTGCATGAATTTATTTTTACCTAGTAACTAAAACTTCTTGGAAAATACTCTCCGTAGGCTAAAACTTGAGCAAGGAGTTACTTTATTCGTATACACAAGAATTTAAGTCTGGGACAAAACCACTTCATTTAAAATATCTCTGAGGGCATATGGGAACAAACTGTGGCAAGCTTGAAAGTTAGAGAGTCTTTTTACTTTAAATTAATTGGAGAAACTTTTCAAAGCCCTGATCATCATTGCTTACTGATCTACTCAGAAGCTTGTAGTATTCACAAGGGCCTGCCCACTAGGTCAAGGAGGCTGTTCTGAAAGGACTTTTAAAATACAAGTTTTCCTTCCTTTTCTTATGCTGAATTCAAGCATGCAAGCTGTGACAGATAAGGAATAAATCCATTGGGATCAGCAAAGTACTTATTGGTGGGAGCCACTAAATGAAATGTCAGAATTCTCTTTAGAATTTTTCCTCTCTACAGTGGTCTTAGAATGTTTTAAATTTGAACAACTCTGAGTGCATTTTTTAACTATTGTATTAAAAGGTGCTGGCACAGAGGAAACTGATGAGATTTCCTCATCTGTTGAATTTTACAGATATGTAATTCAGGAGTAAATGCTTTGTTTTAAGGCAAAATTGCAATAAATATGTAAGTAATGCCATATTTGCTTAGTTTGTTCATTTTTTTTTTTTCTCCAGGTACTTCAGTTACTTGAGTAAAGTGGGTGATAAGATGAGATTTGACTTGGCACTTGCTGCTACGGAAGCCAGGTAAAAAAAAAAACAAGAAACCACAAACAAATTGCACTTATTGCACATTCCTGTAGGATTTCCATAGCCCTATACAAATACCATGTGTTGGCCATCATGCACTGTACACCTGAAACGGGTAGCATTAAAGCACTTTGTGCAGAGAAGAACATCTTAGTATTTAAAGAAATGTTATTTTAACATCAGCTAAGAGGGTGTTGAAAGCACCTTGCTCTAATGTGACTTGAACACTTCATGCAACTTAATTCTTACACAATTGGGTCTTTTAAGCTATGATTTTGACCTACCTTTCTGATGAGCTTTGCTAGGGTGTTGTGACTCAATAGAAGTTCTTATTAACCATACTTCTGAAGCTGTCCAAATTAGTTGGCATGATTCCTTTTTTGTTCATGTGTGGGTTTTCTGTATATGAATTGGCTAAATTTTGAGTGTGAAGCAATATGTTCTGAAATTCTATATTGCAAGATAATTTAGCTTACTAGAAAGTGCTTTGATTTACTCAGAAATCTGCACTACTCTCCTTTGTGCTATTTCAAGTAGCTTTTTTTTTTTTTTTTTTAATTTGTTGGAGATATGAGCATAGAGTTGTGATGCAGGCCCTTTACAAAAGCATTTCTTTTTGTGGTGTGTGTTTACCACCTTCCTTTCCCTGAGAACCTTGGATTTTCCAGGCAATGCTCCGACTTACTGAGCCAGGCCCAGTACCACGTGGCTCGGGCACGCAAGCAGGACGAGGAAGAGAGGGAGCTCCGTGCAAAGCAAGAGCAGGAGAAGGAGCTGCTTCGCCAGAAACTGCTCAAAGAACAGGTTTTATTCAACTAAGTTCTGCATGTTGCATTTTATAGACATTCTTTCTTTTTAGAGGGTGTACACACTGACAATACGTATGCTCCTGTTGCTCCGGGCTGGTACCTAGCTGCTGTTTTTCTTAGTCATAGTAAGTGCTAGCAGAAAACACTATAGCTAACAGGATGATGCTCTTTTTTCTCCATAGCCTCAAAAATAGATTTTTAGTTGTATAATGAAATAAAACAGGTGTGCCAGAAGTTTTGCCATCAAATTTTTGTACTGACAGGCTGGATGAGGAAGCACTTGGTGCAACAGTTCTTTCTGACTTTTGCCTGTTCTACCGCGGGTTTGTAGGAAACTTTTTTTTTTTTTGCCATGTTCACCCTCTGCAGTGACATAGACTATCAAAAAGCAATTTTCCAGTTTCTTGACAGCAAATCATTTATATACCTGCAATTATAATCACCATGATGCTGCAAGTACAACGGTAACGGTTGGGTTTTTTGATGTTTCAGGAAGAGAAGCGCCTAAGGGAAAAAGAAGAACAGAAAAAACTTCTGGAACAAAGAGCTCAATATGTGGAGAAGACCAAGAATATTCTGATGTTCACTGGTGAAGTAGAAGGATCAAAGGAGAAAAAACGTGGTGGCGGTGGAGGCAGGGTAGAACTGATGTTTTCTCTTTTTTTTTCTTTTAAACCTCCTTAATTTTCCCCTTTTGATATATGGTCTTTTGCAGGAGCACAGGTTTTCAATTTCAAGCTTCTAGGCTCCACTGAGTGAAATTGCATAGGCTTAATACTAAAATGTAAAAATTGGAAGCTAATACTTAAAAGTTCTGAATGTGGTAGCATCACTAAAATCTGTTCAAGTGTTAAAATAACAGAAGATGATCTTATTATGTGCAAATTTGGGATCAGTTTCTGAACGATATCCATCTTGTGCCAACTTTTCCATAATCTCCAGAAGATCTGTTCTTTCATCTACTCCAAAACGTGTTCAGACAAAGTTCCTATTTTGAAGTGTGTGCTGGTGGCTTTGTAACTGGAAGGTGAATAACAGGTTGTATTGTCTGGATTTATTACAGCGTTCCAAAAAAGGAACAGGGGAGTTTGATGAGTTTGTCAATGATGACAGTGATGAAGATCTGCCCATATCTAGAAAGAAAAAGAAGAGGAAGGGCAGTGGCAGTGAACAAGATGGGGAAGAAGAGGAGGGTGAGAGAAAGAAGAAGAAGAGGAGGAGGTACCTGATACACACTTGATAAACTGGACGTTTCTTGAGGCTGGTATTTTGCATGTTTTGGGGTTTTTTTTGCAATGTTATGCTTTATGTCATAAAAAATGTGTTTCTGTTTAAGACCCCAGAAGGCAGATGAGGGGAGTGATGATGAAGAACACGAAAATGGTCCACGACCTAAAAAACGACGTCCACCCAAAGCAGAGAAAAAGAAGGCTGTAAGTTAAGCCCTGAATCACTGCATCACTTTCTAAATATGCATTTGGAGTTCAGCATTACCCTGATCAGGAGAGATTTATTGGTGTTGAAAATTGCAACAAACCTCCTGAAGCCAACTGGCCTTAGAGCTTATTTTTATCCTCCTCCCCTATTGCTATTGCTGCTTCAAGGATGAAAAGGGTATTTCCAAAGCCATCTAGAATTAAGTGATAGTAAATGGAAAATTTTTAGAAGCATGTCTGGTCTTCTGAATGTGTTTCTACGTTTGGGCCCTGTGCCACATGAACAAGCAGCCCTTTGTTTTCCCCCTGTACAGCCCAAACCAGAACGTCTGCCTCCTTCAATGAAAGGGAAGATCAAATCAAAAGCCATCATTTCATCAAGTGATGATTCTTCTGATGAGGATAAACTCAAAATTGCTGATGATGGGTAAGAACCTTGGTTAATTTTGTATGAACTTAAAGTTTCAATGCATGCCTTCAAGAGAAAATGCGCTGTTAATAATAACGAGAGAACACGAAGATAATGAATAGCCTTTCATTGTACTCCCAACATCCCTTCCCATTGCAAATTAATTCCACTCTTTCTTCTAATGCTGGCATTACTCAAATCCGGGTGTCTCCTTTTATTTACAAGCTAAGGACAGCACCTTTTAATACCCTTTTCCCCCCTGTTTTTCCCTGCAGACATGCTAGAAATAGCAACAGTGACTCCGATGACGGGGAGCAGCAGCACAGCAAGCGCATTGTGTCTGACAGTGATTCTGACAACAGGAACAAATCTGGCAGTGAGGCAGGCAGTCCCAGGAGGTCCAGTGTCCGCGCATCCGAGGAGGAGTCAGACAGTGACAGGTCCACTAGGAAAAGGCGTCGGTCGGAGTCGGAGCAGTCTGACAACGACTCTGTGCAGTCGGGGAGGAGCCGTGGCTCCGGCGGCTCCGAAAACGAATCTCGGCCGGCTTCCCGCAGCGCCGAGTCCGACAGGGACTCCGAGAGAGGCTCTGACCACGAGGGCTCTGCCAGAGCATCTGCTAACGAGTCTGAGCCGGAGGGATCCAACGATGAGGGCTCTGAAGGTGGTTCAGATGACAGCGATTAGATCTAGATTGCAGACCATCTTTGAAAAACCTTCATGTAAATATATTTCAGTTAGAGGGAAAATAGGATTTTTATATTTGAAAACTGTGATTTAAAGAACCTTAATGTTTTAGTCAACTGTTGTGAGACCTTCTTGTGATTCTTCCTATTAGTTACTAATGGATGTTTCTCTAAGTTGGCTTATGGTGTATTTTTGATTTGAAACCACTGTAGATGCACAGAATCTCTGTCCTGTAGTCAGCACGCTGAGGACGGAATGCATGTAGACACTATGGAACATAAAACCTCTTCAGGTGGTTCAGTGTGGCTAGAAGTGTGTTCTGTGATTATACATGCATAGATGGATCTTACAATCCTGTCAGATGGGACAAAGAGCTGTGAATATTTATCTTTTTCTTCGCTCTGAGTAAAGGTCAGTAGGGAGGTTTTTCTTTCTTTCTATTAAAGAATGAATGTGCCACGATGCAACTCTTTCATGTTTCTAAGAGTTTGTTCTTTTGTTTCTGTTTTCGTGTTAAATCAACTGAAAAGATGCAGATTTTAGAGAAATTTTATAAACTAGTGATGCAGATGTAGATGAAATATTTAAATTGCCTGGTAAAAACATTTGAGAGAACGCTGTATTACTTGAGAAGGGTGAAGCTGCCAGTGTCACAATAAACTGTTCCTGCTTATTTGCTTGGAGTGATTTATTTTGCCCCTTAGGAGGTTAAATGAAAATGTTAAATTTGACAAAGGAATCTGTTTTGAGGAAGTGGTCTTAACTGTATTTTAAATACATGGCTTTGGGAACTAAGTCCTTTCATATAATGTGTTCAAAAATAGCAATGAAAAATTGCTGTACCGTGGACTGAAGTGAATCTGATTTTTCCCCGTGGTTCTGAAAAAAATCAGTATTTTGTACCAGTCCAAAGAAATCTTTTTTTTTTTTCATTGGTCATCAAGTCCTATGTCAAGCATTTGCTAAGAGTAAGATTATGTAGGTCTGGGTACTGTATTACTACCAGTTTTAATAGACTGCATGGCCTAAACTATGTTTCTTTGCTTTTAGGAGGTCTGGATTGTCACTGCTGATAGTTCACTTGAAGCACTAACTGAAAGTGAAGTTTCCCATGCTGCTATTTCTGGTTTGCTGTGAGCATGAGCTGTTCTCATTGTGGATGGGTTTTCTCATGTGTTTATGGGCTGCTGGTTACCACAGCACACAGGAGAATGCAGAGCTGTCCAGATGTCTCTCTGTGGCTCGGTTGGGTATCAAGTTTCTGTCTGTGGTCTTACCTAAAACTTACATGTTTGGTAGCATCAGAGTAGAAGAGCAACTGTGTGTGTTGGGTCAGAGCAAAAGTGAACCTTGACTCAGTTGCAGCATTGTCACTTAGGGGGAAGCTTTGTGACAGCCCGTGTCTGGAAGATAGATAGCTTTCAAAACATGCACTTGAGGAAGATTTCGAGCCCTTGTGGGAAATGATTCTTCCTGTCAAGAGAATCATGACCCAGAAGCACAAGGAAGCAGTGGGTAGATAAGGTGTGTATGCTTGATGTCACATTTAGGAGGCTGTGGAGAAGTGTGAAGGAATTGGTGCACAGGAAAACTAATCCATGCCAGGTGGAACAAGTGGAGCGTGGGCAGCGGTGGCAGGTGTGAGAGTAGCCAGCTTTTAGCAATAGGAAGGAAAAAGATGTACAGCACTTACTCTGGGATCTTGGAAACCTTTTTCTGCCTCAAATACACCTCTGCTATTACAGCCTTCTCTATCATGTTACTAATTCTGTCTTGTGAAAGGTCTAAAGGTCTTGTTTGATGCTGTTTGTACAGAAAATATGTTTTCTGTGGGCTGAAGTTAGCTCTAGGTGAACTGCTGAACGGGTTTTCAGACCTAACATCCAGTTGGAGGGAAATACTTTCAGTAAGTGTAAAATAATAAGGGTTTTCATACATCTCCTGTGTGAGAGGTAAGGGCACTTTTTGTGCTTTGCACAGAAAGGAGGCCTGTAAGGAGAGGTTGTGACTTAATGCAGCTTGAGCTGTGTGATGTACAAGAGGCCAATCAACAGGGACAGAAAGGGGACAAGGGATGCTCCTGCTTTGCTATTCCTCTGCTTTTATGGAGCAGAAGAGGAGAAAAAAACCCCACCCGAAAACATAAGTCACTTTCTCTTTTTCCTTCCCTTCAAGAAGGAAGCTTAATGGGAGGATTAAGGTTATATAAAAAGTCATGTGTTGCTGTAATTGGAGAGAAAGCTGTGTTTTAGCTTAATTCATATTTTCTAGTGCTTGTTTTTTTGAAAGTGCAGTGGTGGAATAACATTGCCATAATTCTCTCTTGGCAGCATTCCTTGCCTTCTGAAGTAGGTGGTTGGCTTGCAGCTATTAAATTCCTTTATTTTTAGCAGTAATCTATTCCAGGATAAAGTACAGTGAGTTAGAAGTATAGCACTGCCTAGCTAGAGGAGTGGTTTATTCCTAGTTCTGTTTTGCACCCACAGTTGCATGAGGTGGATTGCATCCATGCAATCCACAGTTCCATGACCATAGGAAGTGTTTCCTGATGAGCTCTGTTGCAGCTTAGCCTTTTGCTCTCCTCACACGTGAGCAGTCCATCTTCTCCAGAATACAGCAGAAGAGAGTCCTGTAGAATTTGCTGTTAGCAAGCAGCCAATTTTTGTAAAAATAAAATGATCTCATTCCTGAAATATATAGGTTTGGCTTTTCACAGAACATTTCAAATGTAACTTGAAAAAAAAAGTAAAGTTGCTGCATTGGGTGGGGTTTTTGTTTGTTTGTTTTTTCAGGGGGTGTTGGTTATTGTGGGAGTTTTTTAGTTTTGGGGTTTTTTTAATCCACTTACTCAGGATTTTCTCTTTCAGAAACTTTTCCAGGTCAGTACTTGGTGGGAAGGAATAGCTTTCACTGCTGAATAACAAAGCATCTGCGTGTAAATTGATCATTCTCTTCGTAAATGCCCATTCGTGCTAATTTAACTCTGAAAACCACGGTAATCTATCCACAGTGAAGCAAGGAATAAATCTGGGCATGTGCTGCCAAGGAATGCTTTGGATTAGACAGGACCTGTGGTAGGAGCACGACAGCTGAAATTATATCTGTTCTTTCTATAAGGAAGTGTCGCTTCCTGGAAATAAGTTCCTTTCCACATTAAATATTTCACTGCTTACAGCAATGTTTATTGTAGCAAAGTTTTAAACTTACACTGGGGGTTAATTAAAACTGTTGACATCTTCTGTTAAGACTTGCAGGCTTTCTGAATAAGTTTCCTCCCTACCTTTTTCCTCCCTACTTTGCTTTGCACAGTTTCTTTGCCCTTAGGATGCAGTGCTGTGATGACCCACTCGTTCAATAGTGGCAGCTACCTTCCAGTAAATCAATCTTCAGAAGTTATCTGGAAAAATTCCTCCAGCTGGAGCAGCAGTCAGCAAGGACAAATTCAGTGTTAATATGAGTAACAAAACAAGTTGACCAAATGGGTGGGAAAAAGGGTATGTAACTCAGTATTCATCATTCTTATAGCTAGTAGTGCTTACTCCTAATAATAGTATTTTGTTATTTAGCTAAACACTGTCATTGCTCTGCAGAAGAGGACTTGGAGACAGAATCTCAGGGAATACCAAGTATGGGAATACTTAGGAGAGAAATTCAAAGTAAGTATCCGGAGAATGTGTAGAGTTTCTATCCTGTCTGTGATTTTTCTTCCACATCTGCTCAAACTTTGTACTTCTGTACTAGAAATACTCGAAACTTCAGGATTTTTTAGTCTTGGCAGCAGCTATAGAAGGTACAGTTGTGTAGTCATGCAGCTTGTAATGTCTCTTTTACCTTGGTTCATAGCTTTTGGAGACTAAGAAAGCTCATCACAGCTGTGTTGTTCTTTAAGTATTGTCAGGGATGGACTTGTGCCTCTGGGTTCTTCTATGCCTCCTTTTAATTATTCCTTTGTCCTGAGGCAAAAACTTACTCTGCCACCTCCAGAGCTTGGGACTGGTTCAGTATCTGGCCTGCAAACTCTGTCACATTGGCACCCTTGACTGAGTTTACCTTTCTCTTGCAGCTCCACTAGAAATGACAAATGCTGAAGAGTCCCTATTGCTGCTACTAAATACACGTCATCCCTATTTTGTGCACCTCCCAACATTGTTGTGGTGTTGCCTGAACTCCAGAAGTGCTCTTTGGCTCAATAGCAACAAGAGTTTCACACCTTCCCACCCAGCCTTTGCTGGTTAAAATACAAATATCCAGCTTTAGCAGAAGAAACGGGGTTTTTTGGCACCTGAGAGTGAGTGTTAGTGGCAGTGACTTCAGAGGTGTTTTCTCTTGCCCGGGAAGGGCCCAAGCAATGCTCTGGCTTTTTAAACATTTTTGAACCTTCAGAGTTCTTAGCAAACTCCTTTTAACAGGCCTAATACTTATTAATAATAAATACCAGTTTTACCTTGAGCTGGTGACAGTTTACTACCAATTTTGAAGATGCCTCAGAGAATATGAAATATCTCTTCATCCAACCCCACTCTTTAAAGACAGGTAACTGTTTTGTTCCAACTTTCAGTTGAGTTTGAACTGCTCTAAACTGGCTCTTCTGTCAGTATCTGTTTTGCTGTGGTAAAGTATCCTAGTACATGTCCCATTCTCGTGGGAATCTGTCTAACCAAAAGGTAACATTCTTTTTTCTTGTGGGAAGCTGTCCCAGACCAGCTGGAGAGGAAGAATTATTGTCAGCAGCTATTTACTAATACTAAAAAGGAAAGAGGAATTAGGTCTCACTTGGCTTTGCAGGAACGAGGCATGGTCATGCACAAATTCAGGTTGGTGATTTTAGTCAGAGGGACCCTGACTTTCCAGGATGGAAATGGGTGGTTTAATGGTGGGTGTGGGGCATATTTGTTGCTTTTGGTGATGTCCTAACAGTGGCACTCCCCTGATGAGCTTCAAGTTGGGGGATATTTTTTTCAGTGCATATGCAAGGACTATTGATCTATCCTGATCTAACTATTGATCAATGCAACTGTAAAACCAGAGAGTGGAAACTGTAACAGTAAAATCAAGTGAAATATAAACTAAAATTAGAAAAAATGTAACAGACATTATCTAGAGACAGGCTGTCATTCACACATATGAGCAGCACCTCATGGTTGCAGCTGAGGTAATTTCTTGTACAAGCAGCAGCATTATCAGTGGAATTATATTCATTCCTAATGGAAAATTTGAATGGACCATGAGGAGAAAAACGTCCCTGGACTGCCTCTCTCAGCTTCCATGGTACATCTGCATCAAGGATCTAAACAGATTTGTCCAGTCAGGTTTTGCTGTGATCAAAAAGAATCCAAGACTCACATCAGCTGGCTGCAGTGCAAGCTGTACATAAGTGAGAGGCTGGTGGTGTCTATAATATTTACATAGAAATGATTCTCAGTGAAAAAGAATTGCAATTTTTAAATTGTTCACCATCTTGGCCTAAATTGCCTCCAAACAGCAGCAGTTCCCTTCAACTGTACTTTTGCAGAGTGTGCCATTGCTTTATTCCAGCTGAAGTGGTGTTGTATTTCTTAGGGTTTTCATATATTTTTGTCTTTGATCTTGCTTTTAAGAACTGTGTAAGAAGCAGAATAGGCACGGGGTTGGCTGAAAAATTGGGATCCAAGTGTCCATCAGGACTGAATTTCATGTCGCAAGATCTCACTGACACTGTTGAGGAGCAATCAGTCCTTTTACCCCTTTCAGTTTGTGGGACTTAAATAGAATTGAAGCTGCTCGGGGGCAGGATGATTTCTTACTGAGTTCTTACTGAGCTGTACAGAAGTTTTGTCTGATCTGCAAGGTCTTTGGAGCATAAATTGTACCTTGATTAAAAAAATGACAAGCATTCTTGCTTGATTAGTAATAGAACCACAGCCTCTTTCTCGTCCTTTATTATACAAAGTCTAGTGAAAATGATCTGGGTTCGGTTTTGAATGGTTTAATTTAAATAAAGAAGACTATAAACACATAATTTTGCTATTAGAAAGGCTGAAGTGCTGGCCAAGAGTATGACTTGCAAACCAATTAGGGCCAGAATTGTCTTACAGAATTAAACCTTTATTGCTAAAAGCTAATCACCCTTGTTGATCCCCTACATTGAAGAGCTGGGTTTTGGCCAGGCACGCCTTGATTCAATTCCAGTCCAAAGTAAAGCTGCTACAAAGCTGCTTTGCTTTTACAGAGTACTTTTTGTAGGCAATTAATCAATATCTCCTGGAGAGCTTCAGCAGAGGCTGTGGTTGTAGTTGCTCAATCGCTGGTGTTGCCAAATAATCACATGCATTTGCTTGGTTTGGGAAAACTTGCTGTGATGATTTGTTTAAAAAAAACAAAACCAAAACAACCACAGACCAGTCATTGGGGGTGGGAGTGGGGATGCAGAACCAAAAACCCAAGAAAAACCCTCTCAAAATCCACATTATGTGAATTATCTGGAAGTACTTCATTAGACAAACCTACAGGCTCACAGACATCACAGTCAGAGACTCAGAACTGCAAGAGATGCAGCTCAGTGGTTCTATCTCCCTAGACTTAGGGTCTTATCCTCATATTGAGCATCCTTCCCTCTGCCTTCCAGTTTGGTTTAGTTTAATTCCCAATTGTAATTATCATTGCTGTGAACTCCCTGGTCTGAGGGTGCTGCCAATTCCTACAAATGCAGACTTCTATTAATTGTTAAGGGGATGCATTTCTGTGATCTCTTTTTAAGGATTAGTAAATCCGACACAATTAAAATTGAGCCAGTGTTGTAATTTTGGGGTATAGGGGAAAAGCTACAGCAGGGCCAACAGATTTGTTTTTCTGAAGCGGAAATCTTTCTGCTTTGCATCTCTCTGACAGAGGTGGCAATTTTGATGTGGAATATACTTTCTTGTGTATGCTCTAAGTAGCTCATGGGATGTACATTTAACCAGAAAACAAAGCCAGCTTAAAAACCAGCAGCGTGAGCAGGATTCAGCTGAGGGTGTGGGCAGAGGAGAAGGGCAGGGGAAGCCAGCTCCTGCTTATGCTTCTTCCCTTCCATGTGAGCTGCTGTGCACGCTGCCTTGAGAGGCAGGGAGTGCTGTTTTGGCCCTGGTAGTAGACTAATCTTGGGAATAATGCCTAGCAACTTGTTATGTGGTGATTTTTTTTTTTTTTTTTTTTAACAAAAGCAGGCAGTAATCTGACAGCTAAAATGGTACTATATAACCTCGTGTTGACCTGTGAAGTTGAGAGGTGTAAAAGGGACTGCTCTTGTCACTTTAGTTAAAGGAATTACAGCCATGATTAATGTCAAGAGGAAAAGGATTATTTTGAAAGCGAGCTGGGGCTGCACAGAGTAATGAAGAGAGTTATCTTGGAGAACAGTCATGGAGAGCATGAAAAGAATAAGCTAAAAATCCAGCTGAGAGAAGCAGGGGAGGACAAATCTAAACTTAAAGCAAAGTAAGCTTCTTAAATAAAAGGCATTGATATATTGATAAATCTAGCAAATTTTGTCAGATTACAAGACTTCTTTACCTGTGACCTTCAGAGGAGTTACCTTTGATTAATGCTGTTGTCCCTGAGCAGCAGAGCATCAAGTTTCTTTATTCAGTATTGCCACCTTGTTGGATCCTGATCCTTGTTTTACCTGGTGCTTTCTCGAAAACTCAGCTGCAGGAACAATGAGAACTAACACTGCTCAGTGTTTTGGGGTTTTTTTCAATTTGTTTTATTGTCTTTGGTTGGGTTTTTTTTGTTTGGGTGTTTGTTGTTTTAGGTGTTCAGCCCTTGTGGCTGCAGTGAAAAGCCTGGATGTCTGAAGGGAAGTGCCCCAGGGATACAAAACTGGAAAATCAAGTAAAAACAGACCAGAATTTACTGTGTGTCAAGATTGCTAATTCAAACATCCTGGATTTAGGTTTTGGTGGACTCATCTCACATCTTCAAATGGTTAGGATGGAAAACGAGGAGGGAGGTAGCACATGTACAGGGTGATGCCTGGAGAAGCACGTGCACATTTATTTTCCTTTGTGGTGGTTCTAAATTTCACAATAATTGTCTCCCTGGGCTCAGAGAGAGCTGTCTCAGCAATCCAGGGCCGAGGCAGCTGAAGAGGCTGTAGGGAAGTGAGGGGCTGACACTTGGGGCTGAAAGGCAGAAACCCTTGAACAGGGCATAGAAGAGAAGGGCAAGGAATGTGGGTTAGGGATACAAAAATACAGTGTTTTGGAGAAACTCCTGAAGTCTCCAGGAGCAGAAAAATCAAGAAGGAAAAACAAAAAATAAATGTGTATATAATTACTGCCAATTTGATAAAACGAGCATTTGAAAGGCAATATTAAAAAACATCATTTCAGAGACCTTGAGGGACATTATGCCCAAGATTTTCATTATGTGTATTGCTGGGTTTGTTTATCCCATACAGATGTATGTGTGTCCTGCATCAGATCCTACAGGTCACGTATCTAAATTTGAAATGCTAATTAAATGGGATACTGTAAGTGCTGTATAGAGGAAATTCCCATGTTGATTTCAGAATTTTTTTTCCCAAAGGTGAATTAATCTAATATTGTCATCAGAAAAAAAAAAAAAAAGAAAAGAAAAATTTAGGGTTGGAACAATCACATTCCTAAATTTTCCTCTACCAACGAGGCACATTTTATTGTAGAATTATAAGGCCAGGTGCTTTAGGTGAATTTTATTTATCTTCAGACATCTAAAAATTAGCAGTCTAGACACCTTGTAGAGGCCCATGGCCTGGCATCCCCAGAGGGCAAATCATCCCATCCCAAGGTAATTATTTATTATTTAGGAGAGTGGAATGAGTCACTTTGAGGAACCTGTTCCTGTCTGTTGCCCGAAGAGTGTATGGATGTCTAGACACTCAGCCTTTGGATAGTCAAGTAACAGGAATCCCACCCAGCACAGCAGTAGCTCAGATGTTCTCTTTGTTATTCAGTTGAATTAGTTTCCAAATTAAATGCAATTTGCCCCTCTCCTTCCTCCCTGGAACAATCCAATAGGATCAAGTTTACATGAACCCTTATCACAGTGAGGAACTGAAAGGGAGATTTCCAAGAACAGGCAAACAGCTGGCGTCCATCTACCCGCTCCCTTCTTAGTTGTGCTTTTAGGAGATTCTTTTGTTACATTTAGGGTTTTCTCCCACATTGTACTTTAGCTCTGCTATTTCAGCAGAAGCCAACAGCAAGCTTTTTTCATGGTGTCAGCTAAACTAAGGATTACTCCTTGTGGATCTGTGGAAGCAGCCAGCAGATAACACCTGGGCAATTGGAGCTCCTGGAGGTGCGGGGTGAGTACACACGGACAGCACTGGATTTGTGGTGTGGCAGTGCAGGAGACCCTTCCTCTGTGGTGCCCGTGCTGGTGTCACAGAGGTGTCACCCTGAGCTGTTCCAGTGCCTGCACTAGGTTCTGGAGGAAGCCCACTCCCATCTTTCCAGGCTCTAGTGTCTGATTTCTCAGCTGCTGGTGGTTTTACAGCTAACAGGTGTATTACCAGGACCTAACTCAGTCCTCAGGGACTTGAATGTTCCTTATTTAGAGATGAAATCCAAAGTTCCTATGATGCTAGAAATAACAGTATTACCTGGATTTGTATTGCTCAATCCAAGGAGAGGTTGTTTCTAAAGCAACAGGGGAAGGGTTTGAGTCAATGACATTTCCCCTTACAAACCAGTTTAAGTGTGTGCAGTCTTTGAGGGGATTATGTAAAATATTAAATTATTTGCAGGTTGGCCCCCTTCCTGAGTTGAGTTCTCCTTCAGTCCTTCATGAAGATTTCTGTGGAATGTGCACTGGCAAGAATTCCGTAAGGATAGCTGATAGAATAGCATATTCTGTATTGATGACATTTTTTATCAGAGATATTCCAGCCCCTGGACTGCCACAATCAGTGCAGTCCCACCGACTCCAGTGGGCCTCTGCAGGTTTCACCTGTTGCAGGTGTGTTTTGGGGGTTTATTGCATTATGGTCCCTCTCTGCATTGTAAATCTACCGAGATGTTTATCTAATTGAACTTATGAAAGGCCTTCCATCATAGCTAAATACTTCACGGCCTTGAAAATTACATTACATCAATTCTATAGACGGAAAACTATGGGAGATTGGAGGTCACCATGGAAACACTCACTGGAGCAGGAAATGAAACTGCTGTGTTGATCAAGTGAGTAATCAGTTATCTGCAGCCCCAAAGAACTGCAGTGCACCTCCCCTGCCCCTCAGTGCTTTGTCGTGCTTGGCCTCTGCTCCAGCAGCCTGGCTGGGGCTCTCTTGACTTTAAAAATGGTCTTTGTGTGAAACTGAGAGAGCCCTGCACTTCTCACGGGGCTGTTTCAGGTTCACATGGCAGCTGTATCCCAGTCCAGTTCCTGTTTTGTTGTCAATACTGGGAATGGGGATTAGTATTAATGCTTCTACTGTTACTCAGATACTGAAATATTAACTCAGCAAGCAGCCTAAGCTTAAAATAATTGAGGAATGCAATTTCTCTCCAAGAGGAACAAAAAGAATAAAAATAAAGGAGGATATACATAACATGTATATATGTGTACATGTATAAAATATACATGTATGTGTGTATATATGTACATGTAGAAAAACCCAAGCCCTTAAATCCTTCCCCTGTTTTAAGCCTCTGGGAAGGAATGCAGAGCTGGCCTAGAGCACGTGCCTGGTGCCTCATTTGTTACACTGCTGTGGAGGGAGCTGTTTCTGAAATCTGAAAGAACATGTAATCATTCCTTAAAGGGTTAAACCAAATCACCACAGAAATGCCTTCACCTGAATTTCAGTTTTAACTCTGTGTTCTTGCTAACTTACCCTTCCACTTCTCAAACTTCACTTTGTCCTACCAAAAAGCATCCATTTTCTAACAGAACAAACTCTATAAACTTCATCCTCCACACACTTTATCAAACCAATTAAAGATCCCTTTTCCTTTTACAAACTTGTGTTTTGCATAGCTTCTTAGATAATAACATTCTGGGAATACTGCACATGTCAGATCCTTCAGGCACTTCTACTGCTAATGTAAACAAAAACTAAATGCAAGATTGATGTTGTTCTAAACAACAAAATATTTGAAGATAAAAATCCCACTCAGCTGGCTGCTTTCCTCACTGGAGCCATGTATCCATGCCAAGTGTAACTGTTGCCATGGCTGCTTCGTCAACTCATTAAAAATAACAGTTCCCTGGTCTCCAAATACCCTCCCTTAAAGGCAAGAGATGTGGGCCCTCTAAATCAAATCCAGACAAGCCTGTGTCCCTTTACATCATCAGTTAAGAGCCACATTACTCAAGAAACAAATACCTAAAGAGTCTTTTTCAGTCCCTGACCCTCAGAGCAAAGGCCTGAATCTGTTTTAGAGAATTCTGTCTTTCAGAAGTGAAGCTTATTCTGGAATGCTGGGATAGGCGTGGATCCAGGGAGATACTGTAACTGGTTTGTGTCTTTTCTGAAGCAATGGCAAGCTTTCTGTGGGTATCTTGTTCAGGAAGCAGGTGTGGAACCTCCCTGCCATAAAACCTCAAAGCCATATTGATACAGTCGCGTTTAAATGACTGTTACACTCTCCTGTCTGCAACTGTAGCGCTGCCCTACAGCTTTTTCCTTTCCTGGCACAGGGCACAGCTCACAGTTCAGCCGCTCTTTCTGGTTTGCTTTTGAAGATGCAATGGATGAAGACACAACTGTTCCAGCCCACAGCTGTGGCTCTGGGATCTTGTTCCCTCTGAGCTGAGCCCACATCTGCCTGCCGGGCAAGACGATTTGAAAAGCAGCAAAGTTACAAGATATGGCAATTCATGGGAGGTGAGGGAAATATCTTCACACCAGGGCATCTGATGACTGAGTACACTGTCTTTGTGTGACACCCTGACCCACTCTGCCATATTCTCACTCTCCAGTTGCCATTTCCCACATTCATTCAAGTCAAATTGTATGTAGGAGATGCACCGTGGCTCTTTATCAGCTTTCAAAGTATCAGCCTGCTCCCACTTCCCTCCAGGTTAGGGGAGTCCTTGTGCCAGCAGTGGTGCCACATACCGCAGTGACCCTGCACACACAGCACACCCGCACAAGGCAGGAGCTGAGCAGCGTTTGAAGTAAACACTGCAGCAACCACAGTTAATAAATGGAGGCTTCTCAGGTACCTGTCTGCACCAACTTCCCCCCACCTTCCCCTGTGCTGCACCAGCTCCCTGGGAATTCATTTCTGAGAACAAGCATGAACTAGCAATAGACTCATTTTTCAATCAGCTGCTGCAGCTGCTAGCCTGGATTGCAAGTCATGGTTCAGATGTGCTCTAAAAATTTACAGCTATTCAGGAGTGTGCTGAGATTATCTGTCAAGCTTTATGCACTGCTATGGGGAAAAACCCCTCTAAATCCAAAGAGCATTCACAGTGAAGCTTCCATCTGCTAAAAAAAGCAGGTCAGCTAAGTCACACTCAGAAAGGTTGCTCTGCACCCAACCTCCCCCTTTTTCCAAACCCCTCAAGGCTTCTCCCTGCCCTTTTCCCCAAGGAAAATAACACACCTGCAGTTATGAAGATGTTTTGACTTTTAGGAACTGATCAGGTCATCCTTTCCCAGGAACATCCTCTTCCTGGAGGAGAGGTTGAGAGTGCAGGTTGTTCAGCCTGTATGAGGTTCTTCTCCAAGAGAGCTGGAGAGGGACTGCTAACAAGGGCAGGTAGTGACAGGACAAGGGTGAACAGCTTCTAAGTAAGTTTAGGCAAGACAAAAGGATGGAATTCTTTACTGTGAGGGTGGGAGACAGTGGTAGACACTGAACTGAACAGGCTGCCCAGGATGCCCCATCCCTCGAAGTGTTCAAGGCCAGGCTGGATGGAACTCTGAGCAACCTTGGCTAGTGAAAGGTGTCCCTGGCCACCAGAGGGAGGTTAGAACTACATAAGCTTTTTAAGGTCCCTTTCCACCTCAAACCATTCCCTGATTCTATGATCAGAACATGTTCCTGAAATACCCAGATTTTACACCTAAGCACCACTGCAGCTTGGAAAGGAGATGGTCTTATACCAATCTAACAGTGACAAGGCACCAATTCCCCCCAAGACACTCATCAGGAGCAGGTGAGAATTCCCTGTGACAGGCCATTTTCAAAACCAACCCCTGACTGATAGAGTGAAGGGTCCTGAACACTAAATGCAACCTCATTCAGGATTGCAGATTAACTGAGGTGCTGTAAACTGGTATGAAATCTGTTTTAAGATGCAGTTTCTCCCAATCCTCCTGGCAGTGTAGTGATATCTAGCATTTAGCAAAATTAATAACAGCCATTATCAGTTATAGTGGTTTAATTTCATCTGTAACTTTACTATTTAAAATTGAGCACTCTATTTACAGTTTAAGTACAATGCCACTCATAGTCAAAAGGAACACAGAAGTGAGGCCAACCCAACACCCATTCCATTTCAGATTAGCCACGAGCACTGCACTCAAGCACTTAAAAACTTCACAATTCAAGATCATGAAGATGCTACCACCTCTCCTTACCTATGGAGATACCACTTTGAACACACTGCACCAGTGTGAAGACCCCAGACTTGTGCACAGTAACTGCACGCCCGTGATGGTAATTCCACATTGTAGTGGCATTTCCAACTGTTTATGTTCTGTTCTATAGTTTTCTGCAGCAGAGTTCCTAACAGTGACTAGTTAGAAACAAGCCAGGCAGCAATGCCTCCATGCACAGGTAACAGAAGAGCGTAGCAATTACATGTTAGGCTGGGCAAGAATACAAGGCTTAGTCACACCGTTCAAGCAGCCTACAAGCTGCCGGTTCAGCCTTCTCCCAAATTTGGCAGAAAAGCTTAATTGCAGGTTCTGGATCTATTCTGAAGTTTTGATCAGTTCTTTTACTTGCACATCGTTCTACCTTCTTCTCTCACTTGTAGTGTAAATTGAGATGGAAACTTGTCTTTCATGACCTGTGGTTCCTACCCCTCTTCCCCTTTGCAGTGCATGGGAACAAAGTGCATCAAGTGCTTCATTTATAGGTTACCAGATAAAATTATTATAGCACCAGGCACCACTAAACCCCATCAGCAGTAACAGAGAAGTTCAAGGTTAAACTACCAAACTGGAGAAACACAACCCTATTACTGAAACAATGTCAAATTTCACTTCACTGCACCTTATTATAAAGTAAAACTGCAATTCTGAAAGCATTTTTAATTACTGAGGAATAAATGAACCTTGTAAGTGTACTTATGTTCCTCTATCCTGTCAAATGAGTATTCAACTGCAGAACCTTAGTGACTCTAGCAGACATGCACCTGGGACTGCACACCAAGCGAGGAGTGAACTCTGCACCCCTGCAGTTCTGGCAGTGACTATGCTACTCTACAGACAGGAAAGAGTGTCATAAATTTCAGATTATGGTGCATCATGACTGAGGAACAACATACCATTAAATGCTTCTTTGGAAGCATTGCTCACCATCACCCAGAAGTTACAGCTACACCAGAAGCAGCCAGCTCTCGCCCTCGAGCCACTGAAGTGGTTGGTGCTTTCTTGTCTCTCTTGACTCCACACCAGTATCATGCTCTCCCTCTAACTGCTGACTACACCACATCTGAAATGCGGAGGTGGCATCATGGAACTTTTGCTAGCACTTCAACATTTCCATGATCATTTGGCTCATAGAAGCACAGTACCTTGATTTACTGGGCTACACTGTACTTCCAAGGCTTGGAAGAACTCCCTGACAGACCATGGCTCACCAACACGCAGGAGGCCAGGACTGGGACTGGAGTTAGGAAGCCCTTCAAAGCAAACCATGACCCACTTTCCCAGTTACAGCACTACAAGATGCATCCATGCAAACTCAAGCTTATCCCTTTCCACAAAGCACGTCTATTTACCAGCTCTAGGCCTCTTCTCACGCTCCACTTTTTCACCTCCTGTGACGCCTAAGAGGTTTTTAGGCTAAAAGCACTTAGAGAACTGGCAAAACAAGTTCCAGTGCAGGAGACACTACTCTTCTGCCATTACTAATACATCACCTTTGAACAGGTGAAGTCTCGAGTATCAACGAGGACAAAAGAATTCACTAGGGACAAGGTTCTAGGAAGTAAGGTATTTTGAGTATTTAATAGATGACATTTCAAGCCTGTACAATGCAACATCATTAAACTCTTTTCTAGGGATTTTTTGCCAATTTGAGAAACAGGCAGCTAACAGACAGTGCCACTTGATTAAAAAACATGCATGTGGCCTGGGGGAAGCTCAAAGCATTACCAAGTTAAAAGCACATACTCACTGATAAAGCATACATCAGACCACAAGGCAAACCCCTACCATTTCTCCAGCAGAATTTCATCACTTTCCTCCTGTCACAACACAGCTGTAGTGTCTAATCTCGTCTGTAACCTTATTTAGAACTCATCTGCATATTCAGACAAGCAGTGTAAAAATAATTTCAAGACGGTTGCAATCTAAGGTAACTCCCACTGATGTTTCCCTTCTGAAGTGAAGTCATCAGCCAAAGCTTTTCTACTGGGAGACATTCAGAAACAAGTCAAGTATCACAATGTTTATTGATAGATACAAGTATATAAAATCAGGGCATGAACATGTCTTGATAAATTAAGTAGACTTAATTTCAGTACTATAAGAGGGACCAATTCAAATTTCTCACCATGTCATGTTTCACACCCACAAAAACCTCTTCCAAAGGGCATTTAACCATCTCTTCAGCCGATCAGTTTTTGTGCAAGTAAACTGTTCCTTTTTTATAAAAGACTTGTGCACTTGCCCAGGCTCAAGGATATTAAAACCTAGCACATAAAGCCCATTACTAGAGGTAGAAATACAGGCAAATATACTATTACGGCAACAACCATCGATTACAGTTAAGGATTCTCTGTAACAACCAAATGGATAATCAAATATTGCAACAACTCAAGTATTACACTGAGCAAAGTGCATTTCTACAGTATTCAGTGTTGCTATTCAGTTTTCTAACTTAAAAACAGCCTATGATAACTGGCAGCAAAGAAGACCCTTGCAACAGACTGCTTCTGCTCGAGAACTTATGATGTAATTATTGCATGCTGCTAATACACTGTTATCTAAACATTAAAGATACTCTAAAATATTTTTATTGTAGACTATTAAGACATACTACAAAAACCTTTTGCAGAGAATATCCTACTGACATACTTCTGCTTTAAATATTGTGAAACATTACAGCGGAATGAATTTTCGCAGTGGTTAGGTCAAATGCAGTTACATCATAGCAACAGTATGTTTGCACAATTTAAGGCTTTGGCTGGTTCTTTAGTCAGCTTCTTCTTCAGATTCTTCTTCTTCTGCAGTTTCCAGCCAGGTTAACCACTGGTTTACCTGCAGTTACACAAAATTGGTTTAAGGGAGCAGGAATCGTTTCTCCACTGGGTACTTCTGCGAAATACTGGTTTTCCCCCCAACTCATTTAAGAAAAATCTGTCAGCCACACTTAACACCACCCACAGACCTCCAGTAAATAAGAGAGGTTTAGTTCATCTTGCTTTTAACTCCTTCCTAGTCAAATACTCCATGAAGTTACTAGGTATTTACAAGTCCTAGACACTTTGAAAGTCTTCTCAAACGTTCCACTGCAGCAGAAACCACAAAAAACAAGTCTCCATTCTAATGTTAGCAAATTTACCTGGAATAAAGCTTTGCCTTTTCCTGGAAACTCTTGAGTAATATCTTCTTTCCATGCCAAAAAGGCTTCTTCTTCAATGATCTCCATGTCATAGAAATGAACAAAGAAGCGCAGTAACATGCCTACAAAAATACATTTAAACTTTGTTAACTTTATAACCTTCTGAACAGCCTGGCTCTCAGGAATGTGGTTAGTGACAAGCCTGAAAGCCACACACAGACACAAGTTCAACTCTGTAAGATCCTGATGCCCATACCTTTTGGAAAATTATTGTTGTAGCAGTGCACCTGGAGTGCATATAAAGCACTCACTTGCAGATCAACATGGTCATGGAGGAACTTCTGCATTACTGGCTTGAAGGAAAGAAGCAGTTGTTTTTCCTGCTCCAGCTGCTCTTTAGATGGAGCAGATGAAGAATCTGATTCGTCACTAGGTGGGTTTACTTCACTAGAAATATACTGCAAGAAACTGGACAAAAAAAAAAGCAAAGCTTAGTTCTGTAACCAAGACATCTAGCACTTAAAATTTCATGTTCAGCTAGGTATCACTATAAATATCCTTCTGCTTTCACGTGCAGTCAGGAGCACACAGAGATTTGTACTGTGGTTGACAGTGCAGCACAATAATCCTTGTTTTTTCTCTGTTATGGCTCTACATTTTACAAGAACACAGGTCTGGACTTCTGCCCAAAGAAACAGTACTCGACACTGATGCAAGCCTGGAGACTTGCTTTTCTTCTCAAATACAACAGGATTTTAAGAGAGAAGGTTAACTCAGAACAATTCATCTCCCTGTGCACTGCATCTTGGATTTCTGCACACAGAGCTACACATCAGCCTTTAGAGAGTTAGTGACTTAGGGATAGCTTAACAAGCAAGTACCTAAAATACATCAAACTAGCATCTCACCTGGTCATCAATATATTCACAAATCCCTTATCTACATGAAGTTTGGGTGAAATGTTATCTTTAATCCACTTATAGATGGCTTGAGGGGATGGATCCGATTTTATCTGCTTTAGCAGTTCCTTCTCCAGTTTCAAAAGTGGGAACAAGAAGCTAAGCCCCTTCCCTTCCAAGATCTCCAGCATGCGGTCCTTGTTCTGGTCAATTTCTGACAAGGAAATAAAGACACACGTAAGTGCTTGGCTTCAGCCACCACTGGAAACACCATTCCTAATATTAACAACAAGTGATTCCACCAAGATAACCTTGGTTGTTATTTTTGTCTGGCATAAACTAGAAAAACATCTCGCTTACTCTAGGATCAGGTGACAGAAGAGCTACACGGCAACTCTTACCTGGTAACATTTTCTGCATATTCACTTTGCTTTGTTGGAACAATTCTGTTAGCCATTCACGGTCTTGTAACTTAGCTAACTGCTGAAGACAGAGCAGGAAGAGAGGGAAATGGGTGCCACTTTCCAGTGGTTGAGCCAGTTCGGAAATGCTCACCAGGTCTGAAATAATGGCACGGGCTGCAAACTGTGCTAAGTAGGATTTCACCAATGGGATGTCCACCTCCAGTTTGGGACACTGGTCCAATACATTCAGGAATGCCTAAGGAACAGTACAAACACGCTGAAATTCTGAAGTCATCTTGTTCCTGTGCAACATAATACTTGTAATGAATGAGCCTCAAGTTTCTTGTATCATTCATTTGCAAAAAGGTTCCCCATTTCCAATTCCCCAAATACACTATTTCTTGCTTTCATTGCTTCTTATGACCCCCTCACAGGTCGTAAATTATCCTTATCTTAGAATAATAGGACTTAAAGTATTTGCACACTGCCTTTACACAAGCTACCCACCAAGAAGAGTCAAGAAACAAGAACTGCAAGACTATCAGACTGCAGTACCTGCATGAAGTTGTCACTGGTGGCTATTCCCTCCTGCTTGAGCAAGCTGATCAAAGTACTTGCTTTCTCTTTGTCTTCATCTGATCTATCTAGGGATTGAATGATTACTTTGCTCAACATCTCAGGAATGAAGTGTTTCGGAGCTCTCATTTCTCTCACAGTATTGACAGCATCATTAGCATTTCCATTGTTCAGATACTCAGTCACAACAGCCTCCTAGAGAGGAAACAAAGCATAGGTAAGCATTCTTTTCAAAGTGCACATCCAAGGCTTTAAAAATCGCTATTACACACTAACTTACCGTTTGTTTAAGTAGCTCTTCTTTAGAAGGAGGTGGTTTCTTGGTGGTCTTTGCAGGCTTCTCTTGTATAAGTGGTGGATTTGTTTTAAGACCAAGTTGAGGCGGCTAAAAAAGATACCAGAATTTGTTTCTTTGCACCACATCCACCTATGACTACATCAAGTTTAGTAACACTGAACACAAAGAAAAGCAGACAGAATTCAAATCAGTTTCCATACATTCTTTACCCATGTCCTGTTCTGTGCCAACAAACCCTTCTCTCCCTTCCCACATTAGAAATTAAGTTTTACAAGCATGAACAGGTAAGCATAGCCATCAATATACAGTGATTTTTTTTTTTATTTACCTGTCCCAAAGGCGGTGTCTGAGTGCGTGGTGGTTGAGCACTGGGAGGAATCATAGTTATCTGGGGCTGAAGCTTTGGCACTTGGTTTTTATTCATTAGAAAAGACTGAGCAGGTCTCAGGCTAATCTGTGAACAGTAAGTCAGAAAAAACTCAAACTGTTTCAAGTATTCCAACCAACAATACACAGCCATGGACTCACTCCAACTGATCTCACTGAAGCATGACTCCATTTCTACAATGTTAATACTCAAATACACGTTAAGCCAAATGTGTTCTTGAATTCCCCCAAAAGCAAGTCACTGGTATTTAGTTCCATTGGTGTCAAGACCTGGAAATGCTCCTTTTAGATGCAGTATGTTAGAGACCCAAGAAAATTATCAGCGTGTTTGCTGATGTATTTTACAGCCAAGATAAAACTCTACCAATTGCTCAGAAATTGAGATACAAGTCTGGTTAACACTCAAATTCACAATGCACTTTACTTTGCATTTGGAATTTTGCCTATTAGCCAGTTCTAAACAAAACAAAAATTTAGCCTGGTCCAGCACTTCAGGGTTTCTAAAGTTCAGGATTTTCTGGAATTTCAATTCAATGTATTGTTATCAGTATGATGCATGGGAACTGATGTCAGAGTAGTGTTCTTGAAAGTGTGTGGGAAGGAAGGGACACCCCAAAAAATTGCCCTCATATCTCAGTCTTGCTCATAGGACGCTGGATACCCTAAGGAAAGTGAGGGGGTAAGGTCAAAGAAGAAGGGACAAAGAAGGAAGAGAAGAGGAGGAGGAGAAAGAGTTCCAGCATTAGTCCTCATAATAACGCGTCTTGCTATAATCATTGGGCAATATTTAGCATAGGCTTTAAATAATGTAGGCATGTCATGTACCTCATCTGCATTAAGCTGTCCTTTCTTAGAAAACCGAGGTGGCATATCCTTCGACTGTCCTTGTTGCTGGGATAAGAGTCCCTGATTCTGGGTATGGTAGAGTTGGCTTTGCCCCTATTTCAGAAAGGGAGATATAGAGAAAGAAGTGCAGATGATGGAGTGGCGTACATCATATGGTAGGTAGTACCAGAGGGACCAGAAGAACAAAGATTCTATTTGCCAGGAAGGGAGAAAGAAGGAGCAGGGGTGGTGGGAGAGTAGCATCTATCCCTAAAAACAGGGCTATCTTTTAAATAAAACACGCCGTTCTGACCCACCAAAGCCACATGCACCTTTTCTTGCAGTAAAAAAAAAAACAAAAAACCAAAAAGTGTATTTCTTGCATCTTTTGCACAATTTAAGGAGTGGTTTAGAATTTTTGTATCAGCTGAGCATCAGTTATCAGAATCAAATCTGAATAGGTCTTTCAACAAAAGCAGACTATAATCCATAACATACGCATCTGAGGAAGAGCTTCTAAACAAGCTGAAGTCACTGTGTGAACATCTTCCTTACCTGACTTTTCAGAAAAGATTTGCCTAGGTCTCCAAACTGGGATTGAGCAGAAGGCATGAGGTGACCCCCATGGCCATTGAAAAGTTGGTTTGAACGATGGCGTCCCATGGTGGGTGAAAATCTATCCTGAATAACCCCTGGACCAGTACCAATTCCGCTACCTGCATTATCAGGGAGACAAAACACAATCTTAGTTCTTGTTCAACACAGCACAGCCACAGCCACCGTGTCACCCCTGCGCTGTCAGCGTACCTGGCATTTGTCCAAACATATCAGCAAGCCCTCCGAGTGGGTCCCTGTCAAGTTTCATCCTGGGTGGCATAAAGGGTCCCTCCAGAAAGAAGTCGCTTCTCATCCCTTGAGACATAGGAGCAGGAATAAAAACTCCCAGATCCTTTAAAACAGGAATTGTAATCCTGGTCAGTTTCGAGTAACAGTCCCTGAGGAAACCAAGTTTTTAGCCCTCAACTCCAGAAGTCCATCTGATTTTAACCCTTAACCTGGACTGTCACACTATGTGAGAACTGCTCTCAAGTGCACAGCACAAAGCCAGGCACTGGACCTTACATGCAACACTTACTTTTACTGCATCTTGACGGATTTGATTGATAGTCTTTGGTCCATTGTCAAGAAAAGCTTTGCGAGGAACCCAGTTGTGTTCTCTCAACTCCACAGTATCCTTGGAATGGAACAGAATATTAGGGAAGGATTCAAGGTCATTTTGCAAGAAAAAAGCAGCAGGAAGCCATTTTATCACCATACCTGCAGCAGGAAACGAATCCTTGCTGGCAATTCCTTACTTGACATCAAGGAGCGCATACGGGCAAAGTACTGATCCATTAAGGACTGGGGGAACAGAAGTTACAAGTTAGGGTAATTCTATCAGTGCCTTGAGTGTTTTCACTAAAACATCCAAGATCAAGTAATTACAATAGGCTGCCCTTTCCTGCCATCTCTATCCCCTCGATGACAGAGTTTAAGGAAAGCTAACGCATCAAGACATCCGAGTCAGAGATGAACAACACAGCCAAAATTCTCATTTTTGTAACATCAATGCATGCATGCAAAACTCCCATCTGTCAAATCACCTAGCTATGCTCAGAATAGTTCCTTATCACAACTTTTCAAGCAGCATTTAGAAACAAAGCAGTCTCGCTTTTATGACTTCCTGATGACCCCAACTACATCCTGGGAAGATGTTTAAAACAGTTTAAAAGATTGGCTCCTTTTACTATCAAGAGAGTTGATGTAGGAGCAACAGCTGGCACTCTTTTCTCTGAAAAAATCAAATCTCAGTTTTGTAGTTATGAATGTTGAATACAGAAGGTTCAGGCAATTAGAAGTCGTAGCCACATAATTTAATGAGGTTAATGACTCCACGGGATAGGCACATACCTTGGCTTTCGCATGATCTAATCTAGGTCCCACTGTCCTCATTATCTGACAGAGGCACTCCAAATCCTCCCCCATATCTTTGAGTTGAACTCTCTTCTTCTTTTCCAAAAGCTGAAATATCAAAGAGGAAATCTGGTATTTGAGCATATAAATGACAATTCATAATAAGCAACAAGCTGTGTATGCAGGCACGCACAAGAACACTTTGTTTTGTTCTGAAGACAAAGGGACTTGAGAATTATTTTTAAAATTGCTAATTCCTAAGTCTATGGACTTTGAAATACCTATGGTACACTTCTGTCTAGGCCAGACTACATCTTCCCTTGGAAACAATTCCCGTGGCTTTGAACAAAGCTGATTTTACTTCTTAAATCATGCCAAAAGACAACAGTGGGGGGTTGATAATTGTCAGGTAACATTTCTGTGGCATTTTATGCTCCAAGACTCCCAAAGCAGCATAAACATTTGCACTTTTTTTTTAGTTTGTAATTTCTATTTTGCTCCTAGCCCCCACCCAATCTGAATACTCACTGTTTTGATGCACTTATGAAGGATAGATTCATGAATAAGATCAAGCTTGCCAAGTTCTCCAATGAATTTGATGTTCCCCAGCATCTTGATCTTGGCAATGGCTCTCTGTTCCTCCTCCTCAGGGAGGAGGGGACCATCATGCTTATCATAGACTGGAAAACAAAGAAGCCTGTTAACGTGGCTGTGGGAAAAGATGACAAATAAGTTCTGTACTGAAAGTGGTTTTAAAACTTACTATCAACATTTCTGGTTCGGTTTTCAAATTCATCTTGAAGTTTAGATATTAGGAGGCGTCTGAATGTCTAAGAAAAGAGAACAAAGAAAACAATTAAGCTAATCAGGGTAACTACACATGCTAGCAGCATTTATCATGCCAGATTGAGCAATACACTCACTGTGCTTTGCTTCTGTCCTGGATGACTCTCTGCTGATGGGCCATCAAAGTTGGGTGCATCTTCTGCCAGTCGCAGACATAGTTGAGCGTACAGCGAGCTATACTTGGGCTCTTCAAGGGCTTTGTCTACGATCTACAGAGATTCATTTGGAGTAAGGCAGCAGGCAGTAGTAAGATGCAAATGTTACTAGCAAAGTGAGTTGCAAGACACAAAATGGATTATTACTGCTCAGATCTCAAATACCTGTTTTTTGCTACATCCAACACAAAAACAGTGGAGCACAACACTAGTCTGAATGCTCAAGTGAAGGACAAAAGCTGTTGTGTGCTATCTAAGAGCCTCTGTAATCCTTGGCCAACAAAACCAAAGTTTATCATCACAATACCTAAGTTAGACTCACCAGTCTGACCGCAGATTAAAAAAAGTGACATAACAGTTACATCAGTGTCCCAAGAGATTACCCATGGTAGCCTTTCCAGGCTCCTCAGGAGAACAGGAAGGCCAAGGAAATAAGACTGCTAGCTAGCATCTTAGATTCTTATTAAAAAAAACCCCAAAACTTCACAGAATCCCCAGCCAGGCTTAGTGATTCTGGAAAATTCTAAACGTGAAAGTCAAAAGCATTAAACCTACTTCCTCCACAGTACATCCTTTTCACACAGAAAGCAGGTGGAAGGTTATGTTTGATAATTCAAATACCCAAAACCATCAGCCATGCTACTTCTGCATCCCATCAAAACCAACCAACCTCCAGATTGTTAACATGCAAGAAAACTATTTAAAAGAAATGCAGCCAACTTACCAGCAGTATGACCCCTTTTAGGATGAGCTTAGATTCTACACCCACATTGAGGAGCTCAAGGCATAGCTTGTCAAACTTTTCAGGAGTAAGCTTATTTAATATGCTGAAAAGGAACAATGAAAAAAAATGCAAAACACATGTATTAGTAGAATGCTACAAGTCACTTTAGACTCAATTTATCTTTACAAGTCTATTAAAAATTGCAAAGTGCACTTTTCCATTCAACTATTTTTTGGCGATTGTCAGTATTTGAAGTACTATTGAGAACACTAATCTGCTCAGAAAAATTACTTTAAGTGTTTGCTGCTGCTAGATTATCAGTTTCTGTCTCCTCTAGAGAGGACACACCTCCCCCAAACTCGAGACTCATGCCTTCCTTTCCTCCAGCCCATTTATAAGATAACACACTGCTAATGAAAACAGTAAGGAAAGAAGAGATCTTTTGAAGGACTTACCCTCTTACTTTCCTGAAGATTGCATCATGTCGTTCTTTGTCGTTTGCGGAGTCGTCATCTCGTCTAGTGCTTCGTGAAGGAATCCATTTCTGAGCGTTTTGCCCTGGGGTTTTCCCCAGGAACTCGCTGTAAAGTTTTGGAAAGTATGATTGTTAAAACAGAAACAAGTAATTTAACGAACTGTCCTTCTAACCTTTCTGTATTGCCTTACTCAGACCACTTTTGTTACGAGCATGCACTTACCCCTACCAACACTGCAACATCTGCTGCACAGTAAAGTACTCCCTCAAGAACAACAAACCCAGGCACTCAAGGAAACCCTCTAGAATTTTTAAAGCAATATGCACGAACAAGTCCATGCAGCTTCTATCACCCATGCACACTCTGAATGGCCACAACCTGGTGAAGATTAAAAGGTCTTTAACTCAGTAGGTGTTCCTTGTACAACTTTGAAGCTACCTCACTTTCAGTTCTGTATTCACCATCAAGCATGCCCTGCCTTTAAAATCATGCTATGAAAAGCAAGATGACATACCTGTTGCTGGCAGTCTTGGGATAGTGCTGAGGTGCACCCCTACCACCTCCTCCGCCTGAAGAAGCACTGTTAAAAACAACCACATAATCCCGGGTAAATTCAAAAACCCAATGCCTTCAAGCATCTCAGTTTTGCTATAAACATTACACAAATTTAATTTCTCCTCAAAGGAGGGTTTCCACTGCTAACTGGTCATCAAAAAAACAAAAGGCACTAGTACCTGAAACGAGAAGCACCCCCTTCTGCAATCGCACTCTCCACTTTGGCGGCTTGACAACGAAGAATCTTCAAAAGAATAAAATTAAATTGACGGGGTGGGGAAAAACAAAACCTAGAAAGACAAACCAAGCATTCATATTATAGTTGTTTTACTAGCTGCCATAGTGTCTTACTTACAAAAGCACAAACGTTTGTTCAAGAACGAGAACCCTCCAACTACGAGTTTCATAAAAGGTAAGAAAGCTAAGTCATGCAAAACTTGGGACAGCCACAGTAAGGCAAACTTCATCATTCACAACCTTGTTTTCCAATAGGGGTGAGGGAAGAAAAATAAGGGAATCACTAACTGAGACAGCAAAAGCCTCAAATTTACCCAGTCTCCCCGCAGAACCAAAGTACTTTTTTCTGGTAGTACAGAACAATGAATCCTTTATTGACGTGATTTAGAAACTATGATTTACTATGACAAGACAAAGCAATCAAGTTCTAAAGTGAAAAGCACCAGACCACAAACTCACACTTAACGTGGTGAAAGGCATGTACACTGCCTCCAAACGGCCTCCTAAGCTATTAAGTAATGAAAAGGATACCATCCACCCACCCTCTCAAGTTTTAGCTTGCAGAAAACAGAATCTCACTGCACTGCACATGTAGCACGACAGCGATCACGGGGACAGAAACGCCGCGGGGAGGGAAGCGTAGGAGTCCCGCGGAAGCGCTCAGAGCCCTCACAGACCCCAGCGCAGCGAGTCCCCCCGGCCGGCGCGGGCACGCGGAGCGCCAACATGGCGGCGGCGGCGAACAAAAGGCTCGGCCGCGGAGGGCGCCCCCCGCAGGCGCCGCGCGGC
>WBMZ01002261.1:0-27103 GCA_013400975.1 Atrichornis clamosus
CCCGCGCTCCCGGCCCGTGTGCGGGCGGGGCGAGCCGGGCCGGGGCTGGGGCTGGGGCCGCGCACCGCTCTCGGGCCCCGCCGACAGCCACGGGCCGCCCTCCTCGGCGGAGTGCCCGGGGCAGCCCGGTTTTGTCCCGCTTTCTGGGAGGGAAGGTGTCTGTTACGTGGAGGCCTTGTTCGGAAGCTCCACGGCTGGTTTTGTGGCGGTTGTTGCTTTTTTTGCAAGTACGGTACTTATTTCACTACTGTAGTGTGCGGGTGGGCGTTTCAGGCAATGCATCAATGTCTTAGTAAACGATAGTAAATGCCGTGCCGAGGGAAAAATGACCACAGTCGGAGGTAGAAAGAAAATTTAAAATCTCTTCTTCTGTTTGCTGTGCTACTTTGTTTTCTTTTTTTCTTTCTTTCCTCTCTTTTTCTCCCCCCTTTTGCCCCCCGCCCCCGGTGGTCGGTAAGTACTGGGGTTTACTCTGAGAAGAGATGTGGTTGTGTGGCTGTGAGCACACCTAGTGTGAAGTAGACTGATACAAGCTAGAGGAAAGCAGTAGGTGTGTTCAGTTTCCACAGTGGACTTAGGCCAAAACAGTAAAGAACCATAGTCAGCCCCTGGGTGCTTATCACTGAGATTTCATGTGCTTTAAAAAGATTGCCTGCTAGATAGACAAGTCTTACACTGAGTTTGTCGACAATACATAGGAGCCTATTGGCCTTGTTTTGCAAGATTATTGCAGCTATTTTACAGTAAAGTCTGAGGAATAATCTAGCCGTAGATTTAGATCTGAATCTGTAGCAGTGGGCTTGGCTGATAGAGACTGCTAGCTTTTCTCTAAGCACTTATGTAGTTGCTCTGACTTGAATCTACCACAGAGACTTCCTGTACACTGAGAGTTAGGTCTGCCAGGCTAGTGCCTGTATGTCTTGTCACTAGTGCTACCTGATGCAATGACCATTGATTGGGTGGCCTGTCCTGCTGAGGGTCTGTAAGTGAGCCCTCTGGCCAGCATGCTTCCCTCTCACCGAGCTGATATCCTCTCCTTTCATTTTGCTTTGTGAGAGATGCAACAATGGTTAAAATGCTTCAAACTTTGGCACCCAACCAAGATCTCCTGTACATATTGTGAGTGGGATGGAATAAAACAAAGTCAGTCTTCAGGGTGCTGTTCTGGGGCTACAAAGAAGCCTTGGCATCAGGAGGATACGAACTGTGACCTTCTGGCACCATCCATTCAGTTACCAGTTTAGCAACTGTGTTAAGTTCTGCAAATGGTAAAGTTCGCTTTGAACAAATATAATCCATTTGTTGTTCTGTTCTAGGACCCAAATAAAGACACAGAGTGGAATGACATTCTGCGCAAGAAAGGTATCCTTCCTCCAAAGGAAAACCTGGAGGAAAAGGAGCGGGCAAAGGAAGAGGAGCAGTTTGCTATCCTTCAGAAATCTCTTGGTGAGTGACCAACCAACTCAGTCAGCAACAGCAGGAAGAGCCTTGCAGTGGCTCCTGCAGGAAGCCTGTACAAAGAAATGGCCAGCAGCAATGTTTACATGCCTGTAAAGCAACACATCATTTTCCAGGTCTGCAGAGATACCAAATCTTTATCTGTGCAGGGTGATCATCTGTTAATGGTGCTGAACACATGGATCCTTCCAGCACAGGAAAGCTTTGTTTTTGATGTCAGCTCTGTGTTTTTATAGAAGTCAATATTTGAAAATTGAAAAAAGACCAGTATGAAGGGAGTCTGCCAGGTGGATGTGCAGGATAACTGTCTCTGTTGTATTCTTTCTCTGTTGTTCAGGCCAGTGAACAGTGTGTGTGTGTGTAGTACATCTTTGCTGCAGCCGCCAAACCTGAAAGCTCATGCAGGTGGTTGTGTGCTAGTCTAGGCAGCCTTCAGCTCAGAGGCCTTTACATCATATTCTTTCCATCTATATGTCTAAAGTGCATAACACTTCCTAAAAATCCAGTAGGAGTAATAATGACAGGCTGAGAGAGTTTGGGCTGTTCAGCCTAGAGATGAGAAGGCTTGGGGGAGAATTTGTAGCACCTTCCAGTGCCCAAGGGGGACCAACAAGAGAGCTGGAGAGGGACTTTTTAGAATTATAGAATAGAACCATAGACTATTCTGAGTTGAAAGGGACCCACAGGGATTATTGAAGTCCCAACTCTTAAGAGCAACTCGAACTTTACAAGGGCATGTAGTGATAGGACAAAGGGGAATGGCCTTAAGGTGGAGGGTGGGTTTAGATTAGATACTAAGAAGAAATTCTTTACTGTGAGCGTGGTGAGGCACTGGAACAGGTTGCTTAGAGAAGGTGTGGATGCCCCATTCCTGGGAGTGTTCAAGGCAAGGTTGGATGGGGCTTTGAGCAACCTGGTCTAGTGGAAGGTGTCCCTGCCCTTGGCAGGAGGGGTTGGAACTAGATGATCTTTCAGGTCCCTTTCAAACCAAGCCATTCTATTAGTCTAAGATAATACTCCAGAAAAACCCACCCAGTATTTCCCATTAATCTCTCCTTAAAGTAAATAAACCCTTTTGGTCTGATAAAAGCTGATGAGTTTTAATCCTGGAATGAGATTTTTGCTGATTTGATGTTTCTTCCATTTTAGTGAAAACTTATGAGGATATGACTCTGGAAGAGCTAGAAGAGAATGAAGATGAGTTTAATGAGGAAGATGAGAAAGCTATTGAAATGTACAGGTCAGAGCAGCATGCAGAATTTGGCTTTAATCATAATTGGAGAGTCCTTATATGCTTTTAGATATTGTTGAAGAGAAAGGATGTTGTTAGGTCTGATGATGGAAAAAGGGGATATTGTGTTTCTGGTCTCTTGCAGAGCTTCTAAGTCTCTTTAAAAGGTTAACAGCATTTGAATTCAGTATCCTTTATCTACAGCCTAGCTTTGCAGAGATAATGTATACCTGCTGAGTACATCTCAAGGGATCCTGAGAGCTTTGAAAATCACCACCAAGCTTGCCTAATTTTTGTGTGAATGAGATTAAGGTGCTGCAGATTTGCATAATTACAGTGTTTCCCTCTATCTCTTGACCTCTCATGGTTTTTGCCATTTAGTTTGGTATATATTATCTGCAGAAGAAATGTCTGGTGAGGGCAGAAATGAGGGGAAGAAAAGCATTTCATGAAACATAGTTGTATTTCTTGCATGTTGGTAGTTTTAACTTACGATGCAAATACAAGAGTATCTACTATGTCCTTTTGCACTTACTGCCCTGGGGTTAAAAGACGGTTGTAATGTGTCTCTGAAGTCTAGATTTCAACCATCTCCTTCAAGTTGTTCTGTCAAAAAAATGCATCTATTCACAAGATCTCTTTTCCATTCCTTGCTATTCAGGCAGCAAAGGTTAGCAGAAATGAAGGCAGCTCAAATGAAAAATAAATTTGGGGAAGTTTTGGAGATTTCAGGAAAAGATTACGTTCAAGAGGTTACAAAAGCTGGAAAAGGTATTTGGGTAGTCCTGCATCTCTACAAACAAGGGTAAGAATTTGTTTTTAGCCATTAAACCTTTCACTGTCGATAGCTGAAAATGCTCCAAGGCAAATGTGTAGTTATTGTGGAACTAAAGAAGTGATTCTAGAGTTCTAAGAAATAAAAAAAAAAATTTAATTTCTGTACTGCTGGCTCAAAACTGCTGAACTTCATTCTAGAATGATGTTACCATGAAGAGGCTTTTTTATATGTCTATACAACAGAGCGTAACCAGTGCCATACAGCTGCCATAGAGGTAGCTGCTACCACTGACATATCCAAGCTTTGGGTATTATTTTGGATGAAATGCAAGGGGCTGTAAATCACAAGGATCACTGTGTGTTTAGCCTGGTTTCTAATGGCATACCAGTGGAGTGAGCATGGTTTCTGCTCCTGTCACCATGATAGAAAACTTACCAAAAAGGTCTGTTAAGTTGCTAGAAGTTTCTGGAAGGGATGTAAATACCTGCTGTTGTTCTTTGTCTCTAATTGCCTCACAGGTGTTGATCATCATTTACATACTTTGTTCCAGGAGCAGCTTTTCTTTTTTTATTTTGCTCTTGCGCATGCAATTTCTAAGTATCTTAAATTCATGAACTAGGTTCTCTGTACACAGAGGGGATGGAGTGGAAATTTGCATTACTAATATATTAAAACAAAAAAACCACCCCACCACCTGCCAAAATCTCAGTGCTGCTGATCTCCTTTGAATGCTGCAATACTGGACTACAAAAGTATTCAGAAGTTGCTTCTGGTACTTTTGTCTTTCCAGAAATACTACTCATCAATCTGATATTTCTGACCTTTCTTCTGGAGCAGTTTACTCTTTAATTTGTCTCTTGTTTTTGCCTTATGCATGTCTGCTGTTCTTTACAGAATTCCACTCTGTGCCTTAATAAATCAACATATCAGCGGGCTTGCAAAGAAGTTCAGAGATGTGAAATTCATCAAAGCAATCTCTACCACCTGCATTCCCAACTACCCTGATAAGAACCTGCCTACAATATTTGTTTACCTGGAGGGAGACATCAAAGCTCAGTTCATTGGGCCTTTGGTGTTTGGTGGCATGAACCTGACAAGGGATGGTGAGTGTCTGCATCTGTGGTCTTCTGAAGGAAAAGCAAAACTGCTTTGCTGGGAATGAGAGAAAGGAGGCTTAGGAGAAGAAAGGAAGTAATAGAAATAATATTAGATTTTTTTTTTCACCCCTATGGCTCAACCACATGTGATTAAGGCTGTCTTGTAAAAGCACTGAGTTGCTGATAGGCCAACATACAGATAATTGTCTTACACGTGTGCAAGTATCTGTTCCCTATGTTGGATGAAACAAATTTTGTTGGATATATTAAAGGGTAAACAGTACCCCTGCATGTTCTCTGAGTGCCCTGCACATGAATGAGTGCCCTTACTTGCAGTGACACGATAATCTGTGCACCTGCTAGCTGGTGCTTGCCTGCTGGATTGTAGGGCTCCTTGTTTCATTTGTAAGGCCATGGCCTGTGTTTGTCTGTTGTTCCTGACTGAGTCAGCTTAATTCAGTCATCACAGAGAGCTGTGCACTGGAATTTCTGCACTTTCTTTTACGTCTTCCTTCCTTCTCCCCTAAGCCCATGTGACTTTCACTGGAGATTAAAGAAAGTGTGAAGCTATATTCATTATTCTGTAATGTCTGAAGGAAATTAGATTTGATGATAGGATTGTCAGCAGAGGTAGGAGAAAGGTTTCAACTGAATGTGTTGTATTGACTTTTTAGCACTTCTGGGAAGCAATCCAGTCCAATTTGGGCCTACTGCTGATGGTGAAGTCTCTCTTTACTGTCTTATTAAGGAACTAATAATCAGTGTGAGATGTAGAGGCAAAGGGGTGAATTCTGTTTACAAGGTACACCCCTGAGAAATACCTGTAATTCAGATGTGTAAATGAAATTTCCACAATTTTTTGCCCTTTACTGAATTTATTTCCTGCCTCTTCTGATTGTCATGAGCTTAGTGTATGATGGAAACAGCTGTAATGCAGTGTTCCTTCACTGGCAGTAGGTGTGCAAACACGTATTCTGCCCTAAGAAGTCAGAGGTAGCATTCATGCTCAGCTGGGAGAGTTGCCTCTAAAGCTGCTGCTCTGTATCCATCACCTCTTTTGCAGTCCTAGTTGTGAGGTGAGCAGGATGGCACTGGGGATGCCACTGTCGGGCTGCAGAGCAGTACCCTGAGACCTGTGCCAGCACTAGGGACTGGGAAAGGAGCAGGTGTGGGAGACAGGTCTTGGACCTGGGCACAGAAGGAGGGGAGGAGGGCCCTGGTGTGGAGGTGGTGAGGAGTGGGGTAGGCTGATAAGGGGAATCAGCTGGAGAGTGAAAGGTGGGCTTTTTCTGATTTGCTCCCCTGCATTTAATGACTCTTGTTTTGCACTGCACAGAATTGGAGTGGAAGATTTCAGAGTCAGGTGCCATCAAGACAGACCTCGAGGAAAACCCCAGGAGGCAGATCCAGGACCAGCTCATGTCCTCAATCCGATCGTGTGTCCCAGCCAGGGGGGAGAGTGACTCAGAGGATGACTAACTCCCGTGACTGCATCAAGACTGATACAGTGCTCTCGCAGCCAGTGTTCCCACCTGGAGCACTGGAGACGCTCCTCAAGGCCTTGCTGAGCCCCAGAAGGGTAGCATTTCAGGACACTCATTCTAGAAACTAACAAAAGTTTCTGCTTTTTAAAAATTGCAGCTTCACTTAAGATGCTGAAAGACATTTTGTATTGTGAAGCCAGAGTAAATCTTACTCAAAAGTTTTAAAATACAGCCATCAGTAGAAACAGTAGTCTCTTATTATTTTATTAGTAAATTGCCGACTTCTTAAAAAAATTTGAAACATGAAGTGGTCTTAAGTGTACTGTTTTTAACAAGCTTAAGTTGTACAAATAAAATCTAAATAGCTGGTCTTAAATAATTGCTTGTAGCACTGAGATGGGCCATCTCTTAGCCCATTGTGCATGATAGCCTGGTCTTCATGAAGAGCCAGGGGAGGTGATTCACAATGTGGGTGCTTCTGAAGGTGAGGTGTGGTCCTTTGCAGAGGTCTGCTGGCACGAGGGACCACACAAGGCTAGGACCTGGGACCCCAGGCTCCTTGAGAGGCCTTGGTGATGGCCAGCCTCTCCTGGGACCTGCTGAGTCCAGAACCCTTCTTTGAGTTAGCAGCAGTATTTTGCCTTGCACCAGGGCTGAACTTCATGCATCATCTTACCTGCTAATTGCAAAAGAAAATTCAAGTGTGAAACTGCTGATTCTTCCACATCACAAGTCATGTGTTACTACAGGAGTGCCACTGCCAAATGGCAGGGAGGATGATGTTTGAATAACTGACATCTTGCTGTATGAAAGACTTCCATCTTCTAGGTGCAGTAATAATAACTGAGGTCTTAGAAGACCACCTTGATTATAGACCTGTTGGCACTTGGAGCCGGTTGATTATTTTGGGTTGGATTTAATGTCCACCTACACTTTCAGTTTGTTTACACTCAGGCTAACAATCTCCAAAAGCTTTTGCCAGCGAGAGTGCCCCAATGACATTTTGTTATATTGCTGATGGCTTCCGTGGGTGGATGGTACAGAATGCAATATTCAATAAGCAGTGATACTTAATTTTTTTTAAAATTAGTTCATAATGACTTTCAAGCACACTTCCTGCACTCTTGAGACAAATCAGTGTGTAGTGCAAACAATAAATAATTGTTCCTTAAACTTCAGGTGAAGTTGTAAGATCCTGCTGGAGAGCTTCCTCTTTGAGATGTTAATGGTGATTTGAGTCTCACTTGCCTCCTTTCTTTTCTCTTTGGTGTTTTTTGGCAGAATAGCTAGAACACTAATCTTGTGCAAGTGAGCCAAGTGCAGCACAATACAAGCTAATAAATCCTGAATATTATGACTTAAGAGCACACTTCTCTTGACACTGGACTGCCCCAAAAGCTGTCAGATTTGATGCTTACTGTAATCACCTACAGCTTTGTACAGTCTAGGAAGAGGACAACTCTTCTTCCCCATAGGAACATATGCTGCATATTTTGCTTGTCTTTTGCTTAGTCTCGTTTAATTGTGCTTTGGAGTGACTTAAGAGCACGTGGACTCCATTCCTTTTGGAGGAAGCTAGAGGAGCTAGGGCTAACTAAAAGGGGGAGGTGGGACTTTGGGATGTTTCTATCACAGTCTCTTCTTCCAGCAGGATATTAAAACCATAGCTGCCTTCACCTTTTGTGTGGTCTAATGGGTTTTGTGAGCTCTTGCACCATCAAGAGGACTGAGCTCCTGAAGAGAGCCAGGGCTGCGTATGGGTGTCTGCTTGTCCCAAGCTGCTCAGCTGTGGTGAGCCAGATATCCTGTGCCTGGGAATGGTACCTTTTGCACCCCCAGGTAGTAGTTACGTCTCCTCTGCAAGAAGCAGACCGTGTCTGCCTGGGAGATTTAGCCAGGACACTAGCTAGGAGAGGGGGAGAATGCCTGCTCCCCACTGTCAGGACTAGAGCAGGGGCAGCCTTGCTGTTTGATAGGCAGCTGTACGTTGGTACGGCATTTCAGGAGAAGTAGGGACAATTTGACTTTCACCATCTTTTATGCTCAAATGCTTAATCTGTTGACATGTTGGGGGACACCGTGGGAGAATGCCATGCTGAAAGGGGCAGATGTGAGAATCATCACAAACCAGAAGAAGCTCAGTGTCCTGCCCAGCTGATGAGACCCACATGGAGCATCATTTCAAATGGTGTCTAGGCTTCTCACTTTGGCTAGGTATGAAAACTGCTTATTGTAATAGTATTCCTGCCAATCATATTGCCCTGCTCAAGGCCTTTTGTAGAAATTAGGTCTCTGCAGGAAACAGATAATGAGGTCTGTTTAACCTTTTGGCAGAGCAGAAGCTGTGGAAACACAGTTAAGGGACTGAGCTTTAGCTTAAAAGGAAGCTGGCTGCTAAATAGCAAACCAAAACAGCCAATTAATATACATTGCAGAAAGGGGCAATATAGTGGGAAAAAATAACTGGAGAGTGCGAGCTGTCATTTGCCAAGGCTTGGGGCACTGTTGTTAAATGCATTATCAATATTTTTGCAGCCTGTCAGCAGTTAGTGTCAGATCAATGCTCACTTCTCATCGGTGTGAGAAGGGTCTTTCTGTCAGCTATCGTGGGAGAAATCAGAGGCAGCGATCCTGTAAGCAGTGCTGAGGCTTGTGTGGGTTACTGTCCTGCATGTTGCTGTGAGAGCGTCTCTGACTCATCCCACGCTGCAGCCGTGCCAGCCGGTGGTGGGAGGGGGAAAAGGAACCCTGGGCCATAGACGGGGGCAGATGGTTTGCCTTTAGTGGACAGTCACTCTGGAGATTTTGGGTGAAAAGTGCTCCACTAGTAATGAAAAGAGTTTTCTTCACAATGCAAGTCTGAAGTCTGCTGCTTAGCCACGTTATGTGAGCAGTTGCACATGAGCAGTTCATGGCAGGCTGCCCTGATCTGAATAAATCACCGTTCTGATTTTTTTCCCCCAAATCTTCTTGTATTCACAATATGCACTCACCAAACCCTACCAAAACTGAAGGGCAGTGTTTTGGTTTAATTTCACATGCAGAGGGAGAGCCAGGTGTGGTACAAGCAGGGCAAGGCCATGGTTAAGCTGCCAGTTCTCTGGGTGCTTCATCCAGCCACAGTCAGTGACCTATCTGTAGGCAGAAGTGTCTACAGGACCATGGCTGCAGGAGGTGAAACGAAGGAGTGTCCTTTGAATAGCTGTGCTGTCCTGTACTGGTTTTGGCCAGGTCCTACTTTCCAAGGGCTCAGCTCAACCTGTCCTGCCTCCTCCTTGTGGCTGTCCTAGCACCTCCCTTCCCAAATATGCTCAGGTTGGCCTTGTTGCCAGGAGTAATTTAACTTTGGGGAGATGACTCACTGTGAGAAAGCTGGGAGTGTGCTTCCAGCTCTGCTGGATCAGTGTACAGGATGGGCACACAATGCTAAGCCATAGGTTACCCTGAGATCTGAGCACCAGTGTTTGTAGAGTTCATGAAGAAAGTAGCTCTGATCTACAGTGATTCTCATGAAAGTTAAGGTGCACTTTTTATTCCTGTGTTATAAACTCAAGTTCACAATAATTTGTCATTGTCCTCTGGAAATCTAGGAAAGTTAACCTACTTCACAGGCTACAGCAATGAGAAATGAGACTTCTAAGAAAAACCTCAATAACTTAGTCTGGAGTAGCTCTTATTTTGTAAAGGGCTAGAAGCTCCCACCATTAGATGAACCTTTTGCTGCATATTTGTTGGGTTCGGATCATGTCTAAAGAACCTTTGCTCTCACTGAGATCAAAGGGGAATGCTTTCCCTTCATTGCTAAAACTAATATATTCCCTGTCAATTGTTTGGAAGGCAGTTGAACTCATTTCTCACATCTCATTACAGCCCATTATAAATCACTCCTCGTTTCAATCTCATTTAGTTAATTCAGTCATCAAAGGATTGTAGGAGGCATAAAGTATTTTATTGATGTATTTAGCTCCTCACAGAATTAAAAAGAAGTATTGAACTTCTTAGGTCTCTCTATTTGCAGATGACTCTTGTGATGCAGGAAAAGGCTTCATTCCCTCCTGTGGAAGTCAGAACCATTAAAAAATGAAAATCCAAGCTGCAAGAGACTCTCAGCAAGAGACTCTCTCCAGGCTTCTGAGGGAGACTGATGAACAATATGACTTGTTTTCATATACCATGTTAAAAATGTCATCTCTTGACAATATGCCAAATTTTTCAGGACTTTATCAAATTAATTTGAATTTACAGAGCTGACTGAAGAAGCAGATCTGATAAAAAATGTCAGGAAAAATATCAAGTAATTCTGAAGTTGTTTCTATTTAACACTTCAAATGTTAAATAAGGAAGGAATTACATGATCTAAGGCAGAACAGTCCATGTAAAACTTATTAATGGACAATGAGATGAATGTAATTATGCATATTTGTAAGCCTCTGGTTCAATACATCTCCTATAAAAAGTTGTATTCCAGAATATTGAACTCCTCAAACACAAAGATGCTTCTTGTGAAGGCAAAAGTTACAGCATTTACTAGTGAGAACAAGTCTTGGTTTTCAGACAGCCATTGCCTACCCCCACAGTGACACTGAATTCTGCTACTGCATGTGTCATCCTGATCCTTCTGCCCTCAGTATCCATGGGAATACTTTCATTTACAAGGAGAGCAGCACAGCCACTGAACTCCTTCTTGCTTGGTTGCAGCTTATCCTTCTGTGAATTAGTACAGACCATTTGGGGGGGTTTGGAAACTTCTTTAATTATCTGTACATATGCAGATGACTTCTGTAATGTAAAGCTGAAAGTAGGGATGTCCTGGATCCTCCAAGTTGACTATCACATCCTGTGTTTTAGTTGTTCCTGGCCTCAGGTGATTAGAGGAGCAGTTGTAAGAGTTGCCTCCACAGCAGAGAAGCCCAGCAACAGACCCTTGAAAAGATTGATCTCTGCTCCAGGATTAAGGCATCAACTATAGACTTTAACAAGAAAGTGCTGGTGGTAAAAGGGTGCAAGGTTTGGTGGGATGTAGCAAAACCAGCAGAAAATGCAAAATGTGAAGTTGTTTCCTGTCTGGTAAACATCCCCAAACTTCTCCAATTGAGGTGCATTCCCTCTGATTACATCCATCTAGCAAACTTAGTGCTGAGAAATGGGATGTGAACCAGATCCTGTGGAGCAAACCAAGTCCAGATCAAAGGGCTCATCTGGAAGTGCTTGAAGAAGTTTTTTATTGTCTTCCTTCTCCCCCTGGAAAGAAAGTGGGGGGGAGTGCCCTTGAGACAGTGGAAGAGATGAAGGGCAAGAGGCACAGGAAGGATAAGAGGAGCTCAGAAGGGAGGCTTAAAAGAGAGATCTGACCATTGCTAGAGAAGAAGGGTAAAGTTGAGGAAGTTAATAAAGAAAACTTGCATTATGATGAAGATTCAAGGATATTCGGTGTTGGGATACACTTGGAGAAGCATTGTTCTCAAAGGATGATCTTTATGTATGTAGCTGGAGACTGTGCGCTGAGCATAGCCGAGTAGATGAAAGCATTAAATCACAGACCAAGAGGAGAATTTTGGTGCAGACCCATGAAAATTTCATCCCTGAATTCAGTGTATAGGAAGAAGAAATGTAAAGATACATGCACTGATCCATAGAGCAATGTTGGTGGGTAGACAGCAAGTAAGCATCACTATGTGCAGTAATCAGGCAGGTTTTCAATAAGTAAAATTGATTGGTAAAAAAAACATGTGTAATTCAAACCAGGAAAAACTACTGCTGTATTATTTGCCTAGTAATAAGCTGTCTTTAGCATAAGCTTAGGAAAAGCTATGAATCTTTCAGGTGAGAGGAGCTGTTTATGCACAGTTTTACAAGACACATAAGCACTAGTGGCATCATGTCATGTGGCATATGTTACAGATCCAGCCCAGTGGGAAATACAGGCTTTCTCTCTATATTATGATGTCAAATGGCACTTTTAATTTAAAAATACTACTACACTGTCATTTTCAAAGTTAGCTGCTGCCCTGTGCATTTGTGTTGTATTATAAAAGAGATATCAGAGTCATTCTAAAAACAGAATCGTAGCAGTCCCACATTGAATGCAGACATAGAAGAGGGAGAAAGAGAGAGAAAACATCTCTTTGTCCTTTTACTGACTAGTAGATGACACTTCAGGCTTTAAAACTTCAGGCTGCTCCTGGTGAGAAAATGGTGACCAAGAGTTTTGGTGGCCCCGCTGCAAAACATAAAAACTCGTGTTCTCTTCCTCTCCTGGTGGCAGGATAACCAGTGAGCACATGGACATTGTTCCAGCTCAACTACTGGCACACTTCCATCACTCTGGGCTTCAACCAGGGGAAGATTTTTATCATCAAAGCCACACCAGCTGTAACTGTCACTCCAAGTCTGTGTGGAGCATGTGGGATTTCCTTATAGAGTTACCCAAGAAACTGACCCCGGGTTGTGCCTCATGCACCTTTTTCTGAAATGCAGATAGTGCCCTGAGATCCAGGTGCTCAGCTGGATACCAGCATTACCTTGCTTGAAAAGTGGGCAGAGAGAAAGGGTTTCTGCAGTCTCAGCTTCCCTCCATTGATGTCCCCTTTAAAAGGCCAAGCAGTTTTCCCTGGTGCCAAGGACCCCTTGGGATGGGGCACCTCTGCGCAGTGACAGAGGAGTTGCGTTGTCCCTGTCAGTGCCAGTGGATTTCACTCCATTACCCCATCAAAGGGGGAGCGTAGACAAACCAGTGTCAGGGAGGGTGGGATCCTGGCTGAGAGCAAGCACCTGGTGGGGTGCTCAGGTCCACCAGGATCCAGGGAGTGCTTGGAGTCACTGGCTTTGCTGCTAGAGAGACAAAAACTTACCTGGTGCAGAGCTTCCCACATGCAGGTGATGATTAAAAAAGTATGGATGGAGGCAGCATAGTGTGGAAATCCTGAGAATGGTCTGTATCTCTTGGGGGATGGAGTGCCAGATCTTTCACATATCTCTGTGGGAGGACTCCCAGGCTGCTGTGATATACATTGATGTTCATTGCATTGTGTTTTAGGGAGAACATGTTCATGGATGAGGCATGGAAACGGGATCAGCTTCTCCTGCTACAGCTGTGGCAGCTCGTCCTTACATAAACAACATAGCTTCTCGGGGTCTCATACTCCTCACCAGGAGAATTCATGTTTGTGTTTACTGACCATATACTGGTATTTCAAGGGGTTTTTGTAATTTATACTGCAGTGAGCTATGAAGCACTACGTGAGGGCAATTGCTAAACTAGGTAGTCATTGGTTTGTCTATTTGTCCATCTATGCCAGATTTTCCTACACAGGAGTTCTCTACTGTTGCTGTACTTGCTGCGTGTCTGCATGGCTTCCAGCACATACAGATAGTCTGCGAGTAAATGCTGATATTCCACTTTTTAAAGAACAAAAACTTTTGTAGAACTGTCAGTCCTGGTTTTCCGCTATTTTATTGATTTCATTGCAATTCAGCTGGCTTTCTCCATTAAATACACTTAATGAAGCACCTAGCCAGACAAAAAGGAAATATGTGCTAGCCCAGGAAGCAGATCAGATCTTGTTATTGTTGCTTCAGGATTGGAACAAGGTGATACTATTTAGGGTGACTTCTCCATCCAAGGGCTTGAAGTCTGCTGGAGGCATCCTGCAGCTCTCATGAGAGGCAAGAAGGGTGTGCAAGTTCTGCAGTATCATCTCTCACAAGCATGCCGAGCACTAAGTAAATGCAACTGTGCACAAGATGGCAATGTTCTCCACGAAAAGGACTTTTCCTTCCTTCCTTGCTACAGTCTGCCTGTGTATCTTGAGACATAATGCTGGCTTCAGTGAAATATCAATGGCAGCACTTGAGGTGATCAGTTCTACTCTGTGTGGAATTGAAGTATCTGTGAATACGTAGAGTGAGATATGCATGTCATTTGTATGTTCAAATGCATCTCACTGCAGGCATGTGTAAACCTGGCCCACAGGTTTCTAACAGCTCCTGTGAATGCATCAGACAGCAGCGTGCTTTTTCTGCATTCTGACCTGACTATTAGTGCACATAAATATGATATCTGGACCATTAACTTTGTAAGTCTGTCCTTTGGGGAGAATAAAGCTGCACATGTTGGTCACAATAGCTGACTGTACACATTTCTGATTCACCCATCACCACTGATCCAGACGTCTTGTCCACAAAGACATCACATCTACATCAGTCTCCAGAAAGAACTTGGATCCAAATCCAGAAGACGGAGGTGTGGGCTTAACCTATCTGTAGCAAAGCAGGCCCGTCCCCATGTATGAGATATGTGAAAGTCTTCACAGGACTGAAGTCTGTGAGTTCCTTGAGGATGTTCCTGTCTGAGGTAAGATCATTTGCATGCCTTTCTCTAGTATCATATATACTCTTCTGGAGAAATGCCTGCATAAATAGATGATTTTCAGTGGATGAGCTACATGTATTATGTATGAGGACTCACATGATTTAGAGAGTAGAGAATACCGTGGACCAGGAGTGAACACCTCTAGATTGAAAAAACCATCTTGAGTGAAGAACTGTGGGCTAGTATCTGTCAGTGTGAAAAAAGAACCAGAAACTTAAAAACAAAAGGAAGTTTGTGTTGGATACTCTTTTGGTTTGAAATAATATTGATAAACAGCAATACAAATGGATCATGCAAAGACGTGAGAGTACCCTCACAGGTCTTTGATTTTCTGATCAGGCTCCGAAGAGTCCCTGGCTTGGCATTGTGGGTACCAGTCTGTGTGAGTGGCTGCCACTGGTGGAGAGACACTGGCAAGAGGCACGAGAACCCCTTCCCAGTCCCCGCAGACATCCACCCCCTCGGTAGGCACTGCTGTGGAGCAGCAGCACTCACTCAGTCTCCCTGTAGCTGAGCCGCATGTGAGGATGTTGCCACACGGCAGCCACCACTGCCTAGCCTGCTGCAGCTCTGCTCCCTTAGGAAGCTGTGCGGAGACACTGGAGAGGGCTTTTCAGCAGAGCTGCAGAACCTGCCGTCTCCTCCAGCAAAAACTAGTTTCTAGACTTGGTGAGGGCACATCAAGGCAAAATCCTGTGTGTTGCTCAGTAACTGAGAGTTAAGCACCCCTCACCTGCATGAACAGCAGTGCATAATCATTTGAGGAGCTTTTCAGTGTCTATCACTCACGAGCAGACCAGGAGGGATTTTCACCCTAATGTGATACTTCTTATAAGGCGCTGGTCCCAACTCTCTGCCACAGGTGGTGATTCAACTTCTCTTCATGGGTTCACCTTCCTCTGTTCTTTCTGAAGACACGTTTTTTTCATAACAATATTGCTTTGAAATTTTGTTTACAAAGGAAGTCAAACCTCAGGTTTTTTTATGGCCAAAAATCTGTCATGAAGTATGATGATGAGGGAGGCAATAAAACCTGTGAACAGTTTACAAGTCAGAGCTCGACTCTGGGCGCATTGAAAAATGGCCAGAGAGGACCCATCTAGAACTGCTGGAGCACACAGCACCCCATTAATAATGAGAATGACAGGGTGGACATCTCTCCTTACAGTAAAGGGAGGATGTGTGGTCTCTCAAGTCTTAGGATCTAATGCTGTGCTTTTCAAAGGTGTAATGTTGTTCTGTGAGATTTCAGGGTTCTGTGTCTTGGTTGTTTGCTTACTGTTTGGAATGTGGATAGTCACACAGAGCAGAACAAAACAAATTTTTACCAAGGAATAACTGAAGTTCCTTGAGATGGACTGACCACTGGGCAGTTTGCCCTCTCCTTCAGAGCTCTGTCCAGGTGGGATTCTGCAGTTTAGGTTTCTAAGCTTAGTTTTCTGATCTGCAGTAGGTACAATCTACAATTTATGCTGTTCAGTGGAGTAGAAGGGCTCTCCAAGGGCACATGCATGGCATGGGTGTGCACAGTGGGCCAGGAAATTTCTGGGTTCAGGTACATGCAGTGCCCATATAAGCCTACAGCCTGTGCCCACAGGCAGAGCACCCCATACGTCTTTATTCCTGTACATGATTGACATTCTGTTATTAGAACCTCCATAGAGCTTTTCAAACCTTAAATAACCCAGCCTCATAATCACTCTGGGAGGTAATTAAGCTGCCTGGTTATCAACAGTAGAACTGAAATGTGGAGTTGGGATCTAAATTTTGGATGAGATATCCCTTTTTTTTGCAGGTCAGGTCACAAAACATTAATATAAGTGGTGTGGAACAGGATTTCTGCTTCTATCATGTCTCAACATCAATACTTGAGTGAGATGTTTAGGAAGCTCCAATATCCCAGCCCGGTTCTCAGAACATCTTCCCATAAGGCAGAATCCCAATGTATCTTGTTAGAAAAATGAACAGAACAGGATGTTTTATAAAATCTAAACTGTACCAAGATCATGGTAATTTGGAGAACATCACAGGCATGTTTCTGTGTCTCAATGCAGTGCTAGTGCCTCTCTTTTTATCAGGTTTTAGCATAATGTGTGATGGACTGAACTTTTTTTTTTTTTTGCCATGGCAACCTCACTATGGTGATTTCAGGGTTAGGGAGCTTTATATTTATCTTGACCAGCATGAAGAAGTCTGAGCCTCATTAACTGAGGAAGGTGGATGGATAGCATATGGAACACACCGCACACGAGACGGCGCTTCCCTTCCCAGGGCAACTGGGTCATTTGTATTATCTACATGAGCTGCAATTTTCCTTTTGGAAATACTGAGTTGCTAACTGTTCTCTCTGCCCCAAGGGAAGAAAATCCAGACAGATGGCTTCAGAGAAACCTTGCATCTTTAAGGGAAGATATCCTCCTGAAACAATAATTAATGCTGGTGGGATTTTTTTTTTTAGGAACTTGGAAAGAATTCGGTATCACCAGAGGGCATTGACACAGAGCCTAGCAGAGGACAGAAAAAGATAAAGAGGGGAAAAAATAGCTAGCACAAAGCAGTGATCCTATTAAAATGACATTGAAGAATTCTATTAGTGCTCTTTGCCCCCTCGCCTGCTGCCTTCGAAGATTCGAGGCGAAACACAAGTGCTTGTCAGTCAGACAAAGCCTACTAATAATCTCTGCTGAAAGGTGACATTCACAAACTGCCGAGGGACGCACGGGGCTCTGGGCTGACCACATCAGGAGGCTGCTGGCAGAAAACCTGTATCTGGCTGTGGGTGCCAGCAGCCCAGGCTGGAGGGGAGGAGATGGTGGGGCAGACATGGATTTGGGCCACTTACTGCCCCGAGGCTCAGCAGCTCTGCCCGTACGAGTGGGGCTGAGCAGCAGCAGTGATACTGTGCCTTTTTTGTCCCCACAGGAGTGGAGGCTGGTGTTATGCAGGCTTTACATGAGGACCCTGGAGCACTGGGCAAGTAGGGTGAATTTCATCCTCAGTTCACCCCAGCTGAAACACCTTCATATGCTGCTATCCAAGGGTCTCCAGTAAAACTTCATCCCTATTGAAATAGCACTGTTTTGAGCTTTGCATGTGTTGACTCTTAATGTTGGTGAAGCTCATTAGACGCACAACAAGTATAGGTGAGGAAAAGCTACATCCTAAGCTAGTCTTTTCAAACAGAAGGAACAACTACTTTGGATGAGCTGCTTAGTTTAATACTGTGTGCTATACCACAGGGTTCTCCAAAACAGTGGTAACTTTGGGAACCATGAAAACTGAGACTAAGGATTGCTCTCTACCCAAAATCACTGGGAAAATGGAAGACCTCATTCCCCACTAGCAGCTAAACCTCCTTATTGTAACTTCCTGAACTTGTTCTGCCAGTGCATTTCAGAAAATGTTTGTTTATGCAAGAGTATCTAGTGCACCATGCACAGGATTAAGAATGTTTTATTTTCTTAGACACATTCAAAGTAAGTTTAGATTTCTATTAATTTCTCTCTCCCTCCCAGTTTTTTCAGTAAGAAAGTCTACTTGGATCACGATCAAAGGGATAGTTTATTGCTCTTTGTGGAAAAGTAGATTCTCTGGAAATTACTAAATGTAGCACAGAACACTCGTACTCCATCTTGTCTGTTTTACTCAGCAGAGATGATGTCTCTGCTGGAGTACTTTATGTAGCACTGGGCACTGCATCCCAGAGAGATACGGCCTAGCTGGAGTGCATCCAGAAAGGAGCTGCAGGAAGGATCAGAGGGCTTGAATCATGACTTACCAGAAAGAATGACTCCATTTGGGTTGCTTTTCTTAAAGGAAAGAAGATTAAGGATGGGGGAAGGGTGAATTATAATATTCCTCAAATATGCAAAAGACTGCTGCTGAGAGAAGAGGAAAAATTTCTTCTCCCTTGTGAAAAGAAAAAGAAATAATGGGCTCATATTGCAGCAAGAATAACTTAAGTTAGGCATTATGTAAAACTTTCTAACAGGATGGAAAATGAAGCACTGGACAGGATTGTCTGAGAAGACATGGCAGAGACCCTACTGGGAGTCTTTAAAACCAAATTAAGCAACTGTTCCTCTTGGACAAAGGAAAGGAACAGATGACTTTGGAAGTTAAAGGCATTTTAATGACGTTTTATAGGAAAGTAATTCACCTGGAAATTCAACTACTGGTAAAGTGGCAAGTTTAAAAAGAAAATAATAAAGTTTTTATGAATGCTTTTCTATATCTTATAAACTTTAAAATCACCCATTCAAGATCTACTAGGCATATCAATATTAAAACATTTGAAGGCAACACAAAAACAACAGAATGTGAGGGGGAGATGTTTGCATGTTTCAGTACTGGACTGCACTTGGCAGCTCTCAGCCACTGACTTACCCAGGGGCACTTGGAGGAGTATTGCTCTCTGGAAAGCTCACCTCTTTCCAGATTATCCAAGTGAGGAAGGCAGATTTTCTCACTGTCTTCTTCAGGGAGATTGGCACTGCCAAAAGTGGTTTGGAGAGTATTATCAGGGCAATCCAGAAAGGAGAGTTACACCTGCTCTAAATGGAGGCTAAGCACTGAGCTGGAATGTCAGAGGATGGAAATGGAAAGAGACGATAAGAAGATTGCCAAGTCGGCCCCTGCAGCTGAAGACACCCTGGCAAGAGTCCTCTCCTGCTTCTCTGCTGCAACCTCTCAATCACTCCTGGTACAGCCCTTGTAATGCTCTGCCAAATAGGATTACACTCCAGCAGAGGGAGAATTTACACATTCCATAGGACTTGATGACATAGCAATTGATAAGGGCACGCCACTGTATTAACTGAAAAAAAAATCCATATCTATTAGGGGCTGGCTGGGTGAGAAAAGGAGAGTTACATCCCCCTGTGTGGTTGGTTCAAGCCCAGGCAACCTTTGTCTGTGTGCAGGGAGAGCCTTCTCGCAAGCCTTGTGCTTGTTAGAATTTAATTGCTTGCTGGTCGTGCTGCTGGCAAACTGGTGCAAATAGAGATGATCCCTTATTAATGCAGAAGCTTACATGAGGCCAGCTCCAAGGAATAATTGCAGTCGTGTCTAAACACTCTCTGGTCCAAGTTTCCTTAAACTGGAATGGCATTTTATTTACATATCTGAACAGAAAGAAAAATCAGCAATAAATCTGTCTGGTAATTGTTTCTTCACCCTCTAGATACTTTTAAAGTAGGTCTTGTGAGTTTGTCTTAGAAGGTATTTGTGGCCTGGAACTGCATAGAAATGCATTTGGAAACACATCACCAGACGAGAGGTCAAGGGGCCAACAGCCACTATTAATTGCCTTGCAGCCAGGCAGGAGGTGAACCTGAAACGCTGCCCTTCGGCCTCACTCAGATGGAGAGAGTATAGCACAGCTGTAAACAGCTGTAAAGAGCTGTCAGGGAAGGAGAAAGCTACACCTACCTTTTGCTTTGTGTGGAGAGGGAAAACAAAAAGCAAACGAAAAACTCCACTTGCAGAAAGAGACACGTGGATTTCTTCTCTTCCTCTTCTGAAGCTGAACGCTTCACTCTTCTTTCACACAAGACGCGAGCTGCATGTTGAGACACCTTGTGATTATAAACTCTCCTCAGCAAAATTACCGAGGGTCAAAGAATCTGGGGACTCGCGGGATGATGTGATTGGCAGGACAATTAGGTCCAGGCTCTGTTCTTTCATTTCTACTGGAAACTTGGTGTAATTACAGCTCCTGCCTCTGGCCCGTATGACGCTGGAGGTTGAATGAGGTGATCAGAATACTCCCTCTGGCCATAAAATCTATTAACCTTGCTTTGCACCACACATGGCTCAGGCATTCAGAAATTCAATACCTGTCCACCATCTGAAAGCTCTCTCGTCAACGAGGGAGAAATAGAAGTACTGAGGTGAGCAGAGTTTCTCTCCAGTTTTTTCCATTGAAATTGCTGGAAAGAAGCTCCCAAGTGAGGGAAGCAGGGCTGTGTTTTGGAGGCTCTGTGGCAAGACTTGGGAGGAGTGGGCTCCTCAGCTGGGGTGCACTGCAGAGCTGCTTGGCAAGTGATGGACAACTGAGGGAGACATGGACCATAGGGATCCCCATGCTCACTGAAGGTGCTATTTCCTTATTTAAAGGGAATGGAAAAGGAAAACCTGGTGAAGGCTTGCTATCCTTACTTATAAAAGCAAAGCTCATGAGTACAGGAAAATAGGCTGCCCCAGAAACAGGCCAGAAAATCACCATACTCCAGAGGCTGTAATCTTTATTTTTGCACATATAGGGCAGAAGGATTTTTTTGAGTGAGGATCCTACTTATTTACCAGCTTTCTTGGGGGGTAGTTTTTGGGGAAAGGGGCTAGTGAGACTTTCTAGTTAATTTGCTAATCTGCCATACTGAGTAGGAGATTCATCTGCTTGGTACCTAAAGGTAAAAGTGTTCAAGCCTGAGCCAGCTGGACTTTTACTCCCTGTGGAGGAAAAACAGAAGAGATGGCAAAGACAGATCAGACTATTTTCCCTCTGGAGATGCCTATTTCCCTGCATCATCTATACAAGGAGCCTTGGGTGAACACTTCATGCTTCAGTACCTAACTTCCATGAATCCAAAGTTAGGTAAGATACACAGTTGCTATCAGAGTAAAACTGTCATGCTTTTACAGATGATATTAATGTCATTAGAGAAAAAAGTGACACCTAGTAATCAATCCTTAGCTTAACTACCTCCAAGCTATGAAATCAGACAGCTCTGACTGGAGGCCAAATCCAGCCTGTGGGCTGATTCCATCTGGTTTATCTGTGCCTCTGCCGTGACTATGTGGTGGGATGGGAGGTGATGGGGAGCAGCTGTTTGCACTCTGGGTGAAGTCCAGCAGTTCCTCATGCTTTCTACCATGCTTAAGTGCCAAGCCCTCAGCTCAAGGAGGTGCTGTGTTCACATGGCTCACGAGAGGAGCCTCCAAATGGGCATCTGGGCTCTAGGAACAAAAAACAAAAGTTGGACCACCCTGTGAATTAAGTCATTCTTCTTGGACCGAAAGATACTTAGAAAAGTAAATATCTTGAAGCCTGTATTGCACAGCCCTGATTTCAAAAGTACAAATTATGTGCTTGGATTTGCAGCCTGTGCTGAGAGGTAGCGTTTGTGCAGTTGGGGTTCTTGCAATTTCCTTTGGAGGAATTTTCACAAAGAAAACAGGACTTTGTGTTTTCTGACATTTGCTTTAACTAAAAGGCATTGTGAGGACTTTTGCAGAATACCAATTAGACTCACAGGTTAGCGAGCGAGAGCTATGCACTTCGTGTCGGCTGAGGTCATTGCACAGCAGGAAAAGGAATCAGAGCTATTCACAAACAGCCTATCCCAGAGCTGCAAATTTGATTTCTCCACTTTAGCTAGATGAGGGTTGTTAGCAGAAGTAGCATCTCTCCTTACATCCACTGATTCAGTTAGAAAAGAGTAGGCTAGTTGTTAGGCTGTGTTCAAGGTCTGAAACAGAACCTGGCAACCAGAGGAAGGACTTCTGCTCCCATGGGCTCATATGGGTTGGGTTTTTTTTTCAGCTGCATCAGCCAGTCTAGGAAGAAATATTATCTCACTATAAATTATTACTTACATCTCTCTCTGACAATCACAGCTATTTCAATGTTGCTCTTAATTCTTACCACTATTCAACAGTTGCAATGCTTAGATCCCTCTTAAAATACCGTCATGGTGTTTGGTGCCTTTGTGTTTGTCAGCAGCTTTGTGTGTTTATGTTTGACAGGTGCTGCCTGTTAATGCCAGGGCCACTGGTGCCATGGGACAGGTTGTGCTCTTGGGTCACCAGGGAAAGCCTATCTGCCCTGTGCCGGGCTCAGGGAGAGCTGGATGCTACAACAGGTCCAAGTATGGCTCATGGGCAAGGTTTTAGGGAAGCAACGCAGTCCTATATCTCAGAGAAACCTTTCTCTAATATTCCTCTGCCTTGAGAGAACTGTAGACCAAAGTGTCTGTGTGCTGAAGCTCCTTTCCTCCATGGCTGCCACACAGCAAGCACACCAGCCTGGCAGGGGATGGACACTCACAGCACAAAGCAGAAGGACAGGAGGGATTCCCTGAGGCAAAGTCAGGTCTCACTGAGAGACGGACACCACTACTTTGAATTACGGGAGGGACAGACCATCTCCTACAACTGTTTTCTGAGTAGGCCAGTGAAAACATGGGGGAGGAGGAGCACCTTGTAATGTTGTAGCACATCTTTCCAGTGGTGTGGAGCATGAAAAACCTATTTTTCATATGGCAGTAATACAGTTCATAAGACAGTTTAAAAAAAGTATGCAAAGAAAGCCAAGGTAAATTGGAATGATTTACTCTCCATTTTTACTCATGTTACCTCTAATCCAGTAGACAGGTTTTCTTGCTCTCTCTCTCTGGTATGAAACAAAGGGTATATCTCTAATAGTGGTACAGCCATACAGAACAGAATTTAGCCCCCTACACAGCTTTAATCAGAACATCTTTCACTGCTTGAAAGGGGAATTTATTCAAGTAACATTTTTTAAATTGACCACACTAATGTTTCTGGGATAAGATCTCCATCATTTCTCGGTATTTGTCTCACCTTAACCTTCCTCTGATTTCTCTCCTAAATGTCAGTTCACCAGGGTCACAGGCAGCCATAATGTGGCCAGGAGGGCCTTGAGGTAGTGCAGCTCTTTCCTCATTACCTGATTTGGCACATGTGCATCAGGCAATGCTTATGTGGCAGCTGAGACTGATGCCCCCAAGAGCCCCCCAGTTAGTCTGTCCTTTGAACAGAACTGTGAAAAAAGTCACTCTTCTTGATGGATATAGTTCTCTCACAGATGATCTAAGTCCCAGTCCTGTAACTCCTCACTAGTCTGTATCATCACTCTCTTTAACACTTCTATTGTTCTACACCAAAACCATGTAGGCAATGTCTGTGCTGCAAACAAAAGAGGATTAGGTACCAATGCCTGGTTCTAAAGCAAAGTGGCTTATTGGGTACAGCTCCTCTATAAATTTAAAGTTCCCATGCTGCAAGCCTATTAACTTCAGTTCACAGGAACTGAAGGAGAGAGTAACTGCTGTCTTTTCTAAACTTTAGTCCATGTGGTCCTTAACTCAAGTAAATTGTTTGAAGAAGTGGTTGCTCTACTGAGGTTGATATGAGGCATGAAATTTCTCATCGAACTCGTTATTAAAAGAGCAGCTTTTAATGCGAGGAAGAGTTCATCATCAATTAATGGTAGTGCTGTCTTAAAATGATGTTTGGAAAGTACATAGAGGCACATGCATGTGCATGCACACACCACGTTGTTCATGACCTGCTCCTTCTTAAGTTCTCTGGACACTACATGTAAAGTAGAATCCTTATTTCTTTAAATAACTCATTTCTTCCTCTTTCAATGAACTTAGTCATGCTCTTTGAACTTCAAGGTAGAAAAATAAAAAGCAGTCACTGTGTCTCTTAGGAGTTCTTGACCTACTTTGTACTGATCAGTTCTCATCTCCTACAGAAATGTGGAAACTGTGTCAGAAGGATTTACACAATAAGCTGTCAAGAATGTTTCTTCTTTTAACTTTATGCATTTCAAGAAAGGGAGCCTGAATGGAATATGCACACTCTTTAGGTACAATTGTAGGAAAAATGTCCATGCCAACAGATAATGTAGAAGATCCTCTGTGGGCTCAAGAGGCTACTTGAATGAGTTCTCTGGTGTAATTCAAAAACCTGTCTCTGAATTCTTTCATGTTGGCGGTATAATCAGAACTATTGCAGAGTGATTTTGTTGGCAGAGAAAGGGAAAATTTGAAAATGTGGGGGAGAGGGGCAAAGCAAAATATTTTCCCACTTGAAGATAAAGTTCCACTAATCAGTCATTGATCAGTTGTATGAGATAAAGGCTCATAACGAAAATAATGATCCATTATGAACAGAGGAATTCATATTTTTAAAATGCTGGCAAATAATCAGAGATCTGGTTAGATACTGGTTAGACCACCCACACCTCAACCCGTCAAAGGCCCATTAATTAAATCAGCAGTTCAGGACACTGTTATGCAGTGACCAGGACAAATTAGGTTTCATTGAGAGATAGCCTTTGAATTTTCCCCAAAACAAAGAAGGAAAATTAGTTATCTTCACAGCCTTTTTCTGTCCTCTCTCATCACTCCCTGCCTGGGACTTCCTTAGCAATAGGGATTTCTCCCTGTACCAGGCTCTGAGGACCATATGTAGGAATGCAACACAATATAAAAGACAGTCTTGCAAAGCTTTGGCACGGTGAATAAATAACCTGCTGAAGAAGCGGCATCTTGCAAGAATCAGAAAGCATTTTGGTTACTGTCCTCAGGGGCTTTGCTCCGTGTCATTTGAGGTCAGCCTCATGGTTGTCACTGTGCACTCAGACACAAGTTGGTCACATCTGTCAGTGCTGGTCATTCCTGTAAGGCCCATATAGTTCTGTGCTAAAGTGTACAACAAACAACACATAGTCCATTTGTTGCTTTGAAATGCCCTCGTTTCTGGCAGTAAACCCTTCTCTACAGCCTTCTCTGGATAGCAGTTTAAGTGTGTTGAATACTGCCATTAAGACACCACCAGCATTTTTTGAATACACAGTATTTAGTTTTTGACATGTCCATTAACAGGTTCAGTATCTTTTTGTGCCAGTATCTCCATGACCATGTGTGTGTTGTATATACATACACAGGCACTTGTGTGCTTTTTCACAAGCCTCTACTGTGGAAATGGAACACCTGTGTCTCTGTGTTAAGCACTTTGTGGAAAATAAAGCAAGGCAAACCTGCATCATTATTGTAATGCCTCCAGTTCAAGGGCAGAGCTTTTCTCAAAATGTATGGGAGAAAGTCTGCCTATAAGAGGAAAAACTGATTTAAAAGATGTTGGATCCTTCAGTGACAACTGACTTAAAGCAGCATCAGCATTGTCAGACAAGTGAGCGGCACCAAATGCTCTCCTCAGCCACACACTCCTGTTACCAGAGCTGCTACTGGGGCTTGATTTGGATCTTGCTCCTTTCTGCAATGTTTTTCTCCAATTTGGACTTGATGTGCAGGGATGAGAGGGTCTATGCCATGCTTCCCGAGGTTGTTTGCCATGAGATCCTTCAGACTGGTGGAGCTGGACCCCTTGCTAGGAAAGGAGGTGTGTGACCCAGGCTGACCTTCCTCCCAGCTGGCATGATACGCTCTCCTGCCCTGCAGACAGTCTGCTCTGCCTCCTGCTGAAAAGACCACAAGCTGCTTCTCTGAAAGAAAAATGGATGTGATAGGTGATTTCCATTTAAAGCTGGCTTGTGGGAATGATTCATGTCATTATGATGTTTTAAATACAGACGGACATATTCCCATGCATGCAGATGAATGCATCACACCTCTGTGTTGTTCTGAGCGCAGCTATTAAAATAAGGGGAGTCTGATAAATACTCACCACTATACGTAAAAGCTATGGCCTGCTAGAGCCATCTCCTCTCCATTTAGTGCATGTACCAGCAGTAACCAGGTAACAGTAAACTGATTTACATTCCAGGGCGATTATCCGCAGTGATGTGCTCCATTAAATGGGCGGACGGTGGCTTACATTTCATAATCCGTAGTGACATACTGGAAATGAAAGTGACAAAAATTATAGATAGCTCTTTGGCTGAAGATGTGAAAGAAAAGGCATGGAGAACAGAGGCTGAGGGGCTTGCTTTTGCAAAATGCCACAGAGCCAGGCTGTGACGTGCCAGCTCATGAGTCAGGTAGGGGATGACATGAGGCTGGTGACCGGTTACTAGTGGGGTTCTGTCTTAGGCCCAGTTCTCTTCAACATCTTCATAAATTACTTGCACGCAGGATTCGAAGGGATATTAAACAAGTCTGCCCATGATAGTAAATTGGGAGGAGCTTTGAATCCCTCGAGGGCAGAGAGACCCTGCAGAGAGACCTCAACAAATTAGAGGGCTGGGCAACCACCGAGTGTATGAAGTTTAACAATAAGTGCCAGATTCTGCACCTGGGATGGGGCAACCCTGGATGTACAGAGCAGGGAACAAGAGGCTGGAGAGCAGCCCTGTGGAAAGGGACCTGGGGGACCTGGTTGATGGCAAGTTGAACATGAGCCAGCAGTGCCCTGGCAGCCAGGAGGGCCAACTGTGTCCTGGGGGGCATCAGGCCCAGCATCGCCAGCCGGGCAAGGGAGGAGATTGTCCTGCTCTGCTCTGCTCTGCACTGGGGCAGCCTCACCTCGAGGCCTGGGGCCAGCTTTGGGGGCCACAGTATAAGAAGGTAATGAGGCTATTAGAGAGCATCCAAAGGAAGGCAACAAAGATGATGAAGGTCCTTGAGGGAAAGCCCTGTGAGGAGCGACTGAGGTCACTTGGTTTGCTCAGCCTGGAGAAGAGGAGACTGAGGGGAGGCCTCATTGATTGAAGTCCTTGATGGTGGAAGGGGGAAGAGGAGATGCAGACACTGATCTCTTCTCTGTGGTGACCAATGACAGGACCCAAGGGAATGGCATGAATCCATGTCAGGGGAGGTTTAGGTTGGATATTACAAAAAGATTCTTCACCCAGAGGGTGTTTGGGCACAGGCTCACAGGGAAGTGGTCACAGCACCAAGCCTGACAGAGTTCAAGAAGCATTTGGANTTGAAGTCCTTGATGGTGGAAGGGGGAAGAGGAGATGCAGACACT
>WBMZ01002262.1:0-44877 GCA_013400975.1 Atrichornis clamosus
GGGCTGGGCGGCCGCCGCCCGCACACAGCCCCGGCGCCCCGCCATGGTGCTGCCGGGGGAGCAGGCCGGGCTCTACCGGCCGCGGCCCGAGCTGCTGCCCGCGGCCCACGTCCCCTCGCTGCCCCACTACCAGCGCCTCTACCAGCGCTCCGTGGAGGATCCGCACGGTGAGCGGGGCCGGGGCAGCGGCGCGGCGGCTCCCCGGGCCCTCCGGGGGCTACCCGCGGGGCTGCGGGGGTGTGGGGACCGCGGTGAGCCCTGCGCGAACCCCCGCGTGAGGGGTGCTCAGGGGGTGCCCCTTGTGTCCCCTGGACTGTTACCTACCTCATCCCTGCTTCCCTCATCCCCTGCTTCCTTCATCCCCTGTTTCCATCGTTGCTGTTTCCCGCTCACGGGCTCTGCGCCGTCCGTGTCCTTTGCAGAATTTTGGGGGGACATCGCGAAGGAGTTCTACTGGAAGAGTCAGCACACAGGACCCTTCCTCAAGTACAACTTCGACGTGACCAAGGGGAAGATCTTCGTCGAGTGGATGAAAGGAGCGACCACCAACATCAGCTACAACCTCCTGGACAGAAATGTCAATGAGAAGAAGCTTGGGGACAAAGTTGCTTTTTACTGGTAAGTTTCTGTTTTTATTATGGTGTAGAAGGTGTGTAAATAGCACGCTAAAGTGTACAGTGTTCCACTGAGGTGAGTGACAACATAAAACCTGTGAGGGTCTAATCTTTAGATAGGTACAGCACGCGTTGTCTTGCAGTGCCCTTGGGAAGAGCTGTGCCCTGGAGCTTCTCTGCCCTTCCCGGGATGCACTGAAGTGCCCAGCACAGCAGTGGGGAGCGCCTGACTCCCTGTTCTGTCTTTGCACTTGTACCTGCTGAGAGCTCCGAGCGGTCAGACAGGAGTGAGGCAGGTGCCACAATTCCCTGGTGCGGGAGGTAGATGTGGATAGATACACGGGATGAGGAACAGCCAACATCCAACAGCTGAAAGCTGATAAACCCCATTATCTCCGGTGTTTATGTTTTGTGGGTCTGGCAAGTTTCCACTGCTGTGGTAGAAAGGTTCTCCTAATACCTGAGTTTGTATGTGGATTCCTTGCACTTGAAAGTGCTTAACACTGTGTTACTTTCAGAAAAACTGGCTTCTCTACCTTTGGGAAGAAAAATTACTTCCAGCCGTATGTGAAGTATGTTTGTACTTTTTCACCAGAGTAGTCACTAGTGTTAAAACCCATGTGAAACCTAATTCTCATATTGATGCAAAGTAGGTTTCAGTGGTGATGTCCGAGCTCCAGAAGTAACGCCCCCCTGCTGAGAGAGCTCAGCTGGCCCCACAGCTGTGTCCCCAAACAGAGCCATGCCTGGCTGTCCTGTGCATTTTGCTGTTTCCCTTGAACAGGTATTTAGATTGCCTGGGTATGACTGCATGTGGCAGTGCAGAAGCACAACTAGGTGTACCCCATGTTAGGGATGCATGGTTAGGTGTACCCCCTCGTTGGGATACCGTGAGTCCCTTCAGCAGAGCAGCTGGAGAAGTCTTACTGTCATTGCAATTAAATACCAGATGCTCTAAGAGATTTATTGTGCAGCTGAAGGTCCCCTCAGTCACCTGCTGTAAAGTTGACTGGGAGCCACCCTCTGCAGGAAGGAACATGGTTATACCAGTGTAGCTCTGGCTGTGGCTGTAAAACTGGGTTCATAAGAGTTTCTAGAGTTTCTATCCATAGCACTCCTGCTTCAGTGAAAGAATTACACACACTGCCTAGCAGATAATCACATTGATAAGGCACAGGTGAAATGTTGGAAAGCATTTACTTCCCTGCTGGTTAAATACTCTCTAACTCATGCTGATGTAAAATGACTGCAGCTTCTGACTGAAAACTTCTTTGTAAACTCATTCAGGTAAAGGTGTGCCAGCAAACAAAGCCATTTGGCAGCCAGTGCTGGCCCTGGGCTGGGGTTTATGGAGGGACTGGGTACATCATTCTCACATGTAAATCTTTGTGTGACAGCAAGGCAGCAGCCTACAGCTTTAATTTGGGCATGGTGAAGATTTTTCTTGTTGGTTATTCTGGCAGCCTTTGTGGGGGTATTTGTGATGCTGAGCAAAGCTTGGAGTGGATATGAAAATGGTGGGTGGGTGTCTGTCAGTCGTGGTGTTCACAGTGCTAAAAATTAAAGTCTCTCTCCCTCCTTAGCAGAGAGTTTCCCCTGACTGTTCTGAGATAAACTCCCCTAGTGTGGGTCTGCCACAGGTGACCTGGCACTGTAGTGTGGAGCTGTCAGCTGGGAATGCCAGTGGGAGGGATGGAAGAGGCCCTCTGAACATGACATGTGTGGCACTGATTTGCAAACCTGTGGCACTGAGGACTTGGGGAAGCAAGGGCTGCGACTCGCAAAATTACTCCTCTCTGAGCATGTTCTTTTCTTCAAAACAATAATTAATTGCTGTCATCTTGTCCTCTCATACTTTGTGTTTAGCCTGACTCCCTAAAACATTTGAGACTTGTCACACTGTATGAAAGGTCAAAAAAGAAATTAAAGCCTCTGAAAGCTAAAGAGCTTTTTTATTTTTAAATGCCTGAGGCTCTTGCTTCTAAGAAAGTCTGTGGCCTGCTAGATGGGAAAAGGTGCTGATGTTGCCCCAAGGTGTGGGTGACTGCCCAGCTGTGAGACCTCTGTAAAGATGCAGGACCATGATCTTTGCTTTCAGAGAAGTGAAATTAGGGAAAAGTTAAATAGTGTTTAGAGGCATTGCTGAGAGTCTCTGAGAAGTAACATGTCCTGACAAAACTCAGAACTGCTGGCTGTGGCTGTCTCCAGTCTTGAATGAATTGGAAGGAGTGAGCAGTTCATCTGGATTTGTTACAGCCAAGCTGCTCTAAAGGTTCCTGTACCACCAGCAGTCCAGGACTGCCCAAATTGGCTCCACTCAGAGGGTCTAATCCCAAGCCACATGGAATTGCATTTTCAGCACAAAGGGCAGTACATGGGATTGCTTAATGCTGCAGAACTTGTACATAGGTGACATTTGCTGTCGTGGTGTCGTACTCATGGTGCTGTTAGGACTGTGTAGTTCAAAGTGACCATCCTGACTTGGTAGGAGATACATGGATTTTTCCCTGTTTCACTGTGATATCTCATGCTGCTGGTGAACGTTAATATTTCTGTTTCTTCTGCTTCTGATTCCTCTTTCTCTGCTTGGTATTGCTGATGTGGCCTAAAAACAGGAACAGAAGCTCCAGGAAATGTTTCTGATAAAGTGCTGCTGTCGAAAGTGAAATCTCTTTCATAATGGTGTGGAAAGGCTGAGGTCAGTAACAGTGGTTGCAGGTGGCTACCTACGGTGACTTCTGTGGGCCTTGCAGGTGACATGGACTGGACCAGCTACAGGGACATTGAGGGGACTTGCAGCAGTGCTGAGGACTCTGTGATAGGTGGTTAATTAGGGCAGGAGCACAGTATTCCTTCACCCTGCTGTTGACATGCCTAAGGCACTTGGACAGCCTTAGTTCTGTGCTGAAGTGTCTGTTAATAATCTCACATAAACTTCAGCCTGGGCAGCCTGTGGAGGTAAAAATATAACCAGGTGGGAGTTCAAAAAGAACAACACCTATTGCAAAACTCTCTAATTAGACCCCAGGGTGTGAAGGTACTTGGATGAAGCCTGTTCTGTGTGTAATCTGTGCCTCTGTTTCTCGGACCAGTTATCCCAGTTGCAGAGCTGGTGGTGCTTGGTGGGACCAGGGGACAGGGCCAGGAGGTAGAGCTTTGTTTTTAGAGTCCCTGTAGCCAAGGTGTGTGGGTTTAGCAGGATGCTGCTGGCTTCTGCCATCTCTGGGAGAGTGTATTAATTTTCTGCTTTCTTGTATTGGCATATGACATTACACATCTAGAAAGGAGCAATAAAGATATTAAAGGCTGATAGAGCTTACTGGAGCTTTGTTTAACAAAATAATAAGTGCCTATGGTTCCTCTTCTGGGCCTAGAACAAACAGAACATGCAAATATAAAATGAAAAGGTGTGGTTTGGTTAGAGTTTCTTTATAGCATTTTACTTTAAAATGTAATAAAGGATTTAGGGCTTTGTAGCTATGAGATTTCTTCCAGTAAAACTTTCTGTAAGAAAAAACCCAACAACTATAGAGCATGTTTAAAAAAAGGGAAAAAAGAAACAAACCAACCACCCCACACATCTGTCATATGCACAGATGCTGTGGCTGAGGATGCTGGCTGTTAGCATCCAGCCTTTCAAAGTGTTTAATTGTAGCCAGCTTCTACATTATGCATTTGCTCTGCTGCTCCCACTAGCTTCAGGACTTTGGAGTGTCCCAAGTCAAACTGACTCTTCATTTCTTCAGTAACTTCCTGGATGACCTGTTATCCTTCCAGTGATGTAGCCCCTTTCAATGCTGTTCTGGTGATGAAAGCACATCCCTAAATCACACAGTTTGTTTAAAGAACAAAATTCACCCCCGGGAAGGTTGCTTTTACTGATTTGCAGTTGCAGGTGTGTACATGGTTTGGTACTTGCTCACAGCACTACCCAGCCTCAGCACAGCTCCTTTCCTGGTGGGGATTCTTCACAGGAAAAGGGGTGGCCCCACTCAGTTCTTTTTGGGGAGCATCCTCAGCAATCCATGCCATCTCCCTGCTGCGTGTGCTGAGTGGTAGGTTGGTTGTTTTGGCAGATATTAATTATTTTGGAAGCACTGCTGAACAGTACAATGCCCTACTTCTGGAAGTCAGGCAGATTAGGTGCACCTAAAGTAGGTAATAAATTACATTGAATGTATTAGTATTTTATTAAACTGTAAATCTTGTACCTTCTTCAAGGGCAATGATAGTTGTAGTTTCCATCACAGAAAGTGTAGCTCTTTTCTGGTGGGTTTTGTGAAATCTGCCAGTGTGGGAGGGAGTGACAAAACTGGTTGCATCAGCCTGGATGCTTCAGACAGCATTTCTCATCCCTCCAGAAGGGAACATCCCTGCATCATGGGGCCCTCTGTGACTGGCTGTGTGGGTAGTGAAGGAGTGGGAGTGGGGGGAGCATCGACAGAAACATGGTATTAAAACAGGGAGTAAAGGGAGTAGTGTAGCAGCTCACACACATCCAAGTCAGGTGCTTTCCTGGCTGCTTTGGAATTCTTCCTCTCCCGGTTCTGGGATAGTCACCAAGCAGTGTGGTTAGTTCTGTGCAGTAATGCAAGCAGCTGCTGTGGTTGGACATTTGTATATACGTGCAGACTGGGACAGGAAGGGCTCATAGCTTGTCCTCAGATGCAGCTCCCTGTCTCTTCTCCATAGGTGGATGGTGTCTCCAACTTCAGCTGTGGGCTCTTTAGAGCAAGGTCATGATGGGCTTAAAATTAAATTCAAGTAACTGCTCTGATTGTCTTACAGTAGGTTTGGTTGTGGATGAGAGAAGAAGGTTATGTTACCCCAAGGCAACATGGTGACACTTGCTTAAGGGTTTGAGATTCTCAATTTGGCCTGAGGGGCTGGAAAACACAGGGATCATGAAACTTGTTCCCAAAGGCTATATGTGTGTGCTCTGAGTTTCTCCTGTCATATCTCAAGGTTCTTCTGTCCTAAGTGTTTCAGTTGTACTCATGTACTGCATCCTCCATCCTCTTCATTACTAGTGAAATCTCTGAGATAGTTCCCAAGTGAGCAGTTGTGCCAAAAGGATGAAATAAATATCTGGGAACAGCCAACTCCCTCCTTCAAGCGTGTGTGGGGTGTGCTTTCCTGGATGCTGTGAGTCAGCAGGTTGAGCACCGCATGCCCAGAGTCTGGAAGATGTTTTTCCATTCCAAGGGCTGACTTGAAAGCAGAACTTGACTCATCCCTGTCAGATACACGTTTGCAGGGAGATGCTGGGAAGGATGATCAGTTGGATTTTTGGAGCTCTCAAGCCCCGGTCCTGCTCTGCAGAGCTTTTTCCATCCCAGGATGCTGGGCAGAGCAGGAGCAGGGAGCTGGCAAGTGCTCCCAGCCTCATGCTGTTCTGCTCTGCAGTGCCACGAAGGAAAGGGACAGGTATTAAAGGTTGGCGACCACTTGATTACACGGTGCCTGTGGTCTCCTGTGGTTTTGCCCATTCAGAAGCACGCCTAGACTTGTGCCTCCATGGGAGGAAGTTCCACATTATTAAAGATTTTCTCTGGAAGCAGTTTTTACTGAGCTCAAATAACACTTAATGCTGCTCCTGTGGACAGAGTGGGACTTTCCTCCTCTGTTAAGTCAAATCTGTTAACAAAGAAGGCACTCAGGCAGCACGTGTGTGGTTGGTCTGTGGCAGAGCAGTGAGGAGAGGGGTTGTTCAACCTTCCTGCTTGTGAGAGCAGCTCAGCTGCCTTGAATCAGGGGAGCAGCTTTCATTTGGGTACTGTTGGATCTGTTTGTTCCCAGCCTTTTGCTCAGAAACCTTTGGTAGGTGCTACTGGCAGGGATACAGCATCCATCTGTATAAATACAAGGGAATATCCAGGAAGTATTTGACCAGATAAACAAGTAGGATGTCCCTAAGTGCCCAGAATTAAATGGCATGTGCCCCAGAGTGGAGCAGGACCTTGAATGTGGAATTGCAGAGCTACTGGCCAGGGTATTCTGGTGGTATTTGCAAAGGGCTGCTGTGCCAAGGACTGGGAGATTGCCAGCCCCTCTTTGACCAGAGAGGGCATTGGAGGGAGTCCTGAGAACCAGTAAATCTGACTTGCATCCCTAGTGGAACAGGGTCACTGTGTGCATGGAGCAGTGCAGGCTGCTGGGAGAGGTGCTGGAGCTGCTGAAGCTCGAGGCAGGCAGCCCTGAGTGCACAGATACAGCTGTTCCCAGACCACCTTTGGGAGGTTTCTCACAAAAGGCTGTTCAAGGTTGTTCAAGAAAGTAATTCAAGTGTGAATGGAAGAATGGTGTTTCTATGGAGCTGATTTAGCCTTGCCCTTTGCTTCCTCATTTTTAGTGGTCGCTCTTCAGGAGCAGCAGCAGGCTCCTTAAGGGCAGTGTTGAAACAGAACTGCTGATAGTGGCTGGGCTCATGTGCTCCAGAAACAGCATCTCCTGCTGCTGCTCCTGGAGGCAGAACATCAGCCCCTGGCTCTGACCCAACGTGGCATTTTGGTTTTAGTCTCAGAGGCTCTTAGCAGAGCTACAAGTACAATTCTGCTGTGTAAATGACACCAGTGACAGTTTTTATGTTCTTGTTTAGTACTTTTTCTCATGCTGCTCATTGCTCTCCCTCTTTAGATTCAGCACAAGGAATTTAATAACTTTTCATGAATTTCTGCTTACACCCCTACCCAAAAATGGTGGTTTATACCCTGTCCAACACTGCCTTTCTGCATGGTTCTGGGGGTGTGGTTGTACAGTAACTACCTGGGACAGTACGAGGGGTGTGTGTATAGACAATAGCACCTGGATTTTCTCATGTCTGTGAAACTTTTATCTTGTGCTGCCAGCTATTACAGGCAACTGGTTATGTGCTAAGAATACTTGGTTAGTGTAGGGAGGGGCACTGTGGTTGTGCAATGATGGCACATTGCAGCTATTGGCAGGAGGTTTGTAACTTGGGGTGGATAAATGGAGTTCATGGACAGAGAGGATGGTGAACTCCTATATGGATTCAGGACATGGAAGATCAGAGCCTTCAGTTTGCTCACTGGACTAGAAAACCTGATTATTTTAGCGGTGTGAATGGCTTGTGTGTTCTCCTCTGGCACCCTGGTGTGAATGGAGCAGCAGTGGACTCAGGCTCCACGTGGATGAGACTTGCTCCAAGTAGGCAACAAAATGATCAGGCTTTGCCAAAGAGGTGTGAGTGGGTGCTTGTTCCAAGCATGGTGTTTTTCCTGTGGCCAGTTGCATTCACTGTGCCTGGTGGACTCTGTGTGCCCAGAGCTGCTGGGCTGTAGTGTCAGTGGCCAGTGGTTTCACAAGAGCTCTTGCCTCCCCTCACTGCAGTGAGCTTGGGCCTTTTGGAGCAGGTTTCAGTTCTCTGTTTGCATTCGTGCATGTCACTGGTTGTGAATGTCCCAGCGTGGTGTGGTAGGAAATGGTGAGCCCTGGCAGTTTTCCATGAATTCAAAGCTCATGGTTTTCATAGGTGTCACCTCCCTTCTTTAGGGGAATCCCTCAAGAAAATTGAAGGCCTTCCTGGTTGCTTTTTCACACCCAGCTACCTGATAGTTCCCAGAGAGGCTGTGGCTGCCCCAGCCCTGGAAGTGCCCAAGGCCAGGTTGGACAGGGCTTGGAGCAACCTGGGATAGTGGAAGGTGTCCCAGTCCATGGAACCAGATGGTTTTTAAAGTCTCTTCCAACCCCAGACCATTCATTCTATGATTCATTCTCTGACAGGTGAAGCATGTTTTCCATTCCTGTTGCCACTGACCGTCTTCTAACAGACGTTCCTTAGATGACACCCGAGAAGGTGACACCTGGCCATCACCTCCGGAGGTTTATGAGGCTTGAAGTTTAAATGTCCACCAAAAATCTGCTTAAAAGCTTAATTTCCTATCATGACCTTTATGGATGTTGTTTGAGCCTCCATTGAAACCGACTTGCCTGGATTTCCATGATTCTAGAGGTCTTCAAAATTTGGCAGCATACTCCAAAGATGCAGATCCAGAGATGCAGTTATTTCCCGAAATGGGGCATTTTCCAGCTGCAGGTGGCTCGTTGATTATTTTACTTTTAGAAGCTTCATCCAGGATCTGTTCCATGGCCCGTTTGTAAATTGTTTAAACAAGGAATCAGCTGTGTTGTACTGAAAATAAGCTCTACTCCCATTGGACTGGTAAAAATAGTCAGTGCTCCTTTGAAAACCTTACTGATGGTAAACATCTAAAATGTTTCCTCTCATGTCAAACTCTCACATTCCTCTGCAGCCTTCAGTGGGTTTGGCTCACAGGGATACAAGTGAGCCAAACTCAGTGACGTGCTGGGTGAGTCTTGCACATGACCTCTGTTGCAACACTATGTAATCATTTTGTTTTAAAAAAAAGTAGTTAAAATTGCCTCAAAAAAACCTTTCCTCTAAATAAAATAGCCGAAAAGCTGTCATTTTTCTCCATTGGCTGTTCTGCTGCGTTTTAAAATACTTCAGAAAGTAAGAGTTAGATTTAAAGCATATCCTCTTGACTTGCTGGTTACTCAGTATCAAGTGAGTAGAAAAAATGTGAAGCCACAGAGGAGCAGAATTCCCTTGCTGAGCCCTTCAGCACAGAATGGCTGCTGCCACCATTTACATGTGGTCTGTATTACTTGTAAACTGACTTCTCTTGTCAAATGTGCCATGATGAGAGTACGTTTCCCTTGAAGAGGGGCTTGCTGACTGCTGTCAATCCTGTCGTCCCTAAAACTGTTCCCTGGAGTGCTGTGGCTCCCATGTGTGAGCACAGACTGTACAAACCCCATTGCACTGACTTCACGTGCCCGTGTTGGCTGATGAACCAGCAGCAGGGTAAGGCAGGAGGTGTTGATTCCTTTAGAAATATCTGAGCACCCCACAACCTAAAGAAAGGGGTTTGAAGTAGATTTTAGGGCACAGCCTGGCATGAGTGGGCTAACTGGAGGGAATTTTGGCAGGTTGGTAACTAAAGAGTGATTCTGGAGGAGTGTCCACATCCAGCTGGGCTCTGTGGTGTAGGATCGCTCAGGATATGGAAAAGTGAACATTGGTTGGGCTGCACAAGATAAATATTATTTCTTTAGATGCTTCTGGTATTTGTTCAGGTTCTGAAAGGTTGCAAATACAAAGAGTAGTTGAGAATGTATTTAATGTGAAGGAAGGACAGAAAGATGGATGTGGTTTTCCTATGGGACAGTAGCAACCATGCAGGGTGTTGGGTGTTTGCTTTGTAGGCTGCGTTTCCATATGTCTGTTTTTAAAGGTGATTAGAGGACTGACTCCTTCATCAGAGAGCAGCTGGTGGCCCAGTGTCCCTGTAGAAATAAGCTCCATTTTAGCTGTTCTGTAGAATAACACAGTCACACAGAGCCTGTGTTTGAGTCAGTTGGGCTGGAGGGGATGGGCCTGGGGCTGAGCACAGAACATTGTGTCCTGCACAGGGCTCCTGCTTTGACACAATTGCTTTGGCTTTCTTAATAGCAATACAAACCCGTTCATCCTAGGCACATGATCAACTTTAAGTAGAGATGGTTTGGCTCAGTGATGGATTTGAGAGTGGAGCTTTGCTAGGCCTGACCTAAGTGTATGAGGGCACTGCAGGGGAAAATCAACAGGTTTTAGTGCAGTTGTCAGAGTTAACTGTGTGGGTTTGGGAGGTGATGGTATTAAATCAGAAGATTCTCTTTTTGCTTGGGCTTTCTGTTCCCAGGTTTTCTCAGCAATGTTCTCTCAGTGCTGCCAACTATTTCTGAACACGACGGGAAAACCTTTCCACCAGCCCCTCCCAGGCTGCACTCTGTCATTACACAACTTCTTTCTTGATCTGTGTCGTGACCCAACTGGATTTGAGCATGGTGATGGTAGTGTTGAGCTTTCTGGTAAACCTGCTGCTCAAGAAACCTCAGTCTTCCCAGAACTCCTTTGGGAATTTGCTGCCATGCATGACTGTGGTGGGAGATGGTAACATTAAGCACGGGCAGGGCTGGGCAGTTTGCCCCGTTATTATGAAATGTTCTCTTAGAGGTTTTTTGCAGACCTGCTGCAGACCCATCTGCTTGTGTAGTTAGGAGCATTTCCATATTGAACAGTCCATGCAAATACCAGCGCTTTTTCTGATGAAACGGTGTCTCTTTCTGATTATCTTGCACAGCTGGTCTCCCTACACTTCATGTTTCAATGGAATCTGTTTTCTCAAAAACAGATTTTAAAGGCTGTCTCTACTCAAGCTCCTGCGTCAAATGGCATAAGCAAGGCTGCGGTGGAGGGAGAAATCATTTTTTTCTTTTTCAGTTTTGGCTGTTGTTATCCCCAAACGAGCAAGCTGTGTCCAGGCAGACCCTTTTCAGACAGCAGGTTTTGGGGCTGTCCTGAGAACCCCGAGGCCAGGCAGTGGCAGGAGGCCGTGAGCAGCTGACGCTGGGCTGGCCGAGCACGCAGCCCGCAGGTGCTGGAAAGGCCCAGGGCTCTCGCTGCCCACGCAGCACACACGTGAGCACATTCCCCACGTGGCAGAAGCTTGGCTCGGCCCAGCTCTGCCTGGAATTCTGGTTGCTCTAATTCTGGATGTGGAATGGATCGGGGAGCCATGAGCCCGCCTGGCTGCCCCTGGTGACCTTGCATGTGAAGAGTTGTCACCATAGCAAGAAAATTCCTTCCTTTACCTTGTACCCTGCCCTGGGGACAGGCTGCTGGTGGAGCAGGAGCTGGAGATCTGTCATGAAGCACCTGGTTCTATGCTTAGGAGGGATTTTGGGCTCTGAGCATGTTTTAGTTTAGATGGCAACAGAGATGTCCTAGGGCAGATATTCCCACAGTCCCCATCTCTGCTCTACTGGAGTCTCTCTGTGGTTCCCCACTGTGCAAATTCTTCCTGTGACATTGCATCATCTGGTAAAGGTTTCTTTTCCTCTTCTAACACCTTTTTCAAACTGGGAATCCATATTTGCTTAAGAGTGCTTTCTAGTGGATAAAATGTGGAGCCTTTTCCTGCATTAAGAAAAATTGCTCTCTGGGCTGCCATGGCCCCTGCCAGTCAGAAAATGAAACCTGGTGGCTTTGAGATGGTTTGCTGTGCTCTGAAAAATCTACCTTCCAGGTGTCCCACACGACAACTGTGCTTGGTGACTTTGGGTTACTGTTTTTATTCAGTCACAGAATGGTTTGGGTTGGAAGGGACCTTAAAGCTCATCTCATTCCACCTCCCTACCTTGAGCAAGGACACCTTCCACTATCCCAGGGTACTCCAAGCCCCGTCCAACCTGGCCTTGGACACTTCCAGGGATGGGGCAGCCACAGCTGCTCTGGGCAACCTGTGCCATGACCTCTCCATCCTCACAGGAAAGAATATCTTCCTAATATCCAATCTAAAGCTACTCTCTTTTAATTTAAAACCATTGTCACTTGCCCTGTCACTAGATGCTGTTGTAAAAAAGAGAGTGATGTTGTCACAGGAGCTTGGAGGAGAAACTTAAATGATCTGCAGCCCCTTTGGTCCTCAGGGGGAGCATTTCCAGGGGTCAGAAAAGCTTTGGCTTTGTTCCTAGCTTGCTTTGGTCTGTGATTTTTCTGTTTCTGACTGTGCAGATCTGCAGATGGTCCGGCAGATCTTGAAAACTTCTAGCACTTCTATTGCTTGGCTTCATTTCTTCCTTTTCTCCTGTACACCAGCTTCTCTTAGTGGTGTTGTAACCTTTGTAAACCACAATTATCATCCTCAATTCCTTTGAAAACTGTAATTGCCACTGATATAACCCATGCTTCCTGCTGCTCCATGCAAATGCTGGGGCAGTGTTGCACAGGGAGTGGTAGTCATCTGTTACTCAAAGAGGTGATGCAAATAACTTTTCTTCAGAACTCTGGTGGAAGAGGTAAACCAAACAACGTTGCTGATTGGTTTTTGGGTCTGTTTTGCTTGGTCTGTTTGGGTGCTCTGGGAAGTGTGTGTCCCCTTGGCCGCTGAGCTGTAACAGGTTCAGAAGTTCCTGCCCCTCCCTGCTGCTTGTCATCCTACAGCTGAGATGGGCTCGGCTTGCTTGGTTAAATGATGAGTGGTTGAAGCAGGCCAGTGCTTTGAAAAGTCCTGTAGTCAGCCCTGGTGCTTGGCAGAGCATGGTGGCTTCTCAACCTGCTTTGGTACAAATATCCAGGAGAGCATCTGGGCACAGCATCCCCCTCCCACACAGCTCTGCATCCCTGACCGCTCCACAGGGTCGGTGCTTGGGCTAATGGGGCTCTACAGAAATGCTTGCCTGCTCCTGCAAACCCCCTTCCCTCCTACGCGATGTATGTACAGCACTAAATCACTTGCTCACCTGCGTGGTGGCTCTAACAGGGGAGCTTAGCCTTGATTTACTACCAGGGCACCAGGTGAAACAGCTCCGTGGCTCTGCATCTCCAGGGTCACACTCCCAGCTGAGCAGGCAATCTGTGAGCCCCCTGGAAGCGTGGTTGTGCCACAAAGGTGGCAAGTGTTTGGGTTTCCCACCTGATGTTTTCTTCCTTCCCTGCCCTTGTGACTTCTCCATGTGATTGCTGGCAGGGCCGCCAGAGACCTGTGCCACGGGGCTTTGTGTGCGTCACAGCGCCTGTTCTGAAGTGGGGAGCCCCTTATTGTAGCTTGGCAGAAGGGAGCAGTGGCATAAGAGCTCTGCAGAGCCTGGGCTGCCTTTTGTATGTTGACAGGGATGTATTTTGAGCAGAGCTGGGCACTGCCATCCTACTCACTGCCGTGGTGGTGGTCCCCGATGCCCTTGGGCTGCCTGGGCCTGGCAGTGAATGGCTGCAGGCAGATAGAAAACCTGACTTTTTCAACAAATCACAATTTTTAGGAGAAGATCTGCCTGGGAAGGCCCCCAGGTGGGCATCCGTGTGTTTAGTTGGAAGGATTTGCATTTACTGAGTCAATGAGTGGTTCAGTGGAGTCCACAGCATCAGAACAGGTTGGGTTGGGCGGCACTCAGAGATCATCTTGTCCTACTCCCTGCCAGGAGCAGGGACACCTTCCACTGTCCCAGGTTGCTCCAAGCCCTGTCCAGCCTGGCCTTGAATATTTTCAGGGATGGGGCAGCCACAGCTTCTCTAGGCAACCTTCACTAACCTCCCAGGGAAGAATTTCTTCCTGATAATTCCATATGGCCAAAACTTGCCTTTCTCCAGCTAAGCACACACACAACATGCGGTATGTAAAACACAGGCTTCTCAAGTGCTAAAAATCTCAAATACATTCCCGCCATGAGCCAGATGATACTGTAAAATTAGGGATTATAGTTGCTAAATGTAGGACTGCATTCGAAGAAGATGAAAAAAACATCAGACTCACTATGTTTCACCGTGTATTTCATCTAATGATGTATCTGGGATGTTCGGGGAGCTGAGAATTGGTTTTTCCTTTTGGAAGAAGCCTTGCTGTTAGAGCAGATATTGCACACAAACAATCACAGCAGTGCTGCTGCCAACTGTTTTCACCAGCAGATCTTAAAAAAGTATCTGTTTGAGAGATGTTGGACTTGGTGGGGTTAGAACTGCGGAGGTGAACTCTGTGGTACTGATTTCAGAAGAGTGAGGTTTATTATTGTAGTGTTATTTCTTTTTCAGTTTCGTTTGGACAAGTGAGCCCATGTGAGACGCTCAGGACTGACAGCTCTTGCTTATGTCCAGTGGGCACTGCAGGGAAAATGCCACTGGCAGAGCTGGGATGCCAGGAATTTACAGGCTCCCTTTTGACACACTGAGTACTCGGTAGCGTGCGATGGGCATCCCTTTAAATGCCCTGTCTAAAATACATCATTCGCTGGGCTTTTGTGCCACAGCAGAGGACAGAGCCGTCTGAGTGCTGCTGTGGCTGCTCTGAGTATAGCTGTGGGCACTCCAAACTGTTTTCAGATGCAGGGAGACACAAAGCAATTGTCTGCTCTTGAGAGAGTGCTCGAGGCCTTGGCTGGAAATGCGGTGAAAGGAGGCATCTTGTCCTGTAGAAACAAGGAGATGATTTGTTTCTCATTAAACACAAGATCTTAAAATCTGAAGCCCGAGATTTCCCCACTGGTGGTAGTGGAGCTCTTTTGCAGTCACGCAAATGGATGTAAAGGACTTTGAAAGCCCCCTGAAAATCCTTGCAGAAGTTTTAACTTCCCTTTGACTTTGCTCTGTGCTTCTCCTGCAGTGCCCTATGTGTTCTGGCTTTGAAGATGAGCCTGTGTACATTCCTTGGCCTGAATTTCCCTCCGAAATCCTGCCAAGGAGGAGGACCTGGCGTATTTGAGATGTGCTTCTCATGTGCAGGGAGAGCAGGAATGTCCGAGTGGTGCCTCACACCGGGTGGCTCAGGGCAGCTCCGTGTCCCTCGTGGGCGGTGCGTGCGGGAGGCAGCTCTGCCCGAGGGGTCGCAGGGCTGCTCCCCTGAGAACCCACAGCTGGGGTGACCTGGCTGCCCCTCCCCTTGGCCGCTCAGCCCCCAGATAGCACACAGGGCCTGGGCAGCCTGTGCTGGTCTTTCCTCCTAATGTGCTTCTCTCTTAGTAAAGGCTGTATTTAGATCTTTGCTGGGGCAGAGCATCGACAAAGGGACAGCCTTCCTCCCTGCCCTGTTGGTTGGGGGCTGGCTTGCACAAGGCCCGCCTGCGGTGCCCAGCAGACCCCAGTGATCTTCAGGGGAGGGATTAGTGGGCTGGGATGCTCCAGCTTGCATCTGGAAGCATTTTAATTGTCTTTTAAGAACTATTCCATAGCAGGGCTCATGGCTGAGGGGAGAGCTGCACACTCAGCGATCCTGCACATCTAGGCACAAGCAGGTTTGCACAGCACCAGCCTTGATGTAGGTGCAAGAAGGAAAACCTGGATGGTGAGGGAAGGCACTCAGAGTGCAGCCAGACACAGCAGAAGCAGATGCTCTTCCTTTGAGCCAGATCAGTTACAGCTGTTCAGCCCAGCACTGAAATCAGGTCTTGGATCTTTGATCTCAAGTAACAAAATCAAAAAGGAAACTCTGATTTCCTGGTTTCCCTTTCCTACGTGAGAGTCCTGCTGTGAGGGACCTTGTCTAATGGTTTTACATGTCATTTAGATCATAGTGATGCTTCTGGCAGTGATGGGAAAAGAGAGAGAAAACTTCTGGGATGTCAGGGCTGACATCCTGGGCACTGGTTCGCATAACTACCTGTTCTGAAACCCCTGTTCTACACAGGGCAGGAGGAGCAGAGCTTGTATCAGTGGGGCCCTCCCAGCTCTTGTGTTTTTTCCGTCAGGACCATGTCTGCCATTGGAGCACATGGTCATTGTTGTGCTGACACAGAATGCCATTATTAACAGAATTACTTGAGAATTGAGGATGTAGCTTTGTGCATTTCTGCATCCTAGGAGCCTTCGTGCTGTTTGTGTTGCTGGGACAAGTGGTTGGTTTTTGCCGGAATTCCGTACGTAGTTTTGGTGTGCTCTGTTTGACATGTTGAAGTGAGGTTTCTGTTCAGACAGAGCCTGGCAGAAATCCGAAGGGAGCACATGGCATGGATGAGCTTCCTGGCTTCTCCCCAGCACCAGTGTTGCTCTTCATTTGGCTGCTCATACTCAAGGGGACACTTTTCCAGGGGGAATGTCAGCTGAGAATGTTCTGATACCCCTCTTATTCTGTGGATCACTGGTGTTTCTGTGCTAGCTGCCTTGGAGAGACCTGGAAAAGTGTCTCCCTCCTTCCTGGGTGTGGGAGACCACTGCTTCTCCAAGTGTAGAGTCACATCAAATTCTTTATGAATCTCTTTATCCTTTGGGAGTGCCACCTCATTTGCATGGCTGAAGTGTTGTGTCACATTAAAATGAGCTGGTTTTTACTTTGGTAACAAACCATATCCCTGGGGATATGACATTCCTGTCCCATCTCTGGGTGGAGCCCTTGGCTCTTCCTCCCATCAGTGTCTGGGCTGCAGGAGCCCACAGCTGGTTCACAGAGGACCACAGGGAGAATAAGGCAGAGCAGGCATGACACGGAGCCAACATACACGGGGGTATTTATACATGACCTTGGAAAATAAGACAGCCCTTGGCATCCCATCCAGCCCATCAGATGTCAGGTATTTGGGGGCTGGGTGTTGCTGCACATTGGCCCGTGTTTCATGCAGACATTTCTGCAGGCGTGAGCACCCAGGAGCAAGGGAGCCATCCGTAAATCCCAAAGTGCTCCTGAGCACGTGCACTCTTAGCTTTGGCTCTGTTGGACCCTTCTTGCCTTTCTGAAAGTGCCACATATTTCCATTTCACACATTCAGTTGCTTTCAGTAGTGATCTACACAGGGGTGGGAACTTTGGACTACATTTTCCTGCTATTGGAGAACTTCAGTCCAGAATTGGATTTCTGGGGTTGATTACTCTGTGCTCAGAAGGGCAGGTGAGGACATATTTGTTGTCCAGAGCCATTTTCATTGTCACTCTTACCTTGTACTGCTTGTACAGTAACAAATATTATCTTGCTTTTCCAGGGAAGGGAATGAACCCTGCGATTCCACGAAGATCACATACCGTGAGCTGCTGCGCAAAGTCTGCCAGTTTGCCAATGTCCTCCGCAGCCAAGGTACACGGCTGAGGCCACAGGAGCAGTGGATACTGGGAAGGCATTGGCCAAGGGTTTGGAGATGGGGTTCACTTCTTGTGTGGTTGCCAGTCTGTTGAGTAATTCTCATCAATTTGAGCTGCAACACACAGATTCATCCCTGGCTGTCTGTGGAAACTGCTCAGTGCTGGTCATGTCAGCTGTACAGGCAAGAAATCTGTGCTCAAAACTTCCTGCTCGGGGGTTTTCCAACAAGCAGTGGGCACTGGTTACTTTCCTGCTTCCTTCAGGGAGGCAGATGAGAACAGGGAGTGTTCATTACTGTCATCTCTCAAGAGCCATAGTGCTTGAAAGGCAAAGCCTAAGGCTGCCTCCGCTCTAACTCCAGCTGAAACTTTATTGTGTGCATATAAATGCGGAATTAAAATAATTGATTTATTTTTATATCCTGTTCTTCTGACATATAACGTGTTCATTTTGACAAATCCATCTTCGTTTTCCTTCTGTAGGTGTCAAAAAAGGAGAGCGGGTTTCCATCTACATGCCAATGATCCTGGAGCTGATCGTAGCCATGCTTGCCTGTGCCAGGATTGGAGCTCTGCACTCTGTTGTGGTAGGAACAAGCTCTTTGTGCTGAGCTCTGAGGGGAGTAGCTCTTATTTTTGGGAGAAGAGCTGGAATGAAATGGAAACTAAATTAAGGTGCTGCCGTTTCCCTGCATGAACTGTGGAACGAGCTCCATTAGCTCTCTCCGTCAGTGCCTGGTGGTATTGTTTGCTGTGGGTGAACTGCACAGCACTGCTGGGTTTTTGGGCTGGGTTTGCTGCGTGTCCTTGCTGACTGTGTTGTGTGCTCCCTGTCAGTTTGCAGGTTTCTCTGCAGACTCTCTCTGCGAGCGGATCCTTGACTGCGGTTGTTCTCTCCTCATCACAGCAGGTAAAACACACATCTGAGCATCTCCGTTGCTGTTGCCTGGCTGAAAGGTCTTTATTTTAAAAGCCAGATGCACTTGGAAGCGGAAGAGGCAGGGGCAGTGCCTCAGCTGAGTGCTGTGGCTGTGCCCTAGTGCTGCTCCCCACTCTGAACACGTGGTGAAGTCTCTGAGCAAGCCCCCAGTTTGTCCTGTAAAGCTCGATGTCACCAGCTGCTAATAGCATGTTTCCAAACACTTCTCATCCATGTTCCTCCTCAAAATCAGCCAGATGTTTGCAAGATGTATCATGAGGCAGGCCTAATAGAAGAATTCCCACCCTTCCCAGTTTTAAGGACATTTCTGCTGCAACTCCCAGCCTTTTAAAGCAAAGGATCAAGAATGTGGCAGTGGTTGCATTTCCCCAGCTCTTTTTTCCAATTGTGCAAGAAATAATGTTTTTATTAACTCCCATAGCATGCAAAGGACCCACTAAACTGCAATCCATGTTCTGGATGCATTGGATTATTTTCCAGAGAATATTCCCAAGAGATTTGTTGGGTTAAATGGAGACCTCTCCTGGAGAAGGAATTTCACCATTTCTTTTGGCATTTGTTTCTCTAGGCCAAAAGGGTGCATTAGGAAAGCTTTCCCATCAGCTGCTTGCCTGCTTTCCCTCACTCCAGTGCATGAGCTCTGCTCTGGCTTCCTGAAACTGCTTGTTGCTCCAGCTGTCCCAGGCTGCCTTGGCTGGGAAGCCCCTCTGATTTTCCCTCACCATTTTGCAGATGCCTTTTATCGAGGGGACAAACTGGTCAACTTGAAGCAGATTGCAGATGAAGCCATCCGGAAATGTAAAGACAAGTAAGTTTGGATTCCCTTGGAAGAAGGGCGTTGCTGCCAGAATCTGCCCCTGCACAAATGGAAGTTTTCATAGGTGGGCAGAAGCTGCAGCAGGTCTCACACAAACAGTCATCAGATGTTACAGAAAGGGAAATAATCATGGTGAAATGACTTTGCCAAGCTTACAGACACAGCATCTGTGTAGCTCGTGTGAGACTGAATGTGGGTTTGTGTGTTAGATCAAACATGAAAATTCAGGGCAGATAGTCTGCGTGTTAGACATTCAAACTCTTTTAAAAGCTTTAATTTGAAAACACAAGTTTATATGTCTTTAAAAATAGGTACCTGGGAGGACAGAAGTGATCCTGAAGCTGGGAATTAACTGGTGGAGACTGTGTTGATACCCTGACAGGGCTGATCATTCTGTCAGCATTTTGTAGGCTGTGTTTGCTCTCATGAGGGGGCAAACACCCACTCTTTTCCTTGATGTATAATCAGGCTTTCCTCTCTCTGAGACAGTCAGTCATGCCTAGGGATTGGAGCAGCCATCTCCTGGTGGGAGGTCTTGTTCGTGGTCACAGGCAGGCAAATTTGGAATTTGTAAGGAATCTCCACAGCAGTGTCTTGGAAGAGACTTGTGGGACCCCAACTTTCTCCCCAGGAATCAGCTGATAAATCCCCAGTAAGCTGTGGAGAGACTGTTCCTACTTTCCAAGCTCTGTTCCTGTGGCTGGTGTCCTTGGAAGTTCATGATGTACCTGGAGTTTGCATGGCAGCAAATGCTCCAGCTCAACAAAGGCAGCTCCAGGCCCCTGCTCTGCCTCCAGAGCCGCCTGTGAATCCCAGGAAGGGCCAGCTCAGCCCCTGAGCAGCCCAGTCTGAGAGCTCCTGCTTTTTACAGGGGATCCTCTTTGAAAAAGTGCATCGTGGTGAAGCACCTGGGGAGGGAAGAGATAGCAGTGGATGGGACCTGCAGCAAATCTCCCCCTCTGAAAAGGCTGTGCCAGGATGTACAGGTATGTTCCTGGGGGGATGGGAGGGGGGTTTTATTGCCATGGGCCTGAGACCAGCAGGTTGGTTGTTGCAGTACCACTACAGCGACTTGCTGGATGCTCCTGTTCTGACTCCTGTTGCTGTTTTCTCCCCTCCTTGCTGGCATTGCCATGGATAGTCTGAAAAACGGTTCCTTTGCCTTACCCAGATCCTCTCCCTGCTGCTTCCTTTAACACCATCACAAGCTGCCAGCCCACAGGACCCCTGGGTACAACTTCCAGAGCCACTGGGACAAGAAGCCCATTTTCCTCTGCCTAGGAAAGGACTTTCCTTCCTACCCCTTTACCTATCCCCTGTTTTGTGCAAAGCCCAACGCTGTGCTGCACCGTGGCAGTGGAAACAGGAGAAGAAAACCAGGAGATTGATGCTTGTGGATTGAGTGCAGCCCCCCGACATGGCAGCAATCACCTGCTGAGAACAGTGCAGGCTGTATGCAGCTGGCACAGGGACTCTGTCAGCTCTCAGGCTGGGGCTTTCCCTTGCACCTGAAAGCAGATGAAAGGATGTGGGCCAGAGGCATATGGTGAGGTGGAGGTGGAAGGAGGAGAAGGTGTCGTGGAGCTGTGGCTGCTGCTGAGCTCCCGAGGCTGCTGTGCCCAGCCCTTACCTGCTGCCTTCACCTGCTGCAAAGGCAGGTTGCTTTCAGCTACCCCACAGCTCCATGTCTTGCCACAGTGTCTTCTGTCCCTCTGTGTTTGGTGATAATTTGTGTTGGGTTATCCCTAGGCTGCTGCTGGCTCAGAAATGGGTTGTATTCGGGGAGCATTTGAGCTTTAGACTTTGCTTTCAGGAGGGGTGGTCTGTGCACATCTCTGGAACAAGAAGTCCAGCAAATTCTCTATCTTTGAGTTATTTTCCTTCATTCAACTGTGTTAATTTTATTGGGGTGTTGCTCGGTGTTTGACATCCTGGCTGTGTCCTTGGCCTGCTCTGCCCCTTCTACAAGGGCAGGGTAGGTGCAAAGGAATGGGAAAACTGGAGCAGAGCAGCCTCCCTGTGTGAGGTTTCCCTGGTAGGGTGGTTGCAGGGCAGCCTGCCCCTGTGCTGCTTCCTGTAGGTAAGGTGAGCTTTTTGTGCAGAATGTCCTGGGAGGAGGCTGGAGGGTGTCTCCTGCCCTTTGGCTCTCACTGCTCTACTTGTTTGGACACTTTATTAAAAATTCTTTCCCTTGTGGATGCATTTTCACCATGTCATTGTTTTGTGCAAGGCTGTTGGATGGCCTGTGGGCTGTGTGCTGGCTCTGTGCCTGTGCTCCCAGCCAGCCGTGTGCAGGGGGTGGCCTTGGTGGCCTGCCCTGGAGGCAGCTGATACCCAGGGAAGGTGATGGAAACGGGCAGGCTTTTGCTCAGAGGGCATCTCCTGGCCTGGCCCTGGATCTGAGCGTTTTCCAGCCTGCCAGGATGGTTTCCCAGCATCCGGGCCTGTGGGCTTCCAGCTCCCTACCCGGCATGGATCCTCCACTTCCCCAAATTTCACACCCTCTTTGTGGATTTTTAACAGGAAAAAAAGACTGAGAGCTCACAGAGACTCCATCCCAAGGTATTTACACACAGCACCGCCTCCCTCTTTTTGGCACCTCCCCTGTGCTTCCCGTCCAGCTCCCCAGCTCCCTCCTCCCTAACCGCTCGGGTTGCACGGCCACACGAGCCCTCCTGGAGCCCTCCTAACCGGGGTGCATGTTAGTGACAGAGCCCACCCGCCGCTTGCCGGAGCTGCCCACGGCGTGGGGGGGAACGCAGTGCCGCCAGCTGCTGCCAGAAACAGGCCCCGCTCCGTAACAACCCCCTGGGCCCGGCGTGCTGCCGGGGAGTGCCGCGCCCTGGCTGCAGTGGCAGCGTTCCCGTGAGGGTTTGTGTCGCTGCCTTTCCAAAGCGGCTCTCACAACGCTCTTCCCTTTGCGGGGAGGCTGGCAGGGATCACCTGCAGCTTCCTGGCCACAGGCAGCAAACCTGCAGCTCCAGACTCAGGGTGTGGGCTCTGCCTGCTTCATCCAAGGAGCTGTGGCCTCAGGACCCCCAGAGCAGGTGGGCAGAGGCACACACAGTGCCGTGGGTCTGACCTCCTCCGTGGGGCACTGGGGGGTGGGTGCTAAATCAGAGGGTTCCTTGAAGGAGGGATGCGAGAGGCAGCTGCTGGATGGGCTGGGTAGCCTGCCTTGGGCTCACTTACCTGGTGCCTTGCTGGGGGGACAGAATTGTGGACACTGCTTTCCCAGGTAAAGCCAGGAGCCCTGGGGTTCTGTGCAAGTTTTCCAAGTGGTCTCCAGTTGTTTCCAGTTGTGCCAAGCTGTCAAGCGGCTGGTGTCCCCTGCACCACGTGTACAGGAGCTCTGTGCTGGGCCACGGGGTCCTGGTGCCTCCAAATGGCACTTGAACATCTTTAGGGCTGCAGAGTGTCACCGTGTGCCCCCCTGGCTGCTCTCTGTGCACCCCAGCTGAGGGAGCTGTGGGGAGTCTGGCTTGGTGAGGACGAGGTGTGCAGGGCTCTGGGTCAGGTGCCTGCCCTCACAGAGATGTGGGAAGTGAGGTGTGAGCTGAGGCTGGGGAGTGTTCCCTGCTCAGCTTCCCCCGAGCTGCTCTGAGGAAAGGTGAGAAGGTCAGGGGAAGTTGAGTCTTGCCCTGAACTGTGCCACCACCCCAGAGAGGTGGGCAGCCAGCACAACCCTTGGGGTGACCTCTGCCCATCAGCCACGGGTGTTGGTGACTGTTATTACAGCTCTGGCATCTTCAGGCAGCCAGTGCTGGGTGGCTCTGCATTGGAGCAGTCACTCCTTATCAGGGTAATTACTTAAAAATCCAGAGAACAGGTATTTTTTCGGGTCTGCGGATCCGAACAGTGTGAGCCCACCATGCTGCTGTTTGTTGTGGGACAGGTGGCTGTGTGGCTGTGCTTGCTGCTTGGCTGTGGGACTGCAGCTGGGGCAGCCCCAGAGGGCAGGAGGATCCTGTTTGTGGGGACAGCCCAGAGCAGCTGCTGCTGCAGGGCCTCTTCTGGCTGCTGCTGCCCACAGGGATTCATCGCCGTGACCTTGGTTTGCACACTCTGCTTCAGGTCTCGCAGCCAGACCGTGTGTCCTCGTGGCTGTGGGCTGTGGAAAGGAGCTTCTGGAGTGGGAGCTGCAGCTCTGGTGCATGGTTTGCAGCAGGCTGTGCTGTGAACATCCCCCTCGATGGCTCATGATGGGGGAAGGTTTGGGCTGTGCTCCTCATCCCCCCTCTCTTGTTTTTGGGCAAGCCTGTTTTTAATCTTCTGCTTTCCCCAGACCCCCTGGAACCCAGCCATGGACATGTGGTGGCACGAGCTGATGAGTGGTGCCAGCACGGAATGTGAGCCCGAGTGGTGCGACGCAGAGGACGAGCTCTTCATCCTCTACACCAGTGGCTCAACTGGAAAACCTAAGGTGTGCTTCCCACTCCCTGCGTGGGGCAGGCTGAGCCACAGTAACCCCTGGGCTGGGGGAACTGGTGAGGGTTCCCTTGGGAGGCCCCAGGAGCAAGAGGAGGAGCCACGGAGGTCTTGGGAAAGGGGCCGTGCTGGCCATTCCTGTTCAGCTGCTGTTGGAGCTCAGTGATGCCCAGCTGGGCCTGGCAGGGTGAGCTCGGCCCTGACAGTCGTGTGCCTTCTCCTCGCAGGGTGTGCTGCACACCGTGGGTGGGTACATGATTTTTGCTGCCACCTCATTTAAGTATGTGTTTGATTACCAACCTGAAGATGTCTACTGGTGCACAGCTGATGTTGGGTGGATAACAGGCCATTCCTACCTCACCTACGGACCCCTGGCAAACGGGGCCACGAGCGTGATGGTAAGTGCTGAGGGGCACTGGGGGCTTTCACTCCAAGGAAAGGGAGATGCTGGTGCTGAGCTGCATCCCTGCATTGCTCTGTGATGGTGTGCAGTGCCCTGGGCTCTGCGAGGAGGAGTGGTGGTCCCCAAGGAGGGCATGGTGACTGCCTGGGGGACTAGTTTGTGTGTGGCTTTTGGGTGGTTAATTTTCCAAATGTTTCCCTGTTTCTTTCCCTTAAAAGTACAAGCCTTGTGTACCAGTGGAGCCAGGGCTGCTGTGAGTTAATGGAAAAGCTGGATCAGGGAGGGGTGTTTTCCCTGCCATGCTGATTTAACAAGCTGTTGATTCCTGTGCCTGTCTCTGTGCTGGCAGTATAATAGATCAGGGAGCCAGAGACCTGTGCCCAAGAATCCCCAGGGAAATGCAAGCAGGAAAATCACTATTGTGTTGGGAGAGGCCTTTAGAGGGTTCTCAGTACTTTGGGTTGTGGTTGCGTCACTGTGTTTGGACCTCTCACCCTTTACCACGTGGACAGAATCATTTGAGCTGGTGGGATTGTGTCACTGTGGTGGCCAGCCACGTGCCCGTGCTGCAAGGGGGTGTCAGGGGACATCTGCTAGGACACCTGGGTGGGCTGATGCCAAACCCATCCCAGGGAAGCAGTAAGGGGGGAGTCCCTGACCTGGGCTGGTTTCACTGTGTGGTGCCCCTGGCATTCCTATAAGGCCATGCTGGGATGCAGCTGCTGTTCAGCTCTTCCTGCTTGGGCAGGTGCTGCAGCTGGGGAGCTGTGAGGAACAGCTGTGTCACTGCCTTGTCTCCTGCTCAGTTTGAAGGTGTCCCCACCTACCCAGATGTCGGGAGAATGTGGAGCATCATTGACAAGTACAAGGTGACCAAGTTCTACACAGCACCCACGGCCATCCGGCTGCTGATGAAGTATGGCGAGGAGCCCGTCAAAAAGTGAGTGCCAGTCCCAGTGGCTGTGCCACAGCAGGGTCAAGTGGAGATGCCAAAATGACCCAGGTCTCCTTTCTTCCCCTTGGAAGAGTGCTGAGAAAGCTCTGAGCTATGCCTGGAAAGTCCATTCTGGGTAGCCCGGGGGTTCCTGCAGGCTCTGCTGTGCCGCAGGCTCCCAGCTGCTGCTCTCCATGGCCTGCTGAGCGCCTGCCAGCTCCCTCCTCTCTGCAGGCACAGCAGGAGGTCCCTGAAGGTGCTGGGGACTGTGGGTGAGCCCATCAACCCTGAGGCCTGGCTGTGGTACTACCGTGTGGTGGGAGAGGAGAGGTGCCCCATTGTGGACACGTTCTGGCAGACGGAGACGGTGAGTCCTCGCTGGGTGTCCCTGGCACCCCTCTGCCCCTTGTGCTCCCTGCAGGGTCACTTTGCAGATGTGCCATGTGGGTTTTTGGGTCTGTGGGAATGAGTTGTTTGGCCTGCCCAGGAGACTGGTGTGCCCCTTCTCCTCTTCCTTTCCTGGACCTCAAACAGGCTCCAAGGGGAAGCCTTCCTCTCTACAGGGTCTCTTCCAAAGTCTGCTCTGGACACTGCTGTCCTTCCCCTCTTTCTCTCCCCCAGCAGCTCCACAGCTTTGTGCCCAAACAGACTCTTCCTCCGCTGCCATATCCCTCCCAAGGCCCCTCTCCACACCTGCCCCAAGCAGCCTGTGTCTGGCTGGGATGTGCTGTTCCCAGAGCTGATGCACAGCTGTGGGACAGGCTGGCACGGCCCAGCCTCACTGGTTTTTGCCTCTCTTGGCAGGGAGGCCACATGCTGACACCCCTTCCTGCTGCCACCCCCATGAAGCCAGGCTCTGCTGTGAGTACTTGTGTTCTCCTCCCCAGGAGCCTCAGCAAGGCCCTGTCTGTGAGTGCCTGGGTGGTTCCAGCCTGCCAGGGGGTGGTGGGACAGTGGTGCACATGGGGAGGTGACCACCACCCAAAATCCCAGGCCTGGCCCCGTGCAGCCACGCTCACAGGCTCCGTGTACCACAGCCTCTCCAGAGCTGCCCTTGCCCTGCCTCTCACGCCCTCTGGTTCAAAGGGGTCTAATGCAGGGGCTCACCTCCATATCTCCTTTCTCTCTGGTCCTCATGGCAGACATTCCCCTTTTTTGGTGTGGTCCCTGCCGTCCTGAGCGAGTCGGGGGAAGAGCTGGAAGGAGAAGCAGAAGGTTACCTGGTAAGGAAGGGCTGATCTTCCCCACCTTCTCTTTGTCCATTTCCTGTGACCTCTGGGATATTCCTGATAGCATACACACATCTTTTTGCCCAGGGAAGGGGTAGAGTCACCCTCCCTGGAAGCGTTCAGAAAACGTGTGGATGTGGCACTTGAGGACATGGTTTAGTGGCGAACATAGTTGATGGTTGGACTTGATGATCTTAAAGGTCTTTGATTCTTCCTCCTCTAACTCTGGATCCACACAGAGAACCCCCTTGGGTGGTGGGAACCCCCTCCAATGCCATAACTCACTGGGAGCTTTCACAGCTGATCACTAAATGCACACGTGGGCAGGGCAGCAGGACAGGACCAACCCCTCAGCCCAGCTCCTTGCCCCTTGCCAAGCCTGGTGAGACTTCCCCAGTGCATCAGCACTGGGCAGAAGGTGTCTGAGTGCTACTCGTGGCTGTCTCTGGCATCTCTCTCACCGTGGTGCAGACCTGGGTTATGTGTTTGTCTGTCTCTGACCCAGGTGTGTGTTTGTCCCCCAGGTGTTTAAGCAGCCCTGGCCAGGGATAATGCGCACGCTGTACGGAAAGCACCAGCAGTTTGAAACCATTTACTTCAAGAAGTTCCCTGGGTACTACGTGACAGGCGATGGTAAGGGGGTCCAGCCTGGTGTGGCCACAGGGACCTGGGGACAGCAGTTGGAGCCTTGCCCTGTCCTGCCCTCAGGATCCCTTATCAGTTGCTCAGAGGGCTGGCACTGCTGCCTCATGCTGTCATTTCTGGCTATTTTTAGGTTGCAGGAGAGATAAAGATGGTTATTACTGGATCACAGGGCGAATTGATGACATGTTGAATGTTTCTGGTAAGCAGTTTTGTCTTCAATGGGGCCAATGTGTTTTCTGACACCTTGCTTTGTGACATTTCTGCATCCATTACAAAAGCCACCTGGTTTGGGGGGGATGGTTCTACATCCGTGGTTCTGCCCAGCACCCTGTCCTCCTCAAGTGGGTCCCGTTGATGGGTCAGGGTTATTTCAGGGACAGACAAGCCTGGGACTTGGTGACTCTCTGCACCATTTCCCCTGGAGGCAACACACTGGAGGGAAGGAACCTTCTGTAAGCAGCCAGGGTACCTCCGTGCTGAAGGATTTAGGGCCACAGAGAATGGCTGAGGTTGGGCAGGACCATGTGGTCTCTAAGCCAAGCTGCTGCTCCATGGAGGGCTCACCTCAAAGCTGGATCAGGCTGCTCGGAGCTCTGTCTACAGGGGTGGAGATTCTCCTGCCTCTCTTGACTGAGTCTTTGAGATTCAGCTGCTTCTCAGCCCATCATTTCCCATATTCTGTATTTAATAGTTCCCTTCCTCCTTTCCTGGAGCCTGCAGGTACGTCCTGCTGGCTGTGAGGTGCTGCTGTGCTTGGCCCTGGATCAAACTAGATCCTTGCACCTGACCAGCAGTGCCTGATTCTCCAACTGACCCTTCCAGGAGGTGACCACCTTCCTGTGGGTTTCTGTGCCAGCAGTGCCAGGGTGGGATGTCAGAGCACAGGTACAGGAGCAGAGGTGTGCAGGAGCGAGTTGTGCTCACCCTGCCCCAAGGTGTGGAGTGTCATTCCACTTCCCCTTAAACTGGAGCCTGGGCTTTGCAAGATCCAGCCTCTTCCTCTCTGCACCTTCCAGCTGACAATGTGGCAGGTCTCCCCTTCCCAAATCCAACTCCTCCTCAGCCTGTGCTGTGTTTAATCCCATGGCTGTGAACTGTCCATGATCTGTTCCAGAAAGAAGCCTAAAGGTGGGAGGGGGAACAGCAGGGGGAGGTGGCCTCCCTCTGCAGGGGAGTGACACCTGGCAGCTTTCAGAGCCCTGCTGAAATGAGTCTCTCTTTCTCCAAATGTCGTCCTTTCCCAACTCAGACCTGTAGTTCAGGGCTTTTCACACCTGCAGGCCTGTTCCTGCAGGTCTGTAAGGTGCTGCCTGCCCTTGTTTCCAGGCCACTTGCTGAGCACGGCGGAGGTGGAGTCGGCCCTGCTGGAGCACGTGGCAGTGGCCGAGGCAGCCGTGGTCAGCCACCCCCACCCCCTGAAGGGCGAGTGCCTCTACTGCTTCGTGACCCTCAGAGAGGGCCACGAGTTCTCCAAGAACCTCACGGATGAGCTCAAAAAACAAGGTAGCAACAGCCAAATATTGGGGAGCAGGGAGGGGGAGGACAGGGGATGGAGGGGTTAAGGGCTTGGGTGCCTGCAGGAGGTGCCTGTGGTCTGGGGAATGCAGCGTGGACAACTGCCACAAGGTGCCCCTTGATTCCAGAGCATGGCTGGCAAAGACTAAAATTAGTTCTGCTGGCCTTTGGCTGCTCATGTGATGCCATCTCTGCCTCGTGGGAGCTGGCAGCCCTGTGAGGGACTGGGGTACTCAGCAGGCTTTTGTTTGCAGCAGCACTCCCCAGTGCAGGGCTCTCCCTGGCACCCTGTGAGGATCATGGGGTTGCTTTGGGGTGGTGCTCTGGGTGTTCGGAGCTCTTTCACTGCAAACTGCAGCATTTAATACATGAAACAGACCCATGGCAGCTGCTTCTCTGTAGGAACCCAACAGTGAATCAGTCCTTGCCCTATCAAAATGGTCATGGTGATGGTTGTCACCATGAAAGAGGTCTCTGGAAGATGGAGGGAATGAAAAAATGAGGTGCTCTTGCCACTGGGAAGATGTACTTATGGCCCTGTTGGCATTGCAGGTCTTGCTGTCCCCTCCCAGTGTGGAGGCTCAGGTGCAGCAGCCCCAGGCACTGCCCTGCAGGTGCCCTGGGAGCTGGGATCTGTGTGTCTTAACCTTCCATCCTGACTGGAAAGGAGGTGTGGTATCTCCTCATCCCTACAATGAAAAAAAAAAATCTCTTTTTTTGCAGTCAGAGAAAAAATCGGACCGATAGCAACACCTGATTACATCCAGTACGCCCCCAGCCTGCCCAAAACCCGCTCAGGTCAGTTGCCAGTGGTGCTGCTGGGGAGGACTGGGCCGTTCCTGCCAGTGGAGGGAGATCAGCCCTGCACTGCTTGTCCAGGGCTGCTCAATTTAGGAGGGGAGCAAGCCCGGGGCAAGCAGGATGTGCAGGTCTGGCACTTTCCACTTCTGCTAAGGATGCTGAAGAGATCCTGACTCCTGGGGAGAGGGACTTTTTATATGGGCACACAGTGACAGGACAAGGGGTGATGGTTTTAAACTGGCAGAGGGCAGGTGTAGATTAAATAGACATAAGGAAGGAATTCTTCCCTGTGAGGGTGCTGAGGCCCTGGCACAGGGTGCCCAGAGAAGCTGTGGCTGCCCCATCCCTGGAAGTGTCCAAGGCTAGGTTGGATGGGGCTTGGAGCAACCTGGGATAGGGGAAGGTGTCCCTGCCCGTGGCAGGGGGTGGAATGAGATGGGCTTTAGGGTCCCTGCCAACCCAAACCATTCTGGGATTTTGATTCCTGCTTCCCTTTCATTTCCTATCATTACAGGAAAGATCACCAGACGGATATTAAGGAAGATTGCCAAAAATGACCAAGATCTGGGGGACATCTCCACCTTGGCAAACCCGGGCATCATCACACACCTTTTCAACAGCAGATGTGACACTAAGCAGTAGCAGCAGGACCTGTCCCTGCTGAGCAGAACTGTGGCAGTGGCACCTGATGAGCAGGTCCCTCCAACAGCCACTGCCTGCCCGGGAAGGAGACCTTCACCTGTTGAATTGAATGTACCAATCGTAGGAACGAGGAGAGTCTGGCTCTGGAGAGGCCGTGTCCATGCCTTGGATGAGGGTGTCTGTCCTGTTCCAGGTGGATACCACACATCTGAGCTTCAGCCTGGTGCGCAGAGGGACTCGTCCTCCTCCCTTTTCAGCACCTCGTTCTTGATTTTAATTTAATTTTTGGGAGGGAGAGAGGGTGTTAATTTACTTTCTGTACTGGAGGGGCCCTGGCACCCTGTGCACAGTGGGGAGGAACTTTGGGGGTTGGAGGGGAAGTGGTGCTGAATTACTCAATGCAGGCAGGCCTGGGAGGTGCATCTGCCACTGCCCACAGCAGCTGAGCTTCCTTTTGTCCTTGGAGTGCTGCGAGCTGCAGGAGCACTCCAACACCCTCACATCATCACTGAGCTTGTCCTGCATCCCCTGTCCTGCTGCTAGCAGAGGTCCCAGAGCCTCCGAGGGAGTGGGACAAGGCTCGAGGGAGCTCTGGGCTTTAAACAGGTGTTTTGGGGCAATTTGATACCAAGATCTGCTGCTTCTTAACTGTATTGTGTCAGCTGGTGTGTTGTCCCCAATCCAGGGTCCTTCACTGGCCATGGACACTATGGGGAGCCATGTAAGGCCCGGAAGGGCAAAGCCTTGGTGTGACACGTTCCATGGAGCCCTGGTTCCACCTGCCCTGCTGCCACCAGCTCACAGCTGAACCAGAGCCAGCACAGCTGGGTGCTCCCTTTGTGTCTGGGGGGAGGCCTGGGGGCTGTTACACCAAAGGATGGGGGGAAATGGAGCTGGGCAGAGGCACCTTCCCCATGGCAGGTGTCCCAGGCACCATGCCCACTGCTCCAGCAGAGAAACCAAGCGGGCAGGGCTGTGGGAGTCCTACATGTTTTGTCACCAGGAAAAAAGGTGGGAGATATTTAGTGTTCGCTTAAATCTGACGTGGCTTAAAGATGATGAGAACTAAAGACCCCAAACCCTCTTGCCCAAGAGCCTGAACAGCACCAGGGTACTGCCAAAGCCATCCTTCCTCCCGTGAAGGACATTTAACTCCAGCCCGGGTGGAGCTGGGGCCGATACCTCCTTTGCAATGTCTGTATGAAAACTGCATGTGAACTGTTTATTTTGCACTTAAACCAAAGGAGAAACGGGCTTTAAAACTTGCTGCAACAGCTGTTTTGGTGAGTGCCAGTGGCCAGGCGTTACCTGCAACCTGAGCTGACGCTGGGCTGGAAAGGAGGAGCAGCTGCCTCTGTGCCGGGGTGCTCAGGGCAGGTGTTGGGGTGCTCTGCTGGGCTGTTGGCCAAGTCCCACGTCTCACTGGCTACCTGCTGCTCTCACTGGCACAGCACCTGTGTCACCTGTAACCTCGGTGCCTGCCCGTGTCCCCTGTGCCCCCACAGCTCTGTACCACTGGATTGTGCCACCTTGGTGACAAGGATCCCACATCATCGTTCCTCCTGTTACTCTTTGTCAGCTATGTAATTTTGGCTGGAAACAGCGAGAATTTAATGCAAAATGGAATAAAATTCAAGAAAACAAAATGGAAACAGGCTTAGAGTTTGTGTGGGTGGGAGGTGCTTGTGTGCTGGTGGGTCTGGGGGAGAGGAGGGTGCTCAGTGCAGCTGGAGTGGCCATGCCCTAAACCTGGGTTGGCTTTCGGGATGGGAGGGCGGGTTCCTGCCAATGCCATGTTTTTCCATGGACTGGGATTTACTGGTCAGTGCTGGGGCAAGGGCAGAACTGCTGGCTCCAGGGCTGCAGCCTGTGCCTCAGTTTCCCCCTGGTCTCCAGCCAGTGCTGCTCCAAGGCTCATGGAAAGCACAAGACAGTGACATCCATGTGTCACCAACCGCTCCTGCAGCCCCAGTGCAGGGAGATGGGTGAGCAGCTCACGGCTCAGGGCTGGCACCACAGCTCGGGGCTGCCTCCCCTCCACCCCGGGCCTGGTCCCCTCCCAGGCACAGCCCCAGATCTCTGTGTGCACCCCACTTCACACAAACCTGGCATGAGCAGCATGGTCAGATTGCACATTCCTTTTAATCTCTGGCTTGGGGTAATCAAGGCCCCAACAAAACACCCAGGAACCCCAGTTTCAGTCACACTTGCAGAACGGAGCAGGCTCCCAGGTGACTGATTGGTGATTGATGCCACAGGAGAGCCCAGCAGGGCTGTCACTCAGCACATCCATTCTTCAGGAATTCCGCCTTTTTTGCTGGTTCAGTGTCACTGACAGGCTCAGGCTGAGGCTACCTGGGCTCTTCACTGCCAGAAAGGTGCAGCTTTTAGGGCTGAGGAGGAAAAGCAGCTGGAGGAAGATGCAAAAGACCTTGAGCAGGAGAGCCCACGCTCCTCCGCATCCCTCCACTGCTGTGCTGTTCCCACTGATCCATGAAACCTGAAGGGAGACACATCTCTCCATCTGCTGGTGCTGGTCCCAGAGTAAGGTGCTTGAAGCTGGGGCTGTGCCTGCCCAGTCTTCCCTGCAAGTCCTGTGCTTCCTTGCCCCAGAGCTCCCACTCTGAGCAGGACAATTTCCAGGTTGGGGTTTCCTGGCAGGAAGATGCTCAGTGCATGGCTTGCAGTGGGATGCACCGGCACAGGTCTGGGGAGAGTTGGGGTTCATCAATGCACACAAGGCTTCAATTCACCATCGCCTTGGGAGCTGCCACCATCGTCGAGGGATTCTTATGCCAGCTTGTGGAGATCTGCTGGACAGGGCTGTGGGAAGCAGCAGCAGCAGATGCAGCCCTGGACTCTGCACTGCTGCCTGCCCTGTGTGGCACAGAGGCACTGTTGGGGATGAGCACCCAGTGCAGCACAACAGCAGCTCGGCAAAGCAAAAGCAAGCAGGAGGCCCTTGGGCAAATTACCCAGGGCAGCTGTGCCTTGTGCAGGAACCCTGAGGAGCCTCAGGCACATGGAAAAGTAGATATCAGGGCAGCAGCAGCACGGGAAGGAGGACTGGAGAGGCCATAGTGTGTGGAGCTGGGCTTTTTGAACTTGGAGAGCACTGAGGCACTGGATGAAGGTGAAGGCTGGTACTTGCCCATCCACCTTTCTCCTCTCTTTCCTTAGGCTTTGTATGTCTCCAGAAACAATGCAGCATGAAGGAGTTCGGGAGTGGGAGCAGCACAAAGGCCTGGTGTGGCACCTTCACCCTTTGCTGTACACACCCCTGCCCCCAACCAGGCCCCACAGGGACACGCTGACCCCCACAGTCCCAGGAGGTCACAGCTGGGCTGTGCAGGGTCAGGGCCCCCTGAGCAGGCAGAGCAAGGGAATCCCTTCACCCTGGAGGGGGAATCAGGAGGAGAAGCTGGGGCTGGCACCCAGGACCTCTGAGCAGTTCTATCCACACAGCCCCTTCGCACAGCCTCCAGCACATCAGACCTTGGCAAACGCACCCTAAGGAGAAATCCCTGTGGCAGATCAGCTCTTCAGGCAGCAGCGAGGAGGACAGGGCCGTCACTCCTCACACCAGGTACGGCGTGTCCAGCACGGCCACCCCGGCCGCCACGCCGCCGTCCGCGTGCTCGATGGCCTTGGTGCGCAGGAGGTGGCCGGCGGCCTGGTTCAGCACCAGCTCCTGGCCCTGCCTGCAAAGGAAAGGGAAACTGAGCCCCTGCAGAGTGCAGAGCTCGTGGCATTCACCTTGGGCAGCGGGATTCACCTTCCCTGTCAGCACCCAGGGCCGGGCAGAGCCCCAGGGCTAATGTGGGGGCCCTGAGTGGTGGCTCCACTGGCCACTCTGCACACCGGCAGTGCCAGGGGCTGAACGCTGCCAGAGCACCTTTGGTCCTAAAATTGTGTGAGAAGGACTTTCCTTTATACCCTATGGAAAGGTGGCCTATGAGGGTTTTAAACAGAAGCAGTCACTATTAAAGGTTGAACAGTCATTAGGCCTTCAGACACTCGAGAGATCACCAGGGCTTCAGAAAAGCACGTGGCTGCATCCAGAACCCCAGAAGTGCTCCCAAAGTCAGGGATGAGACACACCACTCCCACGTGGCCCTTGCACCAGTCACTGCCAGCACGAGCCCTGTGGTTTTCCAACAACTCGTGCGGCAGCAGGTCCAGAGCAGCAGCTCAGTGTGTGAACCCGAGCTCAGAGCTGCTGCCAGGGGCACAGACTGAACAGTCACATCTGTCCCCTGCACCTGCACGTCCCCAGACATCTGTCCTGCTGCTGTGCTTGGACAGCACAGAGGGCAGAATGCTCCTGATCCACACCAGGGGCAGGGAACTGCCTTGGAACACAAGCACATTCCTCACCTGACATAGACACCAAAGATCCCGAGCTCAGAGATGCACTGGGATGCTTGGAGGGGGCTGTGAGCCCTCAGCAAGTAGTTCACTGCTGGCTGTGGTTTGATCTTATCCATCAAGATGTAGGAGGTTCTCTCAGGGCTGTCTTTGATCTTCTCCAGAACCTGCCTGAGTTCTTCACCATAGAGGTTGTTCCCTGGCAACAAAACCACCCAGTCAAGCATTTCCCAGCGCAGCAGAAGCCACTGGCCCCAGCTATGTGGCCCCAGTAGCACAAATGACCCAGCCTTTGTGTCCCCAGGTGCTGCCTGGGGTCTCCACATCCACACTCCACACTGGGGCCTTGGGAGCTCCTTCAGGTGCAGCATTGCCTTAGTGCCAGGACTTGTCCCCATGGCTATGAGCAGCCACAAGCCACGCCACCTTTTATCCCTGAGGACAGGACCAGGAGCTGGCAGAGAACTACTGCCTGTCCCAGATACAGCACAAACCACAGTGGAAGCCCCAGGGGCCCAGCCAAGCTCTCACCTCCACCTTCACGCTGCGGCTTCAGCACGAACCGGTCGGGCTCAGCGATGGCTGTGGCAGCTATCCTGTCACCCTCTTCACCCTGGCAGGAAAGGGTGGAAACAGGTTGGACATCAGGAAGGATTTCTTCAAGGAAAGGGTGTTTTTGCACTGGAATGGGCTGCCCAGGGAGATGGTGGAGTGACCATCCCTGGAGGTGTTCAAGGAATGACTGGACATGGCACTCAGTGCCATGGTCTAGCTGATAAGGTGGTGTTTGGTCAAAGGTTGGACTCAATGATCTTGGAGGTCTTTTCTAACATGAATTATTCTGTGAACAGTAAACCATCAGGGAGCAGCAGGGGCTCCTTGACAGATCCCTCTGAGCAAGACCACAGGGTCCCCAAGGACCACAACAAAGCCCTCTCTCCTTAACCAAAGAGCCATGTCACCCATGCCAAGCACACGTCTGCATGCCCCTTCCTGCTCCAGCCCCGCTCCCACTCACCTCGTCCAGGGAGTAGAGCCCAGCAAAGGTGGCTCTTATCCGAGCCACAGCCTCGGGGCGGCCGGGCAGCAGCTTCTCCAGTGTCCCTGGCTGGCTGAGCTCCTGCTGCACCTTCTTGGTGCCCGCCAGCTGGGTGGCAATGTCAGGGCACTTCACTGCCCGGGACCTCTCCAGCAGCAGCCGCGCCTCCCAGTTCTGAGCCCGTGAGGGAGCAACCGCCCCGTGAGGAAAGAAAGCACACAACAGGTTTGCTCTGCTCTTTTCTGTTCAGTTTTCAACATATGCTTGGTCTCCTCCCTGCCTGCTGGCAGGGAGAGGGGGTGGGAATAGCACTCTGGAGAAAAGCAGGCATGGATTTCCCACCACCTCTGGGAAGAGCACAGCCAGATTAATCCACTGTGTGCTCCCTCCCCAGCTTGTGCAGTGCTGCCACCTCGAGACTCCAGGAAGATCTGCTCTGTACTATTATGACCTGCATCCTCCTAGTGCTAAGAGAGCACAGAGGGATCTGTAGATCAAGTCTGGAACCTTTAAGCAGGTGCTCATACCTGTGTTAACCCGTACTAAAAATTCAGTGCTGCACTAAGGGATCACTGCATGAGTGGTGATGGAGAAGCAAGCCACCCACTTTTCTGCCTGCAGGGTCACCCACACGCTGGCTGGAGTCACAGCTTCCCAAAGCTCTCACCACACCAGGCAGGACTGACCCCGCCCAGACAGGGCAGGTGCCCTGGGACCATTTCAAACCCACCCCTGGCAGTGCCCCAGCGTGGTGGTTCCTGGAGCGGGGAGGTGGGTACTGACCTGCTGGTCGTAGTTCTGTGGCACGTAGCCCTCTCTGTAATACACCACTGCAACCTCCTGGCCGTCCCTGGAATGGAAGCCAGAAGCACTCACAGAGCCAGGCCAGGCCCTGCCCCATCCCCAGCACCAAGGGGGGTCACAGCCATCTGCCCCTTCTCCTTGGCCTCTGGGCTTCCTGCTCCTGCCAGCTCTGCCAGAGCAAGCTGGGCACCGCAAGCCCTGGCTCCTCTCCACTGAGCCCCAGCTGGCTTGGCCTGTCCCAAGACACAGGGAGATGACACCCAACCTCTGCTCCAACCAAAGGCTCAATAATTCAGACACCCAGCCCAGCAGAAAGGGAGGAACCTCATTTTTTAAAAGCTTTTACCCCAGGTTGGCCTGGGGGTTCAGCCTGCAGAAAAGAAGGCTCAGGGGGCACCTTCTCACTCTCAACTCCCTGACAGGAGGGTGCAGCCAGGTGGGGGACAGGCTCTGCACCCAGGGAACAAGAGACAGGATGAGAGGAAATGGCCTCAAGTTGTGCAGGTCAGGTTGAGACTGGAGATTAGGGAAAATCTCTTCACTGAAAGGGTTGTCAAGCACTAGAACAGGTGGCCCAGGGCAGTGGTGGCATCACCATCCCTGGAAGGATTTAAAAGGTGTGTGGATGTGGCACCTGGGGACACAGAAGTGCAATGGTACTGTGTTAAAGGCTGGACTCCAACTCAGAAGTATTTTCCAACCTTAACAGCTCTGTGATTCTGATTCTTGAAGCTGAAGGGAACAGGTTCTTCTCCAGTGGCAACTGCAGGCAGGACATTAATTCAACAACCTGAGAGAGCACAGCTGTAGTGCCACACACCCAAGCTCTGGCCACACAGACTGTGGACAAAGTCAGGGAGCTGCTGGGAGCCAGGCAGGGAAAGGCAGAGGCATCCAGCAGTGAGAGGGGAGGATGCTTGGGAGGAGGTACAGGGGATACACTTTCCCCTCAACTATCCGGCTGTGACAAATGTATTCATTAATTAAACACAGCACAGACACCAAAGGTCAAGCCATGGAAAAATCAGCCTCACTACAGAAAAATCATTGGCATAAAACCACGTCTTCCTTTAGGTTTGCACAGCTCCAAGTACATTACCTGGAAATAGGACAAACGTCACACTTGGGACCAACTGGGAGTCTGTGACCTGCACGTCCTGGTCTCCACAGGGAGTGGGCAAGACACTGAGTGAGTTCAAACCCAACAGGTCCCCAAAGGACATGGAATGCTTCCTCCTCCAGCACTAACAACCCAACCCAGCTCCCGCTGGCAGAGCATCATGTGAGCAGTAAACAGGAAACGGCTCTGTGGAAGTCTCTGAAACAGCCAGGGCTGTTCAGAGCAGATGGATATGGAGGAGGTAAAGACCCCACAGAGCAATGAAGGCTATGGCTTGAAGGAGGGAAATTATGACTCCAACTGTAAAGGACTGATGTGTGTCTGCAAAATCTCACCACTGTGAACACGAAATCATTTCAGCTCCAAGAGGAAGCAGCAGCCTGGAGCATGGAGAACTGCTTTCTCAGACAGTCAGTACTTACACTCAAAACATACCAGCAGGTTTGGTTGCAAATTCCCATTCCCAGCCCTGTGTGCCCAACAGACGTCAGGGGTGCGCACCTTGGCTCATACTCACATATACAGCCTCCTGCTGCCATCCAGGGAGCCCTGCTCAAACACATCCCGGAACCGCTTCCTGATCACACGGATATTCCTGCCAAGAGGGGGAGAGTCACCAGGCTGGGCAGAGTTACTGGAGCTGGAAATCACAGGTGGAACCGGTGGCTCCAGCAAGGAGGATCTGTAGGTTCCTTCACAAATAACCTCAGGCTTTCTACTGTGGAGCCAGAGGAATCCTACAGCTCAAAAAAGTCCACGTTTAGGAACCTATTCTATATTTCCTGTCATGATCTGGCAGCAGTTTGCTCAGCTTCCCTTTCCCAAAACTGAACCATCTCCTTCCTTTCCCATCTCAGGAAAATTCAACCTTTACCTGTTCCAAAGCTCATTTTCTACACATCGCTGGTCAAAAATGTTCCTCTGCACTTCCTCCACCAGAAACATCACCACAGCCCTGGAAGAGATACCAGGGGCATCACTAAACCTACAGTCCACAGGCACCCAGGATCACCAGCTCTCCATCTCTCAGGCTTCCTGTACTGTTCTTGTTCATTTTCCCCTCCGCTCTCCTTACCTTTGGGAACCATAGAGCTCCCAGGCTTTGGCAATTCCCGAGGCCAGCCCCTTCGCTGGGTTGTTGGGCAGCAGGTGTGATGCCTCCTCAGTCTTTCCGAGCACTTTCAACACCAGCCTGTGGAACAAAGCAGCCCTAAATGCCACGGGCACGCCCAGCTGGACCAAGGGAGCAGTTTGCAGAGCACAGGGGCCAGGCAGTGCAGCTGCTGCAGTGCCAGAGGTGCCCCTTACCTGTGGACATCGGCGGTGCGGGAGGTGAGGCCCCCGAAGCTGGCAGCAATGGTGTTTATTTCTATCTGCCTCAGAGCTGCTGTGCCATCCAGCCTGCAGTCAAACATGTAATCCGAGCGGTTGATGCCCAGAAACACAGTCTGAAACAGAGGGAGGGGAGCGGGGTTCTCCTGCAGCCTTTGACTGCAAATCCTTTGATGACCTCACTTCAAAATCCTCCCAGGGCAGATCCAGTCACAGAATCACAGAATGGTTCCCATCTCGTTCCACCTCCTGCCCTAGGCAGGGACACCTTCCACTATCCCAGGTTGCTCCAAGCCCTGTCCAACCTGGCCTTGGACACTTCCAGGGATGGGGCAGCCACAGCTTCTCTGGGCACCCTGTGCCAGGGCCTCACCACCCTCACAGGGAAGAATTTTTCCCCAATATCTAATCTAAACCTCCCCTCTGTCAGTTGGGGGAAGCCATTCCCCCTTGTCCTGTAACACTCACTTTAATAAAAACCTCTGCAGGTCATGTCTGTGGGTGCTCTGCCCCTTGCCCAGAGCCCACAGCCCTCTCAGCGCTTCAGAGGAGTTCCCAACATTCCTGGAGTAAAGGAGCTTCTGCAGGGATGGCCTGTCCAGTGCAGATCCCAATAGGACACACGTCCCTGCACACTCCTGAGGTTCCCAGAGGACCAAGACAAGCCACATTAAATCCTCCCACTCCACGCCAGACTGTTTCCAGCAGCACTAACCAAAGAGCTTTACTTCCAACAGGGCAAAGTCCTGAGTTCACAGGGTGTGACAAGACATCCCAGAGTGACCAGCCTGACCACCTGACAGCTCAGAGTCCACAGTCCCAAAGCTTGCAGCCAGAGCCCAGGCAATCCCACCACAATGCCAAGGGGCACAGACCACTGGGATCCCCTGCCACAATACCTGAGCCAAGCCTTCCTCCAAAACTTGCATGTAGATTCTGAAGAGTCGAGCTGTGAAGTCATCTACCTTGATGGTACTAGAGAGAAACATGGACCAGGTCAGTCCCCTGATGCCATAACAGAGGAACAAGAAAATTAATTCTTCTCCAGAAAAAAACCTTAGCAGGGACATTCTCCAGCACAAAGAGCAGGGCTGGGGCTTGACCAAGTGCTGCAGCACTGTGGAACATCTCCCTGTCAGTGCACAGTGAAAAACCACAACAATCCAGTTTGCCCAGCACAGCCACTCCACAAAAAGCCCCACTGTGCAGAGGTGACTCACTGGCAGGGCAGAGATGGGACAAGTAAAGGCAAAGAAATGCAGCAGAAGTCTGCAGATTCAGGAAAGAAACCACAAGTCTCTCTGTGCCTGCACACACAGTTTAGAGAAGCTCCACAAGCTTCATCCAATTCCCCTGTCCTGTCAGGCTCCAAATCCCAGAGACTGTGGCCCTGATAGAGTAGATCTGGCTTTTCCCTGGGGTCCCAAATCCCTGAGCTAGCTGAGCAGCACCTTCACTGCCTGGCATGAGGAGACACCTGAGCTGCCCTGGCATGGGGCACACACCTGAGCACACACAAGCCCCAGGTGCTGCATTCCTTAACCACAGGTACAAACATGCCCACACAAGCTCTGGCTGCAGCCATCTCTGGGACAGGAACAAGCACTGGAACAGCTCCAGTGGGTCAGGCTTTAACAAAACAAAAGGATGCTGGAAAACAGCCTCCTTTGCTCTGTCCCAGTGCCAGAGCCAGCAGCACGCGCACACAGGCAGCTCAGAACGGGCAGTGGGAAGAGAGCTGGGATTTGTGGAAGCATTAGCCCTACAATTATGAGGGACACAGTCAGGGATGGTCAACAACCACAGATCAATTCAGCAGAGTTCAGCATCCAGAGCTCGTGGCTGGGAAAGAGGAGACAGGGGGTGACTGAGAGAGGGTGTGAGAACAGGAACAGACACTTCCTCTTCACCACTGCTGCAGCAGAGCTGGGGGTTACTGAACAGCCACAGGCAGGTGTAGAATAAGACTAAAAGAGACTCCTAAATCCAGGACTCAAAGACTCCAGTGATTTGTATTTAATGCCCAGGGGCTAACAAGCTCACAACTAAGAATTCACAAGCCTGAAACACTGGCAAAGTTGAAGATCATTGGAGGGAATCAGCTCTTGGCCAGATGTCCCATTTTCTGAGGCCCAAGGAGACCTCAGAAAGATAAGACTGTCAGAAAGGTGATAAATGCTTTACATTTAAAATACTTCATTAAGATGCAACATGCAAAAACATTACCTGGCCAGAGTTTGCTCCAGGAATTCTTCGTTTTGACTGATGGCATCCACCAGCAGGTTAAAATCCTGCTGGACAGCGTAGGCTTGTTCAAACAAGGCCCGTGGCACTGCGGATGGGAGCAGCGTGAAGGGCGCATAATTCACCACCTGCAAACAGGGATGCAGCACAGCAGTCGGGTCTGGGCAGCTGAGGAGGAGCTGAAGAGGTGCTTCCTCTGCTTGTCTGAAGATTGACACCACCCCCAGCCCTTCTGGGCAGACACATGGCCTCAACCCTGCTGATCTGACTTTTGAGGGCTCTTCTTTATGCCCCACTGCTAGGGCAGCAGCAGCTGCTCCAGAGTTCGGGCTGGGCTGAGTGCTTCCCCCTGAAGGATGCCCTGTCTCCATCAGAGATGCATAGCACTGTCCCCAGAACATCTCAGTGCCAGAGAAAAAGGGAATTTGTCAGTCCTGGGTTCTGGCCATCAATCGCTTTCTTTAATCCCTGCTGAATCCCAGGGATGACTTTGGAGTCCTGGCTCATCCCACATCTCAGGCACAGGGTCACACAAAAAGACAAAACATTACACCAAAGAGAAGTTTCCAATCCACCTGGATTTTTACACAAAACAAGGAATACTGGCAGTGTGTTTGGCCTCTCCTCCCAGGCTCCCTCTTCCTCTCACCCTTTGAAATTCCTCAGAGCCCTGACCTGACATCAAGGAGCAGTTCTGTGGTGAAGACCTCCCTCCTCATACCTCTGCCTGCTGCTTGCCCCCAAGACTCCTCAGGGACCCATCCCCAATGGTGTCCCACCCCTCCTGCACAGGGGTACTTCTTCCTCTAACACCCCTCATGGCATCCTGCCCCAATAGGCTGAGCCCTCCCACCCCAGCCAGCCACCAGGGATTCCCCTGAGGTCAATCCTACACATCAGCCACCTCCACCTCTGTCGCCTTGTCCCAGGTATGGGGCAAAGGCTGACTGTAGCTGGGAACATGCCAAAACCAGAGGCCCCTCCGTGAGGCTCTCGTCTGGTTCAAAGGTTCATACGGGTGGTGAGAGGCTGGGAGAGGGATTAACCCCCAGCATCACAAGTGCCAACTTCCTAAGCCTTTCCAGACCTATCCCTCTTCTTGGAAAAGGGGAGCTATATGGCGGGGCTGTCTCTCGGGGAGCTGCACTCATCAGCGGGATGGGCTGTGAGCTGCAGCCCCAGCTCCGCCGTGCTCCAGCCGGGAGCTGCTGCTTGCAAAGGGCTCAGCGACCCCCGGCACGGCAGCGGCGCCTCCCCGCGCTCCCCGCGCTGCGCACTATTCCCCGAGGCGTGAGGCTGCTCCCCGGTCCGCATCAGCACCCCCGCCAGCAGCGCCGCATCCACCGCCACCGCCGCCGCCTCCTGCACGGCCGCCGCGTCCCGCAGCACGTCCTGCCAGGGCGCGGCCATGGCAGCGCTGCGGGCACAACACAGCAGAGGAGTCACCGCCCGCCCCAGACCCTCGCGGTCCCCACACCCCAGCCCCCACACGCTGACCCCCGGCCTCTCGCTGGCCCCAGTCTCTGTGTCCTGACCCCCGGTCGTTGTCCCCTCGCCGGTCCCCAGACCGTCACCAACCCCCGACCCCGGTAGCGGACCACCGCCCCTTCCCGGCTTCCGCTCCTCGGTTCCTGACTCCCTGCCCCTGGCCTCTCGCTGCCCCTAAGCCCCGACCCCTCGGTCCCTCCCCGACCCCCAGGCCCTCACTGACCCACGTTCCCCGGTCCTTCCCCAACCCCGCTACCGGACCCCTCGTTCTTCCCGACGCTCCCGGTCCCTCCCCGGTCATCAGACCGTCACTGACCCCGGCCCCTCCAGGCGCCCCTGGTCTCTCCTGGCCCCCAGGTCCTCACTGACCGCCGTCCCCCGCTCCGCTCCGGCACCCGTCGTTACGCCGCCCCTGCCCGCTCCGGCCGCTCTGTGCGGGCGCTGCGGACCGCCCCGTGATTGGACAGGCCGCGCCGTTCGCCCCGCCTCTCTCCCAGATTGGCAGCGCAACAGACCAATCAGCGTGGGGCAAACCCGCGCTGTGTGCGATGCCGCGCACAGGGGGCGGGAGGAGGAGCCGCGGCGGGAGCGCGTAGCGCGCATGCGCCAGACTGCATCACGGGGGTGTGACGTCATATCGGAGCGTCATATCGTGGCGTCACTGGGGCGGCGAGGGCGTTAGGTGTTCTTGCCCTTGGCCGGGGCTGCGGGTCGTGAAATCCGGCCGCTGCATCCATAGGCTCCTCGGGGCAGCCTGCTGAGAGCCCACAGTGATGGAAATGGTTTACTCAATGATCTTACAGGCCCTTTCCAACATTAGCGATTCTGTGATTCCATGAAAACATCTTAACTCGTTGTCATTTATGCATTATTTGTTGCCGTCGTGAGAGCTGAAATTCACACTTGGCAGGCAGGGGAAGACAGAGGAAATGCAAACCTGCCTTAGGAAGTGAAAGGAATTTGAAATACTTTTATGTTTTCGATTTCTTACCCTCTTCCTCACCCACATCCCTTTGCTGCACTGGACTGACAGGACCTGAGAAGGGGCTGACTGAGGATGTCCCCTGTTGTTCCCAGGGAGCTGTTCAACTGCTCCCAGGTGTCCCCAGGGAATGTCCCTGGCCAAGTGCCGGGCTCGGGAGGTGCTCCCAGCTCCTCAGCAGTGCCTGGGGTGCCCTGGGGCACAGCACAAGCCTAGATTTATCTCCCCCTGTGGCTGTGGGGTTGCGCTCACTCTGCCACGCGTCCTCAGGGCACAGCCTTGCGCTCTGCGCTGGAGTCACACAGATCCAAGGCTGCGGCTGTTCCGGGCCCCCTGGCGTGCGGACACCTGGGAAATGTCAGATTTCAGAACTGTTTCATGTTCTTGCCGGACATTCATTTCCCAGCAAGAGGGCTTGAAATGTCATGTGGGGAATTGAGAGGGTTATTTATGTATTAGGAACAGACAAATTATATGTAAATAAACTCAAACCCAAGCAGGTACTTTCTACTTTTTTATTTAAATATACAAAGGAACTGTCAGTCCTAACTTGCTCTGCCTTTAAGAAAATAATTAATACAATGAAAATACAATGAAAAAACCCTGTATTGGTACCACCAACGCAACAGTGGAGGTAGAAAAAGATTTCTTGTCATCTCAAGGCAAACATTTGTGTAGTAGTAACTGAATGACTTGAGCATTTTCACAGCACATTTATGACAGAACTGTAAGACTCCAACCAAAGCAGTAGGGCTGGATTTCGTTTGTGACCTGCATTAGGAATGCTTGAACCCATGGATGGTGAGAAGATGGGGGTGTGATACTTGTGTGTAGCCAAGAGAACAAGAGCTGGACACCAGACTCACATCTGCATCTCACCAGGACAGAGCCCTGTGCTCTGGCAGCCCAGAAACCCCTTGTGTGTCAGGCTCATCTCACAGCATGGGCAGTGGGGCGGGGAGAGNCCTCGCACGCGCCCACGTTGCAAGGCAGCTTCCCTGTGCCCCCTGGCACCCCACCCAAGGCACACTGGCACCACTGCCATACCAAACCCACTCGCCCCGTGCGCCGGACGGGGCGTCCCCCTCCTTAACAGAANATCTGTTGAACCTGGAGAAGAGAAGTTTGTGTGGAGTGCTCCCAGCACCTTTGCAGGGTGTGAAGGAGCTACAGGGAAGCGGGAGCCCAAATCTTCCTCAGGAACAGCAGTGACAGGCCAAGGGGGAATGGGTTCAAACTGAAAGAGAGTAGGTTTAGATTTGATGACAGGAAGAAGTTCTTTGCTGTGAGGGTGATGGGCACTGGCACAGGCTGTTCAGAGAGGTTGTGGATGCCCCATCCCTGGGAACACTGAAGGTCAGGGTGGAGAGCGACCTGGTGTGGTAGGAGGTTGCTCAAGCTGGAAGGAGATGATGTTTAGGGTCTCTTCCAAGGCAAACCATGCAAGGATTCGATCATTCTATGATCTCCATCTCCCACTGTGGAGTGGTCCTGGAACTCCAGTGGGATCAGAGCTCCCAGAGTGTTCCACTTCAACCTGCCAGGACCTGGAAACCAGCAAAACACACCCTTTACCTGCTGCCAGCGGTCACTTCTCACTTGCTCTTTGCTACATCTGTCAGTCCTGACCTGTTCATGCTGTCTGCATCAATCCCAGAAGGAAGTGCACTCATGTCCCAGTGAAGGTACAGTGCCATTCCATGGATGTTGGCATCCCCCAACTGCCCAGGACAGATGGACATGGTGGACACTGATATAACCACTCTGTAGTTATCTTTTAAGTGTTACTCGTTTTCTGTAAATACATTTTGAAAATTGTCCTTCTATAGGCACTCATGTAAACATGTTCTATAGATTCTTGTTGCTGCATTTGCAGAGTTGCAGTTTCCACTTGCTCCAGGTTCCCGGGGCTGGAGATCCCTGGGGGTGTGGGCACGGCCGCCCCGGGGCTGG
>WBMZ01002263.1:0-81259 GCA_013400975.1 Atrichornis clamosus
TTGTCTTCCTTTTCCTTTTTTCTGTTTAAGTACCTTTAAGAGACGAGATTATGTGAAGGAAAACATTTGTAAATTCATTTAAGAACAAGACATTTAGAAAAGGTAAATATTGTGTTCAGTCTACTATGAGGGCAGAAACTAAACCTTTGGTCTAAGGTACCCAGGAAATCCTCTTTGTCAGAAACAACTGATTCTCAGACATCTGAAATACAGACATTTTATACAAAGAAACAGAAAACGAAAATATTCTGACAGGATGAGGAAATAGCCTTGTCACAAAAAATCACATTAGAATGAGCTGGATTGCACCCAAAATGCCAATTTGTTTTCAGGAGAGGAAGTTTCTTGAAACATTTCATATTTTAGCTACTATTAGTAAATTGTGTCTACATTTTTACATCACAAATGAGACCACTTGTTTGTATTTGCTCCCCCAGTTACACAAAACATCTCTGTTTCATTAGTCTGCCATGGAAAGACACTAGGGGCATAGGTTTTAATCTAAATGAAGCACCTTTCCTACAGTGAGATGCCAGATTGATGTACACGCCCTTGCAACACATGCCTCATGGCAAAATACAGACACCTCTAATCTGAAACCTGAGAGCTATTTAACAGTGCACATCAGTACTAAACTCTACTCCAAGCCTTGAAGATAAGAACGTTTTATCCAAATCCATTACCAGGGTTTTGGACAGCATAACACACACCTACCACATTTCACAGCACATGCTTACACCCTCAAAGCTGTAGGACTACCAGCAGCCTAGACCTAAGACCTCATCTTTAAGTTAGCTACACGAAAGCAAACTCCCCTGAGCATACTGAACTGCACAAAGAACTTTTTGCTGCTTTCATGGAGATCTGATATATTCTGTAGGTTTGCATCAGTCTGGTTTTCTAGTGAAGGAAGACGCATTCCTGGGTGCTTCAGTACACCAAGACTCAATGCTAACATACTGATGGCCTGAGAAAAATGAATGTGTCTGCTGATGCAACAACATACAAACTGAAGGACTAAATAACAGAGCTCTGACCTCTGCTTTGCCTTGCCGCCTCCCTGGTCTTGACCCATGGTTTCCCTGACTCACAAGCCAGCTGGTAGAGGCATCTGCAGTGCTTTCACTAACACTTCTGTGCCAAAAAAATCTCTGTAAGCCTCATCTGGTTCTTACTGGGTCAACTAAGTATAGGAGCAAATTGTATCACTAGACTGGGAATCTAACTCTCAAATCTAGAGAAAAACACATTGTAAGTCTACTGATAATGTTGTCATAAATCCTTCCTGGGTGTTTCACTAAAACTGTAGCTTTAAAAATCTTCTGTTGCCCCTCTTCCAGCCCTATGGATATTAAAAAAAAAAAACCAACCCCAAACCAAAACAACAAACCCCCCAAAGTTTTAATTAAGAAACAAAATTGCACTGAATGCCAGTTTTCCTTTTGTATCTGCACAATCAATTGCAGGTGCATTTGGGAGTATTTGTACTGCTGACTGTTTGACTGGCATCTTCAAATAAATTGTTCATGGTCCAAGTACTCAGGTGTAAAGTTTACACAATTGAATTCTAAGTGGATGAGGGAAGTAAAGCTTGACACCTGTGATATCATGGTTGCAAAAATATACCTATTTGAACTTGAACTCCTGCCTGCACTAGGAACAACATATGCCTATCAGTCAAAATCCTAGCTCCTAAGTCACTCAAACACACATGGAAACACCTGTACCATCAGATATCTGCATGTTTTGATACATAAAACAAAAGCTGTGTCCTTAATTTACCTGCCTCTATAAAGTGTTACAGGAGGACTAGATCACCACCCAACAACTTTCAATATTAAGCAAAAGAGATTATTAGCAGAGAGCTTTTAGTAAAGGAAGTATAACAGACATTGAGAATGTAAGATCAATAGAGTGCTTAAACAAGGGCTTAAATTAAGACAGGTAGCCCATTGTCTTCTGCAAAAGCATGTTTAACTGCCTTTTTAAACTCGTTCCTACATAGCCATCAACAGCACTTTTAACCAATCCTTGCAAAACACTTTTCCCATAGTAAGCAATAGACCCAGCAAACTTGTGTGAGGAAAAGCCAATGACTTGTTATGAAGGAAGACATGGCATACAGGAGAAAATCTATGATTTCACCACTTAATGCCACAGAGCACTGCAATGCTCCTGTTGAGGCAGGGTGAGCAGGACAAGCAAAGACCCAGCCTGCACAAGTCTGAACTACCTTCTTCTTCCATTGGCTGGTTGACTAAATGTCACATTATTGGGGCAGCAAACACTGAATTCTCACTGCTGATACTCTGAATGTCCTTTGCAAAAATAAGGGAAAATATCCAGGGCTGTTAATTTGGCATCTTTCATGAACACTAAATTCACACCAAAAAAATTGAGAAGAGTAAAAAAGTTTTAGCAGAATGACTATAAAGCTGTACTGAGTTGTGATAAACCACTGAAAGTGTGGAGTGACTCTATTTTCAAAGCAATTGAAAAACTACTGTTCAAATGCAGCACTAAGCACAACTAATTTGTTCTGGTAGTGTCTTCAGGCTGCCAAATGCATTTTAAAAAGAACCCCATTTAAAATGCACCCTTATAGCAAAACGTACCAATGTTATCTAATTGGACAGTGAAAGGAGGGGCCCGCTGCATGTCTTTCAAGCAAGAATGGTGCAAGAAAAGAATATTTCTGTTGCACCACAATAACAAAGCTGTAGGTGACAACCGCATTTTCCTATCAGGTTCAGCCTTAATAGGTCAGTACAATCACTATCACACTAAACTTCAAGTTGTTGTATCAAAAAAATTAGAACAGACAGGCACCACTTTAAGGAAGTTGGTACAATTTACCTTCACTTAATAGGGTCTTTCTGTGGGAGGATGGCTAGGGATATAAGCAGTCCTACAGACATGTTCATACCTTTCTTTGATGCTTCATAATACTAGCTGCTTTCATGATATTGGTCATAGATATATTTATCTTGCTTAGAACATTTGCTCAGTCCTTGTTTGAATATAATATTTCAGTCTTCATTCTATTAAATATTAGCAGATTTTTTTTTTTTTGTTCATCAGGTTCAGATGCAGGCAATGACAAAGCTTTTTTCCAGGTTTTTCGTGGCTGCTTGCTCTCCACTCTATTTTACATGCAGACATATTTTGGAGCTGACCTATCGTGTATTGCTTCTGCTGTGCTTCCAACAGCAAGACTGACAGAGCAGCAGACAGATCCCAAGTTCCTTCTTATAGTAACTACATAAGGCAATTTAGACAAATTGTGTGAGGAAAAGCCAATGACCAACAAATGTCCTGTTGTTTTACAGAACATCATTTCCAGCAATTAAAGGTGTCCTTTTTAAAGGAGGCATCTACTTCTCATGGTCCCTGGGGTAAGTGGTATGACCAGGATCCTCATCACCCAGATGGTGTTTTGAGGGCCACTGGCTGGAAAATCACATTGAGTCTGGCTGAGTCCAAAACTCTGGCATGTAACTATTTCTGAGTTGTAAGTATTCTCCTAAATTTAATAGAGGAAGCCACAAATTGTTAGAACACAAGTAGCTGGAACTGGCTCTGAATATTTCTAGCAAACTGGCACCCATGTTACAGACAATTATATTAAATATACCGAGTTAATATTTCTGAATTGATAGATTTTCAAACAGGAAACAAAAATATACTCCAAATTTATAAAATGTGCCTATTATCTCTGATTAGTGTGTCCCATTTGTTTTCCTCAGAAAATGATCTCTCTATAAACATGTATGATTGTTGTCACTGGTACAAATAAGAGGATGAATTTAACTAAGTACAATTTTCACATTCCTTTGCACAAGAGATTATATAATCTGCATGACAATATAAGAACGTAGACTTACAGCTTCTGCAAGGCAATTAAATAGGCAGGTAAAGTGTCTCAAGTGCACTGTCTGAGATAATTAATATAATATTCAGAAACTGTAACTTTGCCTCCTAAAATGCAAGCTCTTCTGATTTATCTATCACTGAGAGAGGAGAAAAAAACACTCCTGTTCATAAAAGGAATATTGTGGCATGAGACTTGGTATCTTGTCCAACAAGGCAATAAATCAAAGAAAGCAGCAGACAAATTTTTAAAGAAAGAACGTTTTCAGTCGAAAGAGAACTGTCCTTGACTTTCGTCATCTGGATGTAAAACTGATTTAACAGCAAATATGAATAAAAAATTAAAATGTACATATAAAATAACTGCAGCTCTAACCTCAGAAATCAAAACACGGGAAAATGAGAAATCTCTCCCTGTAAGATGTTGCAATTGATAATGCTGTTTCAGGATACTGCCAGCTCATAATTTAGACAACACAAAAATTAACCAGAATAGCTTCTTTTGATGTCTTCTCTGTTTTTGTGCATGTGTACTTCCGCGTGAATGTGGATGAGGATGCATGTGCGGCTTTTAGTTCTTTGCTACCTCTTATTTTCCCTTTTTTTTTCCCTGGAAGATCAACACAAACAAGGGAAGACTGACTAATGCACCTCACACTGAAAGTTTCTCTCCAGGGAGAACTGCCTTTGCCCACACAGCACACCATTAAAAATGGTGAGGCTGCACATGGGAGCACAGGGCTTCCCACCTGCAGCAGCCTGCAGGATCAGGGGAATTACTGATGCAAAATGTTGGATAAAGCAGGCACTTGACTAAAGAGTAGAAAACAATAGACATCTAAAAACTCAAGGAGCTCCTTTTAAATGCAAAAGAAAAACAAAACAGGTTTTTCTTTGTCGTGTGCTTCTCCCACAACATTCAATATGAGAAAATCCCTTTTATTTGTTAGCCTGATCTCCAGCTGGTTATTCTTGAAGAGCTGTCAGTTTTCCCCTTTTCCTGTGGCTACATCAATTCCTGCATGATGTGCACAAGGCAAAAGGGAAACATTTTTACTTTCAGAGCCGGATTCTTGTACCTATTAGAAATTTTGCAACTGAGGAATTATGCAGGAAAATGGTAAATCCAGGTCATCTTCACTCCAGCAATCCCCAGCAGCTGCTACAGCCCCTGGAAGTGACAGTGGTCAGCCTTGAAATTTCTACAGCTATGTAATATGACTGGAAGCAATACCATTGAGTATACAGTTGGCATCATACAAATTAAACAGTGTAAATTCTACTACTTTGCTGCTCACCCAAGTGAGCTCTTTCTTTCCTTTTCAAAGAGTAGCTGTGCTGATCAATAACTAGAAAATCTGTTAGAACCAGAGAAAATTGTTTGCCTTGTGAAAACTGTTTCTCTCCTGTAAACATTTGCTTTTAAATAGCATGGACTGCAGCTGCATCCTAGATTGAGCAAGCCACCAGAAATTGCTCACCCTTGTTTGACTTGAAAGGGACAGTCATTTCTACTTCTATCAATCGGCCTCAAACTTGACCCCTCTCCCACTCAACTTGTGGCCAACACCAAGATCAGGATCATTAAGCAGTGCTGAATGGACAAGTCCCAAAGCAAAGCAGAGGGACAGTCAATTGCAGGCAGAATGCATCAGATTTATAGCCACTAGGTAGAAGAAAAATGACTCCTAAATGGGCTGGAGCAGCTGTGAAACTAGTCTGCCACAAGCAAGGATGAAGCATGGGAATCTCAGAGAAGAACCTCCTTGCTATCCAGCTCTAAAAGCAATTACCATAGATAAAAGCAAGTTCCTGGCAGGGCAGGCAAACTGACAGGGCTCAATTCTTAAACAGCAATCTGATCCCAGGGGACCTTCCAGACCACTTACAGACCTACCATCACAGCACCATTACTGACTGGAAATATGACAACAGAGTAGAAGTGGGAGAGACTGTCCCTTCAAATAAACTGATGTTGTCTAGAAAGAGAAGCAGTAAAGAGAGGATTCAAGTGGAAATTACTGTCCTCGATGCTGGTGTTAGGCAAAGCAGTACAGTCAGGGTTGGTAAGAGTAAGTTTCAGTTCTACAAATCAGAAAGTAAAACTCTTAGGTATTTAAATTTTTAATTGAATTCCCTTTTAGTGTGCTAAATCTGATTGTGATTAGTGTTCCGTAGTTAATTTAACGGATCAGAACAATTGTTCCATAATCTCCCAAACATGATTCTGTAAGGCCTGAAGCTGTATTACATTTTTGCTGTAAGCACAAACTAATATAATTTTTTTAATAAAAGATGAAATAATAATATATTACATTGTATGGAGAGGCAATTTTTTGGTCTAGTGGTAGGCATTGATTGATTTTCAAAAAAATCAGGCAAAAGATCAAGGTTAAAGTGAGGAGTTAGAAGAAGATTGGAAAAAATACAATCTTTCATTTCTCTAAAAGAAAATTTTGAACTGTGTGTCTCATGAGCCATGACAGAGAGCAAAAACTGAGAAGATAGAGCAGAGCAAGAAGCTGGACACTGAAGCATGGAAAGATGTATGCTCACTATTACTTAGAGAGACAGGTGAAAACAACGGGTAAGTGAACAAGCAAGAATAAAAGATCAAGAAGATGCAGTTAAAGCTGAAGTGGTAGCAGGTGGCCATGCTGCAAGAAGGGAAAATAAAGAAACTCTACTCTGAAAAAATATAGACCAGTAAGTTTACAAGAAGAAGCCATCACAAACTTTCAGTTTTGTGGATGGCTGGAGTCACAGCTATCAAAGTTTTACTCAACAGGGAAATGGTTAACGGCATTGTGTGATAACTCCTCTGCTGTCTGTGCAGTTCCTTGGATCAAGCTACCCTAATGCAAAGTACAGGCAAGTTAAGGCATGCATGGGTGCATTGTGATCACCAGGGGTAACCTAGATAGCATTAATAAATACTTGAGCTTTCCCTGATCTAGCATTAACCAATTTCAGATCCATCTGTTCCACTTTGGATTGCAGCCTGAATGTCTCATGTTAACTTCATATGCTTCTAAATTGTCATCATTTGTATCTTCTATTAAATAATGTTCATAATTCAATAACCATCTGGACAGAACAAGGGCAGTGTTCTCACTAATTTCAAAAAGACTACTTAGAGAGTAGGGCATAGAGGACCTAATCCCATGCCCCTAAAATCACTCCTAGGTTTAAAGAACCCTACTTATAGTTTCCTTCTGTGCCCAAATTAACAGGGAAACACATTTAAACAAAATACAAATATGTTTTAAGCAAACGAACCAAAGGTTTGTAAGCCAAACTTTATCTTTTGTTAAACATAAGCAATCTCGTGACCTTCAGAGCCCTTTTCCTAAGCAATGGAATTTGAGATGAGTAAAGAACGAATCTTGTTCCCAATAAAGAAATGGGAAGTAGGAAATGGATTTAAGGAGATAGGATTTGATTCAGTGAGTTAGTAGGAAAACAACAGAGTCTAGCCTCCCTATATGGTTTACTTTGAGCCTATAGAGCCATATCCATTACAATTCCCCTCATTAAAGAGCTTTCTTGTTCTCAGTTTCTCTCCTTAAAGATATAAAGTTTAAAAGGCGTCAAATAACTGGAAGAAATTGTATTTGTACAATTAATTGAAATCTAGTAGCCTCAAGTTTTGCCCTCAATTACATCCACATGAACATATTTGTAACTTTGGTACTAATTGCAAGTACAGATTGTATGAAAGTTATTTATCTGCAGCTTTGGGGATTTATCAAAAAAATGAAGGTGAAGAGGCAGGCTGAAGTGACAACTCTTGGTTTACTCATGTGTGTCATCACTGATCACCAGCAGAAATAAGCCTGAATTTTGTGCTACTGTATGAAGTCATCCTAGCACTGAGCTGGAAACAAAGCAGCAGTTGCTTCCAAATTTCCTCCACATAGTACTACAAAATGATGTTGACATCAATAACAGTGAGTGAAACAATAAAATTTACTCTACTTTTGTTGTATCTGTAAAAAAAAAATTTATTGAAAAGAGCTGGAAAAGTTTATTTGGGAATCTTTTGCTGTTGACCAGCAGCCCCTTATAAATAAATTATGCAAATTGCCCCATCAGCCCATCTTCCACTCTGTCAGTGAACCATTCCTCTCCTCTGCTCCTCCTCATTCCTCTCCTTTTTCTGTTCCTCTCCAGAGTAATCATCAACAGTAAGACACTTGCAGTTTAAGATTATATATGACTGTTAAACCTGTCATTTTCTTAAAAAACAATCTGTGTAGTCAGTTGTCATCTAGATCCAGTAGACTTATGTACATCTCTTTGAAAAAATTTCTCTTAACACAGAAAGCGAACATGCACTTTTTGCTGAAAACACCTCAGAAGCTTACAGACTTCCAGGAATACTTGTCTTCATACTCCTCTCTGAGCAAAAAAAATCTTTATCAGATCAAACAAAAGCTTGAAAATACTTACCCTCCTAAAATATTAATCAACAAGATAACAGGAGAGGTACCATCATAACCCGCTTAGAGTTTCTAGCTTAGTCAAAGAAAAAAAAACAGAAGAAGGTGCTGAGAGAATTTAATTCAATGGTATTGTGAAACAATATTAAAGCTGAATTCTGAAAACTTTCTTAATGATCAGCCTAGCTTGGCTTTTTCTAAATACCCTCCACTAACTCAAGTAATAACTAAGAATGTAGGATTAAGTAAGTCTTTAGTCAAAGTCAACATTGTTCTGCCTTTTGCCTCCAGAGACATATTTACTTTTGCTGTTAATGAATAGCTTTGTGTTATTTCCATTTAAATATTATATATTGCCTACTTCTTCCAATTTTTATTTGCTTCTTGGAATACCTGAAATTTAACACTCAGACTGGTACCTACCTCTTCAGCACATCAGAACTTTTTAAAAAAAGTCACAGTCATCATTGAATAATACCATCAAAAACCCCCACTTCCTAAACAAAAAAGACATACCTGAAGCCCCTTCCACATAGTCATGGTTGATTTAAAAACCCTACTTACCATACAATTCATCTCCTGCATGCATAGAAGGAGTCCTGTCTGTCATTCTGTCATTTAAGAGCAATATGCCAGACTGACAAGCAAATTATTCTTTCTAGCCCTCTCAGTTCATGGAATCCCTTTGGAAAGAGCATGATCAATAAAGGGTTTCCCTGGAGGATTAAATTTTTCATATTTTACCCTTGCTGAATGAATTTTCTCTGCAATGCTTTTTATGTTCTGGAGTTCCTATTTATTCATGCTACCAACTTGTGCATTACATCGTGCATGTGAGCAAATGATACTCTCACTTCCCATTTCTCAAGAGTAGGTGCAAATGCTTATGTTTGCAATGGCCCTTGCACAAATACTGTCTAAATTACATTTTGCCTCTTTTTTCTTTCTGTGCTTATTATCTTTCTGAAGAAGGAGAAATAGTAATCTGTGGCCTTCAGTCACCAAGTTTTATTATAGCAAACTGGAATTTTCTGTCTTTGAGTAATACTAGAGGAAAACTCATATACAGAATGATATTGAAGAAGTGCTTGTTTGTGCCTGGAATTTTGTCTGGTTTTCCAGTTGCATTAGAATCATAGAATCACAGAACTTTTAGATTGCAAAAGACCTTTAAGATGGTTGAGTACAATTAACCTGACACTGCCAAGCCCACCACTAAACCATGTCCCTAAGCACCACATCTACATGTCTTTTACATACCTGCAGGGATGGTGACTCCACAACTTCCCTGGGCAGCCCAGCTGGCCTAATGAATGCTATGTTTTACTGTTACTACAGTCCCCCCAAATGGGGTTTGTTTCAAAGAAGAAAAATATTGCATTTAAGCCAGTGTAAACATTATCAATTCCCTTGAGTAAACCTAAAACATGGCATGGTTTTTCTATCTTCTGTAACACCTGAGTAATTGAGCCTTGAGCAGAAGATTTCAGTCTGGAGGAGATCACTCAGTCTCGGGGGTCCCGATCCCCAGGGTCCCAGTGTGGTGGCTCATCTGTTTGCACAGCTACCAAGGTGGCAGTGGCTGTCACAGCCTCTCTGCTCTGGGAAAACCCACCTGGTTTTGGGACCTCTGCATCCTCTGGGTACAGGCCCTTGAGAGCACTTTCACCTACGTCACCCTGGCCTGATGTTGCACCTATTGGTCTGGTGTCTTCATGCACCTTTGGGAAGAGAAAAACTGCTACTGAAGCTAAAGAACTGAAAGTGTTTTGTCCTTATTTTGTGTCTACTGTTAAATGGTGGACAGAGTTTACAACAGTGTCCCAAATGGGAAAAGGAACATTGGCTCCAGTGCTCCTTTTGGCCAAGCCATGATTGAGCTTGCAGTGCATAAAGCACAGCATGATTTAGCCCTGAACAGACTGTAACTTCTATAAAAGCTACTGACATCAAGCTTTGCTTTAGTGCTGACCTGGCAAAATAAGGAACATTGTCTTTTTTTAAATAGTAAACCATTTATCCTTGTTTCTGAGCTATGCAATATGAATATTTTAGCTTGTGATGTTATTGACAGTTGTCACTGTTATTTGTATAGCTGAGGGGCTTTGGGGGCGAGCGTGGCAGGTTGTTTCCCCAATTTCATGAACCATTTAATGTGGCAACCAATTCAATATTTCCAGAAAGCCCGCAGCCTGGTTTTCAGACTTGGGAAAGTGGATACAAATGCCAGATACGTTACATAAGGTTGTATATCACCTAAATTGTGAATACAGTATCATATGTATGGCTGTGTCAGCTGCTGACTTGTTTTCACTGTTCACTATGCATTTGGTCTGAATGACACAGTCTCATTACTTATGTTTACAAGCCTTTGTTTTGTAGTAGGTTGAAGTCAAGGATGTAAAAATCAAAAATATTGTATCTTACTTTGCTTTGGACATAGTGAAGATTGCTTTAAAGAGAAGCTCATTTTGCATGTGTAAAAATGCAGATTGAATATGGTTTTGCTTTGTACCTACCCAAGTTCTAATACTGCTTGTGTATTTTAAAACACAAAAGATGTAGAAGTGCAGGCCTTATGCAAAATTCATCACAAATTTTCAAAACAGGTTGGATATGGCCAGTGACAAATGATGTCCCATAAAGCATTGCATGACTATTTTTAACAAAGCTCTCATACATAATTTCTCCTGCACTGACTGCCCAGCAATATGAACATGTTGAAATACAAGGCATTAGAAACAACAGGCCTTCACATCTCCACTTAATCTTTGCAGGACCTGTACTCACTTGACTTCATATGAGAAGCAAATGAAAACAAGTGACGCTCGCTACTGGAACCATCCCAGCAGCTTAGCTCCAGCCGTCTATCTGTATTAATCACTGCTGTGTATTCTTGGTAAGTGGATGATAATTCAAAAGATCCCCAAGCATTTCACTTGTGTCACCATCTTCATTTTTACTTTCCCTTACTGGGCAGTAGTCTCCCTTCTAGTTGAGATCCTAAAGGTTGAGCCCTCCCCACACCAGTATCAGCAGTCATTGTGGACTCTAACCCTCAGGTCTAGTATTCTCACAGTGACTTTTTTCTATTTTTCTTTTTTTTAAAGTCAAAGTTCCATTTCTTCATCATAAAAGAACAACTTTCTCTTACCTCCTACCTCTCTAAAGTTGTTTACTTTGGCACCCTCCTCATTTTTCATCCACTACCTCCACTTTTGTCCTTTGCTGTAAGACAGAAGATAAACAGCCTGAGCAGCAGCATGCATTGGCTTTCATTCTGAGTTTTGCCCACTCACTTTCTGCATCACAGGATTATCTCGGATCTGAATAAAAGCTAGGATCCATCTCCCCCAGGCCGTATTAAAGGCAGGCACACCACAATCCATTTGCAAGCACCGTGCTGCAGTGCTGGCCCCAACCTGCTACAAATGGGGACAAGAAAGAGTCAAAGTAGAACAGATAGTAATGAAAAGAGTAAGTACTTCTATGAGACAATCCTGAGGTACACTTCCTGACTTCAGGTAACATATCTCCACAATGCACTGGGTGACTTTGCTGCAGCTTGGGCTATGTGTGAGGGCTAGAGTTCTGTTCCCTGTGCCTTTGCTAGTCATGGTGCCAGCATGTTTACCCTTCTATAAAATGGAATAGTACCACACTGGATGCTGTCAGCCTTAGGGAAATAAGACAGTTTTGAGATCCTCAGTAAAGGATTCTGAAAGTGAATTCTTCATCAAGAAAAACTTCCTTACTAAAAGGGTTAAAAAGCGTTGGAATGGACTGTCCAAGGAAGTGGCATAGCACTTAGTGCCAAGGTTTAGTTCACATGGTGGTGTTCAGTCAAAGAGATCTTGGTAGTCTTTTGCAACCTTAATGATTCTGTGATTTTAACTTGGTGTTAGCTCTGTTTTCATATTTTGGACCTGCACTTTCTTCCAGCAGTGCTGTCATTCTCATCCTGTTTGTGGATACTGGGAAGCGCCTCTTCAACCTTCCTATTTGCATTGCAAGGGCAAATGAGAAAATAATGCCTCTTGCAAGCCCAAGCACTCAGCGCAAACTCCCAACCCCCCCAAAATGACTCAGTGGATTCCAGCCTCCTCCTTGTGTAAACAGGGGGTCCGCACAAGGACAGGCAGGATGCTCACAGTCACCGACACTCACTCGTACTTGCAGCCAAGGCTGGCACAAAGCATTGCAGCACCTCACTCCACGCGGGAAATCCTGGAGACGCGCAGGGGGCCCAGCGCGGGGCCCGCGGCGGGTCCCCGCAGGGAGACAGAAGGGCAGCGCTTCGCTCCCCTGCGGTCCCCCGGCCACGGGACAGCGCTCCGCTCCCCAGCCCCTCTCCCGCCCTCCCGTCCGGCACCCTGGGCTCCGCAATCCCCGCCGCCCTCACCCCCAGCCTGCTCCACCACTCGCTCCCGTCCCGGGAAGTCCCGCCCCGCTCGGGGCGGTCGCGGCTCCCTGCCAGCCGGGGCCCTGCGGGGTGCGGTGCTGCCGACGGAGGGCCCTCCCAGCGGGGTGAGCGGGGGAGGTAGCGCGGCGGGGCCCGGGGAGCGCCTGCGGAGCCCTTCCGCGACCTCCTGCGGCTCAGAACCGTCCCGGGCTCGCACTTGCTGCCTTCAGCCCGACGAGACGCCCGGGCCGGGCCGGGAAACTTTGGCGGAGTTGACGGGCGAAAGCGGCTCCCGCCCCCTCCGCTGCCGGCCTGGCAGAGCCTAAGGCGGCATAGCGGGAAGTGGCTGGCGGTGCTGCGGGGCTGAGGCGGGCGGGCAGCGCAGGTCTGTGCCTGGGGCTCGGGCCTCGGGTCAGGGCTGGGGTGGGGCACGGCCCTCCCTGTGCAGCCCCGGGGTGGGGGCGGCTGCCGGACAAGGAGCAGAGGGGGCCGGGACAGCGGTGCAGGACCAGGCAGTGCTCCTGCGGGGCGCCCCACACCTTTGGAGTGCGAGGGGATGAGCACCTTCTCTCTGGAGAAGCGTTTCACAGCACCAGATGATAAGTTATCGGCAGAGTAACCCCCGAGCTCAGGCGGCTTCGCTGTGTGAGTGCAGCTACACTGCTGTTATTAGTGCTAGTATTTAATATTTGTACAGCCATAACAAGTTAAATACTGGAACTACGTCCTCTCTAGTACTTCCCTCCCGACAGTCCCCGAGGGTGTCTCTGTGAAGGAACAAATGCCTCAGTCCAAACCTGGGACCTTAAGAGCTTGCCTTCAGCTGCCTCTCCATCTGGAAGCACCAGCAGCCCTCTGCAAGATGTTTCCAGAGTTGCTTAAGCTTGTCAAGGCTCAACAGCAAAGCTCCAGACTTGCCTGTGAGCTCTGTGGGGATTCATACACCATGCATGTTCTCGGTGGCCTGAGGCACGCTGCCCTTTCCAAGACACAGTTGTGACAGGCTCCTGCTCTCCGCTCCCCTGGCACCGGCTCGGTGAGCTGCAGAGTGCTGATGCTGAGCTAGGGAGGTTCAGCTCCCCCAGCCAAGTGTGCTTCAGTACTGTAGCAAAGCTGCTCATGGGCAGTGACCTTGGGTTTTGGCAACCCCTCTGCAATAGGTCTTGTATTGTGGTGAATTTGGTCTCAAGTTGAAGCATGCCGGTCCTGTTTGTGAGGAACTCTGAGGAGCCTAGCAAATACCTGAATGTATATATGATCTCTAAGATACTTGTAAACATAATTCTTTTTTTCAGATGTCTGTTGTTAAAGATGATGTCTTCTGTATGCTGGAGGCTTGTAGTAGTTCTTGAATGAAACAATTTTTTAGCTGGAGGTCACTTACATTTGGGATATTTTGTTTGGCTTGTCTGGAATTCCCTTCTGCTTTATACTGGATACATTATTCAACGTCCTCTGTCATAATATGTTCTGTAGTGTTTAAAGGTTGTTGCCTTCTTTCTGCTGGGGGCTGTGTTTCACTGATGGGTGAAGTGATGCTTCTACTAGGTAGTTTTGTATCATTTTGTCAGGTACTCTGGGATTGTTTTATGAAAGACTACATAAGTGTCATTTATTATTATGAATGCTTCTTATGTTTTGGAATTTAACAGACATAATATTTGCCATCATGTCACCATCATCACATTCATTTTCATAGTTATAATCAAAGGTGGCAACAATGGCATTCAGATGCTTAATTATATTTTGTGTAGGTGACCAATGCTAACTTATTAAATTAATGCATGGTGCAGCAGGAACAAGTGTCACAGCTTCCTTCTGTGGTTAGGGAGCCATCAGCTTGCTTCTCACACATAAAAATCAGTATATAGTGAAGCATATGGCACCAGTGAGTTCTGTGTTTATTAAAGAACTATTCCTCTGAACATTCTGTGATTTTTTTCCTTATTTCACTTGATGTAGATCTAAAATGTTTTTCCCATATTTCAAGATTTGAAATACTGAGCAAATTCATTTTTTTAGTAAGCTGAAACCAAGACTTCTTAAGGTTCATGAGAATTGTGAGACTTCTGCTTGCATCAGACTGGCCACCTGTCTGGAATGGGGAGGATTAGAGATCCATCTATACTGTGGAAACCTAAGGTTCAAGTTCCTGTTTGATTCAGAGCAGTTCTGAACGTTTTAACGTTTTCTGTTATTTCTGGAGAACTGGATTGCCAGCTGCATTGGAAGGGAAAGGGAATATCCCATCCCTGTGGTTCTAAGAAGAAATGACATCTTCTCAGAACTGGTGGGGTAATTTTTCTGCTTTAATGTCATTTTTCTGGTCACAAATTAAAAAGCTTCCTCAGAATTTTCTAAGCAGTGGCCATGTCTTTGGTCTGATAGTGATATACATGTGGGTAATAATCCAAGAAAAGCATTTTATCCTAACAATAGCTGGGATATGTTTCGCAAGTATTTAACTACTCAGATAGAAAGATAGAAGAAAGGCCACCACCATCATTTCTTAGATGACAGCTTTAAGTAAATCACATTTTTTTACATGGATCTCAGAAACACTCTTCTTAAAGATATTGTGAAACCCTTCTGAAAGCCACTGGGTTTTTCCTGAATTAACTTTTATGGAGGAGGGAGGATCAAAGAGTGGTATGTTACCTGCTGAGCTGCTCCCACTTTTTCTGCTCTTTTGGGATCTCACCTCTTTCCTCAAAATGTAAAAGGGGAGTTGTTTTAGCCCATAGTTGTCTTTGCCCTGTCCAGAATCACTGCAGTGAGGATTAGTGATCAAATTAAAGGAATTTAACTTTTTTTTTTTTTACTGTGATTTGTGTACCTTTTGGCAGATGGGTCATTTTCAGATGGGTCTGGAAATCTTCAACTGGTTTTGATGCTTGAACTCTGGTGTTCTGTAAGCTTTATTGCAGGACTTTGTTCTTTTTTGTTCACTTTAGACTGGGTAGCAAGGATTTTTTGAAAAACAGGTAATAGTTTCCAGGACAAAAGTACTGAGTTTGTGTCTTCTTTCAGAAGTACTGTGATATCACATTCTGTGATACAAAAAGGCGAAACAGTGTCACGGTTCTGTGTCCAGTTCTGGTTAAGACTGAAGATTCAGCAGTAGCTGGAAAAGAAACAGAAGGATATTCAGGAGAACTTGTGTGTGTTGGCTGTTCCTAGTATTCCACTGTTGTACCCAGATGGGGATAAGAACTTAAAAACAGGAGTTGTACAAGCAAGAGGTCGTTGACTTTGACCACTGACAAAGCATGCAGTAAAGGCAGTCTCTAAGTTCAAAGATATTCCTTAAGTTACACCCATCTGCTTTAAGCTTTCCCTTGACTCACATTAACTTTTTTCCTGTGGGCTCGTTTCTTGTTAGAGAAGAAGTGGACCTTGAGAAGGGCATATAGCTTCCATCTGCTGACACAGCCATAGAGAATAGTCACAGTAGAATCTCCAAAGGCTTTTCTCAGGGCATTTTTTTTTCCATTAGGTCTTCAGATTGGTTACAAATTTTGTGATATGGTTGTTTGCAGTAGTGGGACATTGAATTTAGTTCTGTGCATCTAAGCTCATCATTCCCTAGTAAAGAAGGTGGCTTTCTGGAAGTCTCTGTTTATCTCAGTTGCTGCAGTCTGTGATACTGAATGAGGTCCTAAATTCAATCCCCATGCTCTTTTTCACCATGCATGGCTTCACACACCTCAGTGGTGACTGGTATATTCTGGGGCAAACCTGACCTTGGAGTTCATTCATCTGAATTTTTCTAGATAGTAACGTCTAGTCTTGATCAAGAGGTAGTAATGCACATTACTCATCCATTGCTTAGATTTGTGTGCTGCATTTCTGCATGTGAAGATCATTTGGTGTGGCTCTGTAGGACTGTACAAGTGAGTGATAATGCTTCACCCAACATGCTTACTGAAATGTTGAAGCTCATGTGAAAATAAATGTATGTGACCTTAAGTAGAGAGAAAACCAATGGAAGTTAATGAGAATAACAGCAAGAGTAGAATTAGATGTATACTTGTTTCAAATTTGAAATTTAGCGGGAATGAAGACTGGATATGCATTCCTGGAAAACGGACTTTTTTTCCTTCATCATCTTGTCCTAGCAAGAGTATGTGCTTGTAGCCCAGAACCCATGAGAAGCAGATATGATTCCATTTAGTCTTAAGAATATGAATGTATGTATCAACATGCAGGACTTAGCCCATATTTGCATATAGCATAATATGGCTTCAGTTCTGATTTTTGGCCTAAAAACACTATGTGTGCATGTAAAATATAATTAATGTAATGTTTGACCCTGGAGGAGAATTTTTATGTGACCTTTTATCAGGAGTAATTTTGGAAGCTGCCCAAAATGTAAAATCCCCTGAAGTTCTTCTAAAGGAGATGTTAATGAAAAAAACACTTACGGGGATGCTGGTCTCAGATCTCTCTGAGGAAGAGAAACTTCAATGTGACTTTGCTCAGAGAAGCCTAGATTTTGAGATTGCTATCTGCACAGAAATAAAGTAAAATAGAAGTCTGACTATCCTGGTCACAACAGCTAAACTTTAACCAAATTGAAAAAAAACCTGTGCAAAGTATTATAGACGGAGTGGCTTAGCCTCTGCTTCTGGGGCTAATCACCCGTGCTTGCTTTGACCCCAGAGGTTTGGCCATACTGTGACATCAGTGTGAGACGCTGCACTTGTCCTGGTGAGGCAGTGCAGCTGTAAGGAAGCAATCTGGTTTATGTATGCCTGGCTCAAAGCCTGGCTAGAGCAAGAATGTGACCCTCAAACCATGCAAAGCTGGAAGGTCTCTCTGTCTGCCACGAGCTGAGCCACGGAAGGAAGACGCAGTAAGAATTTTCACTTACCTTTCAGGTGAACATATAAAAGCTTTGCTTCTCACTTACCCATCTCCGTAGCTGAGTGTGCTTTGTGGAGGTTCTGAGGGCAAGGAGTGAATATATTGGCCTTTCCCATGTGTGTACCAGTGTTTAAATTCCTCTTAAAATTTAAGTGACTTTGCTTTGAGGTTGTAGAACATTGACAGTGCCACTGGAGCACTGTAACTGCTGTGATGTGTGTACCTGCATATTTTGGTGGGACTTTGCATTACCATTGTCGGATTATATAAGGCTTGGCTAAAGCTCTCCTAATTTTTTTTCATAGCACATGCTGTAACCTTATATAAAGTCTTAGTTTTAGTATTCCTTCTCACTTCTGTAGTTAAAGGTTTTTTGGTTGCTCAAAGCATATATGGAAAATTTAGGGAAAAGCAATATTTAGCATTTCTTTTAGCTTGGCTTCTTGAGGAAATACATGTTTCTGGATGGTTTGAGGACCAGAGGTAGGTTACTGAAGGCCACAGCATTAACCCACTATTCTGAGTATTTCTGGAATAGTGTATTTGATGAAAAAATGTAGCAAGGTAAGGGTAAATGATTCTTTTAAAATATTTCCCCCAAGAGTTCTGTAGGCTTTGAATCCATTGGCCAGCTTCTACCCAGTCGAGAACTGAACAGAAATCTGAATCAGTGAGGTTTGTATGCATGCTGCCTGAACATACAGACATCCAAAGGTGGGAACGTGCAGGTGCCTCACTCAGGCAACAGCTGCAACATATGCTCCTGTAGGGTTAGACAGGAGTTTGTGTAGGAGAGAGGCACTGTAAGTGTTCCCTTCCTCTCTGATAAGAGCTTTATTCAAGGCATGAAAAATCTCCCATGTGCCATCATTCTTTAGGACATAAAGCCTTGCCTCAGTGTTGATGCTTATGTTAATATTAGTGTCCCCTTGTCCCCTTAATACATTCTGCACTAGGCAAGGGGCCATACTATGAAAAGCTGTACGATACTTTTTTTTTAATTAACAGGGTACGAAGGTAGTTAAAAAAAATCCACACTTCCTCTGAGTAGGTAAGATTATTTTCCTTGGCTCAATTGAGTTATCTTGAATTCACCAAATCATGATAATTTCATAGCTCCACTTTGGGAGAGGAAAAAGACCAGTGTCAATTCTGAAGACAGGGAAGAATTTTATGACTTTAATGAGGATAATCTGTCACCTTTAGAGCAGCATGTTTACCATTTCTGCAGGAGAGACAGGAATTTGCCCAGAAACTGCCATTTTTTCAGTATGTTCACCAATTTTCAAATTCCGTTTCTTTCTAAAGTTGTTATCTCATGTAACACAAACTAGTGATGGTATGAGAGTGCCTGTATAGGAGTACAGTGTCACAGGCTACTGGACACCTTTCCAGAGGGAATTGCTGGCGTAAATGACAGGTGAGTCTGTATCTGTCCTGAAGAAAATGCAAGTTTGATCCTACGGCTGCCCTGAGCCAGCCAGCTGAGGTGAGCTCTGCTCCACGACTCCTCTAGCTGCTTCCCTGGTGCTGTGCATGAGCAAAACCATGCTTATTAAACCTGTGTATGAGGGGGCACTGAGTTTCAGGCATATTTGCACTGTAATTAGCGGTCATTAAATACGTTTTTGAAGAAGGTAAAGTAGATCTGGCACCCATCAGTTGGAGAAGTTAGAAAGCTTCCTTGTCTGATGGGAAAGAGGAAGAACCATACTGGCAGTATTGAGTTCCTTCCACCTTGTAAACTCCTGCAGGGTTGACAGAAACATGGGGGAAGAGAGAAGTTAATTTTTTAAATTCTTCCTTACATAGTCCACATGTGTTCTCTTACCCTTCACCTCTCCTCTTTGTCTTGCTACCTTTTTCTCCAAAATGTTTACATGTGGGGAATGGTGAGATAACACAGCGTAGACTAGTTGATAGTAATTTCCTACAGATGTGTTATATATTTCTAATTTGTGGCTTTTCCATGCTCTGCTGGGGTTGCTCAGAGTAGAAGTGAATGCTCCACACATTTCCTCCATCTGTAAATATATAGCAGGCCTGTGCTAAGTCACATTTCCCAGGGCTGCATGGTTAAAAAGGAAAGACCCACTTAAAATGCTCTTGATGCAGCCAGGGCAGCCCTGGTTTCTGAATGACGGCTGTGTTTAACTTTTTCTGCATACAGTTAATACCTGTTGAGCAATTCTTTTTGCTTTTTTGTAATTGTATATCACAGCAATCGGGATTTAGTGTTGTTGTAATCTCACATTGTAATGTAATGGCAATAAAATGATTCCCATACCAGTCTACAGAGAATCTGTGCTAATGCCATTAAAATGTGCTTACCGAATCAAAACAAATGCAGAATTAGCATGTGGAAACTGTGTTTATGTGATAATAATGTTTCAGCAATATGAGATTACTGTAGGAAGCAACTAATCCAAACCTAGGGGGACTTCCCATTACAAGGCCATTAAAATGACACAATGACTGAAGCGCAAGTTTCAGATGGGAAAAGCAGAAACATAAATCTTGTCATCAGTATTCAGGCAAAACCTCTATTGAACTGAGTGGAGTTTTTATCAGAGTCAGGAATGCAGTACCATGACCTTTTTAGTAGCAAGTCTCTTTTCTCTTAACAATACCTCTAGGAAAAGTATTTACTTCATCAGGATTTGGTAGTTGGCTAATGGTGAGAGTTGTATTTTATGCACTATGCAATTGGTGGTTGTAAAGAATTGTCCAGAGTTTATTACAAAAATGTTAAGGTATTGCTTCAAGGCTGTTGTGAAATAATACAAGTTTTAGTTATATCTTAGAGCAATTCTCATTTGGTTTTTGTTTGCATATGTAATTTTCAGGAAATATAAATTATTTCTCTCTTTATACAACATCCAAAGCAGAGAAGCCTTGGTCTAATCAGGAGCACCTTGGTGATACCACCACATTAAATTAGTGATTTACAAAGCCAAAATAATTGTTATTGCCAGAGATGAGCCTACCTGTTTATCTTCTGTCATAAGAATCAGCACCCTTCCCCTTCCCCTCAGATTGGGTTAAGATTAAGGAAATATAATTCATATGTCCTGTGTAGGACCATCTAAAATATACTTGTCTTGTACTGGATTGTTTCTTGGCTCCCTCCTTAGTCCATGAAGGAGGATAACATTACAGAAAGTGACTTGTCCTGTCCTACTACAAACATTCAAAATAAGACGGGTAAGTTGCCTATGGATATGTCCATCCATCCCCACTCTGAAAATGATCTAGATGATTGTTCTGTGGGAGACATACGTCATTTAAATGGCTAAATGATGGGATATGACTTCAGTCCTTGGTGTATGAAAGGAGATAATTTTTCAGAATAAATTTCTGCGTAAAACTTGTCATACAAGTCATTAGTAAAGCACATGAACATTGATTTCTGTAGTAACATAAACATGCTTAAATTAAGCAGGAATACTTATCCATTTAAAAGTTACTTGCACCTAAAATCTGTTTTAAAAACACTTGATTAAATTCTGATTCCATTGAGCAAATCTTATTAGGATTAATGTATAATTATAGCATAATCAGGGCAGGCTGCCTATGTATATGACAGTCGGCAAGATATCAGGACAGTGCTTCTAAAAATAATTCCAGTCACAGGTTGTTGACTGTCTTTATTTTTTATAATTCTTTTATTAAAAGTGGTGGGTTTCTAAAACTGTGTTAGTAAGCAGGAACAGGTATTAATATTAATAAATTTTTCATGAAGATAAAATTAGGCCTACTTTAAATGCCGTTTGTGTCAGTTTCCATTTTTGTGATGCTTATATTTATAAAAATCCTTGGCCTCAATCAAAAGGTTCTATAAATTCTGTATGTGAGCTGTAATCTGAAATCTAGAGTCTAAAAATCAACAGGTTGGTGCCTGCTACAAGAGAAAATTGGCACTGGAACTGGTAATTCTAGATGTTTCCTGCTATTACAAATCAGAAGACAGCAGCCTCAGGCTATAAGAAGATCTCACATGTGCAACCATCAGGTCTTCACAATGGGCAGGCCAGATTAATTGAGGGTAGTCTAAATTAATAAATGCTGAAAGTCAACCCTTCTTCAGAGTGGTAATCTGAAAGTGAGCAAAAATTCACATTCAATTAGTGGCCTTTTTAAGTAACTGCACAATTAAATAACTAAGCAAATGGAAGTGTAAAATTGTTAAGGAAACGCTAATTGATTTGTGTCAAGTGTCATCAAAAGAAATATTTGTATATTGTATGAGAAAATTTGTGTAGAGGTTTGTTTTGCTAACTTAATAAATTGATTGGAAAATTGTCAGTGAACATGGGGAAAGAAAAGTGTGTCTCCAATGCAGACAGTAGTCATCACTCTATGCTCTCAGGGTTTTACTGAATGCCAGAGTGTAGATACCTAAGATTAAAAAAAAAAAAAAAAGAGCAAAAAAAAAGGCAAAGGTAGTGCTTAGAATTACATCAGTTGCTTTGCTGTGCATATAAGAATGACTCAGATCATTGAACCCATTCCAAAATAGTGAGTTGCTCTATAGGGCACCAGCCTTCTTCAACCATGGAATTAATGACTGCTTAATTGAATTGCAACTAGCAGCAATTTCTGACTAAGACAGGTATTTTGCTTTTAATTATTTGCTCAAGAATAATATTTTCTGAAATCATGGACTTTTAATTTGGAAAAAAATTAAATCATTCTATTAATCAGTCAGCAGTCTGTTCTATGAGAGTAATTATTCTTCTGCCTTCTCAAAGAAGTTAACATGCTAGTTTCGAAATGAAATTCCTAAAAGAACAGTTCTTCCAAAGCCTGCTTTTACACAAGGCGAGTAAACATAGTCAGTCAGTCATTTCTCTTTGTTTCGGATGGCCAAGTTTTCATATTACAATAAGCACCGGCACTACAGACTTCACTAGGCAGGCAGTAGCTGCCTTTTCCAGGGGCCGGGTCAGTTGTGTGCATTGGTGCTCTGACAGTGACTGCTTCTCATGAGATCAAAGTACCCCCAAAGAGATCTTGATGTTCCTGTGCCCTTTGATATGTAGAGTTCAGTGCCCTTCAGATTTCAGTTTTTCTGTCATCCTGGTAGATTAACTTTAGCAGTTAAAAGGAAAATGTCCTCTGAGGGCTTTACCAGTAACAAACCCATGTTTATGACATTAGTCACTAAAAGGGAGGCAGAAATGGGAAAGACCTCTCTCTTTAATCAATAATGCATGCTCTAGTTAGTCCTTTCCTCTGGACATGATTAAACATGTATTTTGTTTCATAACTGATGATTTTGGTTGACTAGGGATTTTAGCTATGTATCCCGAAGCCTTTGTGACTAGCATCAGGAAGATCTAACATGAACTGGGTAGTCAGGACTACCCCCACTCCCAAAAGGAAAAAACCAAAATCCCAATGGGAAGAGCTGCAGCTAATACTAACCTGCAGTGAATCAGACCAAACTGGCACAAGGCCTCTGACATGAACCAACTGCAGATTGTAGCCACAATGTTTGTCTTTGTCACTGCTCATTTGAAGTTTTGAGAAATAACATTGTTTTGTTCATGTTAAAGATGAATAAAAAAGTGTCTGAGATGCTGAGCCATATATAGTGTTAGATTAAGGTCTGTTCTTAACTGGTAAAATACTTGCCCAGTGAAGCACTTCAGCTTCTCCACTGCTGTTTGTGGGCCGTGCTGTATCGTCAGCGACTGTTGCCAGCCTTAGATGAGTTGTCCTGGGCTGTTCCAGACCTCCACAGTGCAGCTGGTGGGAGAACCTGAGCCCTGCTGAAGCCAGAGGAGCAGGTTATCACCCACATCCTTGCCTTCTACAAATAGAGGAGCAGACAAGGTGCCCAAGCACAGCTTCCTTGGCAGGCGAGGGGGACACTGAGTCTTGGAGGCCAGAGATAAATATGCTGAACATACCAGTAAGGAATATTCAGCCTTGGTGCCGAGTGTGTTCATCTGGTGGCTCAAGCTGACAAAATTTGACAGCTGCTGAAGAGCAAAGCATCTTAAATGAACATGCAGTGGTTGTTATTAAAAAAGGAAACATTTATCCTAATGTGATGCTGACTACAGCACAATAAAGGATTACTATTTCCTTGTAGTGGAATGTGATGTGTTTACAATGCTGGATTACTGATACAAGCACAGTTGAGTAAAATAAATGCCTTGTTTTTCATACTGACCGCTCTGCTGCAAGCAGCTTTTGAAAACATTCCAGCGAACACGCACAGGGTGTAGGTACATGTATGAGAGAGAGGAGGGATTTCAGAAATTGTCTGAGAAAGCGTTGCTCTTTCTGAAATGTTTTTGTTTCCTTTCTTCTTCTTTCCCAGACTCCTTTAGGATCTGAATTTTTTCCCCCTTTGTTATAGAAAAATGCCTTCCTTGAGTGGAAAAGCACAGACTGTCTTGGGCCCAGTGGAACCAGACCACCTTGGCTACACCTTGACTCATGAACACTTGACTATGAACTACAGCAGCTGCTTCTGTCCACCTTCTCCAGGCCAAGAGCCTTTGTCTGACGGGCCCATTGAGATGAAGAACTTGTTTTGGATTAAACAAAATCCCTATAGCCATAAAGAAAACCTTCTTTTGTATCAGGAAACAGCTGCTGTGAAGGAGGAGCTGTTGCATTTTAAAGCAGCAGGTGGTGGGACGATTGTGGAAAACACAACTACAGGAATTGGCCGGGATATGAATACTTTGAAGAAACTTGCTGAAGAAACTGGAGTTCATATTATTGCTGGTGCTGGGTTTTATGTGGATTCCACCCATTCTTCTCAAACACAGGCCATGACAGTGGAGCAGGTAAGGATTAACCACTGCTTCAGTGTCTCTGTCCTGTGAATTATCCCTGGGTAAGCCAAAGTTAGGGAGAAGTTCCAGCAAAATAGATGAAATACAGAGGTTCTCGATGTGAAAAACTTGGGAACAGGGTTACTGCTTGTGTGTAATAGCTAGAGCAGCACTATGTGCTCTGGTTATCTGTCAGAATCTCCAGTTCTTAAGCTTCATTTTCTCTGAGGGATTTGTTATAATGCAACAGTAAAAGGAAAATCTAGTGTTTCATGTATGGACATCTGGTACACCAGCAATTATCTTTGATTTTTTACTAATTTTTAAGGAGTTTTTCCTTGCTACTTCTTTTGTATTTTTTCCTGGCTAATTGCTTCCCAGTGAGTTTACCCAGCATTCTTGTAAAAAGCATAAATAATTGCAGTGTTTATAAGACAGTTGTAAATCACTGCTCTGCTTAGGCTGTGTGTTATATCTCTCTTCTCTATCATTTGTCCAGGCTTTTCAGGGCAGAGTCTACATCAGGCTGTTTGTATGGTGACAAAGGCAATGTGTTAATAATTACTGAGGTCCCCAGATATTCCTATAATAATAAATATTCATCTTTTATTAAGAAAATGTGATGATCAGGAGAAGAGGGAGTGGAACTCTCCAAGGTAGGAGCCTGTGAATGTGGATGAATAGAGCTGAGAAAAAAATGTTTAAATCTGTCACAGTTTACAAATGAGTCAAATAATTTTAAAAATCAATGGTCAAAACCTGAGCTGTGCTGCCAACTAAACTGGACCCAAGCTGGCCCAAGCTCTATACAACAGGACAGCTTTTCCTAAATGTTATTCCACTGTAGGAAATACAAATAGATACAAATAGATTTGTTGGAGCAAAGGTTTCCCTGCTGTATATGGTGGACTGATGGAGACCCACAGATTTCCTGTAGTCAGCACTTAATCCAGTATTTAATTCAGTCTGGAAGGCAGGTCTTCATCAGTGCCATTTTGTGCTCTCAATTCTGAATGTGTACTTAAGATATGGCCTCTTCTGGGAAAGAAAAACTAAAGCTTTTATAACAAACTAGTTTTATTAAGAGATTCTGATGTCAGTTTTTGTCTATGGATATTCTAAAGCAAGCTAATTTTGACCCTGTAAGTTTGTCAAGTGACAACTTGTTTTTGTAGTTCTGAAATCAGCAGAGCTCCTGTTGTTTTACATTGGCATTCCCATAAGCAGGTTTTGCCTTAAACTTGTCTCTTCAGGAACCTTGCCAGAGTTTCTCCCTTCCCTATCTGAATGACAAGGTTTCCTTATTCTCTGATCCCTTGTTTTGTAAAAATTACACTGAATTGTGTCTGGAGCCAATTCAGAAGTGCAAGGCACAAGTTTTGGAATAAATTAACTTTTTAAAGGAAACTTAATCTCAGCCTAAATCAGAGTTCAAGTTACATGTAGACCAGCTTTCTTGGCAAACCTGGACAAATGTGTGAGTGGATACTGTTAAATTGATTTGCTTCTCTATTTATTTTGGTCTTAGTGAATGGCTGGCGTAACAGTTGACAGAAACCAGATTTTAACTGCAATGTTTTCACACACCCACCTGTTAATTAAATAAGTTCAGAAAGACCTAGGGAGTATAACTAGCACAGAGTCCATAGGCCAAATTTGATGCTATTTCACACAAATAGTATTAATAATCAAAAACCTCATTTTCCTGTTCTCTAGCTGACGGGGATTATTATTGATGAGGTACTCAAAGGAGCAGATGGGACTAACATCAAGTGTGGTGTGGTGGGAGAAATAGGTTGCTCCTGGCCTTTGACTCCGAGTGAACACAGAGTGCTTCAGGCAACAGCACAGGCTCAGTCACAGCTTGGGTGCCCTGTTATCATCCATCCTGGCAGGAACAGCGACTCACCTTTCCAGATTCTCCGCATTCTGCAGGAAGCTGGCGCTGATGCTTCAAAGACAGTCATGTCTCACCTCGACAGGTAAGGAGACTATCCAGCTGTGCTTGCAGCAGTGTTGCCACAACTCACTGGGATTTTGTGGAACGACACTGGAAATAGTTGACATAAAGTATTATCCTTAAGTTTACTGACTTAAAAATAAGTGCTTATATAGAACTTGATCAGCCTCCAGCACTCTAGTCAGGATCAGGTTTTAGATTCACATTGATAAAGAGATTTTGCTAATTTAAATGCTTCCTTTGGAAGCCTGGGAGAGAGATTAGGGATAATTGTAGCCAGATTTTTAAAATGGAAATTCCATTAATTTGTATCCCTGGACAAATCCCTGTATTTACAAAGCATTGGATATTGAGCAACTCTCACTAAATTGGGTGGGAAGTTGCTGAATTTCCAGTGTTTTTGAAAACTGGGTCTCTCTTAATGGCCTTGCCAAAATCTCACAGAATTGATGAAGATTTCCTTGATTTGGCTGGAGTCTCGATCAAAGCAAAAGGCAGATTTTTAATGTTCTACTACCAGACAGAAAAAGTATTGATTAAAAAGAAGATAGTTGGGTTTTGGATAGTCCATACCATATACTAGATAGTTAACTTTTAGTTTCCTCAAGAACAAAAACCAAGGGCTTCACATCAGGCTTGGAGAGAAATTGAGATGTTTTTCTGTCTCCATCTTAGAAATACAGTCTATTACCACATCAGTTTTGCATGACCTTGTGTTGCTCATGGTGAGCTGGAATATGTCCAAGCATTGATTAGTTTGGCCAGTTGCTGAATAATGGAGACTATTTGTGGTCATATGATTCTCAGCAATTGGATTGTTTGCCCTCAATGTGAATGTAGTACAGGCAACAGCACTGTGTTCCAAATTTCTAATGGTTATAGGCTCTAAGAGCTTGCAAATTGAGCTACAGGTGTTTTGTATTCACAGAGAGCTCCTTGTTTTACTTGGGGACTTTAGGAGCATAAAATTCATGCCAAGAAATTATATTTGAATATTTATAAATTATACAGACTTCATTTTTTTATTTACCTGCATTCCACTGTATCTATAGCTGTAATTTTTGCCCTTTTTAAAAGAAAAACTGATTACTTAAATCTTTTTATGAAGAGTACTGAGCAAGCTGCAGGTATCAGTACTTACGTAGCGTTTTTGATACAACATAAACATACAGTTACGGGGTTTTTTTACCTTTATATGCTGTTGTAAATTGTTAAGTAATTAATTGGTGGAAATTAAGCAATACAAATAGGAAAACAGAGGTGCAGTTTCACTAACAGCCACTGATGCACAAAATGACATTTCCTTATATCTCTTTCTATCATTACTTTCACACATTCAGGTTGGCACTTGCTGTAATATAAACTACTGTGAAGTTTGGCTTTGCAATGTGCATTTAACATTTTAAGTCTCCTCCAGTGAGAAAAATCCACGTGGGAGCATTCCAGTCCCTTAAATGTGAGATAAATTTGTACATAGCTCCATATTGCGTGTCTGCATTTGACATAGACAGAACGGTAGTTTTCCAGTGGATTTACAATGAAATGATAAAACTAAAATGCTGGCTATGATGTTTTGCAATTTAGCACCTTAGAACAAAAGGTAGGAAGTATCCATAGTGGAACTATGGTGTAGTTAAAGGCTGAGAAGCAGAAGCTATTGAGCCTTGGCTTTAGCCTTTTGTTAGGGGTTAATGTTACAAAGGAGATCAACATGCATTCACTTGAGTAGCTTTTGTTAGAAGATTCAGAGCAACTGTTATGAATTTGGGGCATCATAACAGTTTGGTGGCTGTCCCATGGTGATTTATGGATGAAGGCCAAAGTCCAGGATGCTTCACTGTGTCCCAGCTCCTTTTCCATGAGCTCAGGGCAGTTCAGGGACAATGACACAAGCCCAAACACCCAGTTCCAGCACAGAGATCAGCAATTTCAGCTGGGAACTGCTGCTAATGCTACATCCCTGTGGCTCACAATGGGACCCAGTGACCGATGAAATTAAGTTCTCCAGCTTTTCATTGGGATAGAGCACTCAAAAGCATGACACTAACAATAGTTTTAAAAAGAAATTGTTCTGGCTGTGATTTTGAAATATATTGTTGGTTGTTTTTGCCACCTGCACAGGATTGAATACTCTTGGCCACTGTCTCCCTGTGAACCGAGCAGGGCTGGATCTAAAATAAACCCGTTCTTTTGCTCTGCACTTTGAAAACTCATTTGGTGATAAATGTTCAGTCTCTGTAAACTGTAACATTTATTTTAAAATAACATTTTTTATTAATTACAGTTGGCAAGTCTTAGACTCCTGCTGATGGCAGGCTTGTTTGAACAAGGGTTTTCTCTCTCTCAACCCATCTGTTCCTCCTACTTGATCCTGTTGTTAAGTCATAATATTGAAATTGTGACATCAGTCATTTCCATAGCAACAGACTGTGATGTAATTGTATAAGGTAAAACTGCTTTGTGACATCAGTATCTGCAATAATTTAAAAAAAATCTACTGCCTTTTGATTAACTGTGCTGCTCTTGTGGAAACCTGTTTTTTTCTTAGGGAAAAAAAAAATGTGTTGTTGCTATAAAGATAAAATTGTGTCATTTGAGTGCTTTTGTTTCCTTTGGAAAGTTTATACACTTGGTAAAAATGGTTCAAGGAAAACCCAAAATATTTCAAAGAGCTCTTTGCTCAAAAGAGTTCTTTTCCAAATGGATGAGAGGTGTTAGAAGCTTTGCTCCTTCACTTTTCAAATCTGCTGCAAAGCCCATGTCCCAGATACTCACAGTGCCATTATATATTTTGGTGAGAGCATTTCCTTAAGGCGTTCTGGCCAGATCCCAGTGCAAACAATGATATATTGCTGTTCTAATGGCAATCTAGAGACATCACTGTACAGAATAGAAACTAAAGACAAAGTTGTATATTACCGGTGTGTGATGGATGAAACAAGCCCTGGATGAAGCTGTCTCCTGTAACTCTTTTGGGAAAGTAAATCTGTCTTGTGTCATTTTTTTTTTTAATGTCACTGTGAATTAACCGCCTCCTTAAATGTCCTTCCTTGTTAGGTTGTCTGTTGAGAGGGTTAATGATATAAAAAGTAAGTAACTTTCCTGTTTCCATTTAAAGGTCATCATAGATGTATTCATTATTTCACAGGGAAAGAGTTGGTTTGGTTTTGTTTCTTTAATGCATGAAATCCCAAATGAATGCAAGAAAGACAATGTTGTGTATCATCTTAAGTTGCATGTGTCATAGAGAAGTACTGTTTTTCAAAAGGGTGAATTAAATCTTAGATTATTGGGTTTTTTCCTTGCAAGTAGGAGGTTACAAAATACCTGTCTTCATACCATAAGATGTTTTATTCCTGACCATGCTGACTCTGTGTTTATATGTTCTGCAGGACCATATTTGATACAAAGAAACTTCTCGAATTTGCTAAACTTGGATGTTACTTAGAGTATGACCTATTTGGTACAGAATTCCTTCATTACCAGTTCCATCCCGATATTGACATGCCGAATGACAATGAAAGAATTGCAAGGTATCTGCTCCTGTGCAGTTTTAGCTATAGTATGGTCATTGACAAAAAAATATTATTAGTATTTGTTTTATGACTATCACAGAGTGATTCTGCTTACTGTTCAAAATTGTCTTCTCTCATACTAAAATAATGCCATTTTCTCCTGCTGGTGTCATGCCTTTAAAGCAGCATGTGCCATGTCTTCTATGTGCAAAGGAAGATGCAGAATCATAGTGTTAGAGGAAGTTTCTTGAGAAAAAGATCAAGAGCTTTTTGAACTTCATTCTCTGTCCTAATTCCATGCTGATTTGGTTGAATTTTATCATTTACTGCATTTATACGGTTTGTAAAAAAGAAAAGGCTGGAGATACTGCATTTATGTTGGGATGAGGTACTTTTGTTTGAAAAGTAATACTGGAAACCTAGTGCTGCTACAAAACATCATCTGAGCTTGTTGTATCTCCTCACTAGTGTGCTAACCCAGCAAAACTCATTTGTTGTTTTGGGTAGACTTGATCCTGTGCTTCCATCCTGAAAAACTGCCGTTTTTCTTCCAAGTACTTTCTTCTGCTCCCCTTTTGCCCTTTTTTGAAGGATGAGATTCCTGTCTCCTCACAGCTCCCATGCTCCTCACACTCACTCACAATGTGAAAATATTGGTCCCACTGACAAGGCACCTCTTCCCTGCTTCTCACCAGCACCTGCAGTCTCAGCTCAGCTGCACAGCAGATCTGTTGTGCTGTGCTAACACAGAGTTTTGCCAAGGAGATGCATTCTGTGCAGAAACTGTCTGAGAGAAGGTAGGACCAGCTGGGAATGGACACCACCCTCCTTCCACTCCGTCTGAAGGTGTGATGCTCCCATGCTGTTTGTGCACAGTGTTTGTGAGCAGTGAAGTGGCAGTTTGTGAGGGGTGGGGAGCCATCCTGCCTGTGTCTTTTTACCTTTTGCTGTCACAAACAGTTCTTTCATTCTCCTTGATGAGAAAGATTTTATGATTGCTGATCACTAATGAAGTAACTTCTGGCTCTCACTTACCGACATAGCTTCCCTCCCCCTCATTGTCAGATTAATCTTGAAACTAATCTGTTTTCAAACTGTTCTCTCCTAAGAAGGTGTCGTGGTTACTCTTCTACTCACTGCCAAGCATTTGCTGCTGCTTTTCACACTAGAAATTGTTTCTGTCTTAACAGTGCTCTCAGTCTTGCACTCAGTATTTTAAACTGTTGCAAGGAATCTGTAGTTTTCACATTTAGAATGGGTAAAGTTGCTCCCCCTCCTGTGCCTCCCGCCACCTCCTGTGCCACGGAAGGTCAGCATCTACAGAAGCACTGGGGAATACATATAGAGGACTGGACTAGGCCTTGGTTAACAAGTATGTGTTCAACCATGGCAGAGTTTTCATTCCATCCATGATACTTGCTCAACCACTGTTGTCTCCCCTGAAACTCTCTAGTGTCTGAGTATTTCTTGAAGCAGGCTGTTTATAGGAAGAAAAGATGAAAATTCGTCTTCTCATTGCATGGTGTTTGTGCATTTGAGTTATGAGTGCCATTAAATGGACATCTGCACCCACAGTGGACTTAGGATGGCTGGGGCAATCTCCTCAGGGTTTTGTTTTGTCAAACAGCACCAGAGAGCTGAAAATCAAGTTGACCTCTAAATGAAAATACTAAATGGAAAATAACTTGTTCAGGTCTTTTCTATTCAAAACATAAACTTCTGTAGTCATAATGTGTCTACTCAACACAGTAGCCATCTGTGTACTTCAGCTGTTTGGCTGCAGTCTGCTGCCAATGCAAGCAAAACACTGACTTTTGTTCAGGGGCAGTTTTGAGCCAGAAGCAGGTACTAACTAAATTTACAGGAATGAACAAAAAGGAGCAATGAATACAGAATGGAAAGGATCATATGCCTCCCCAACTCACGAAATTAGTCCAAATATATAAGGAGATGATTCTAAGATGTTTGGTCAGCAAAGAACTTAGTCCCTTCAGTGCTGTTGCTCTTGATGTCTAGTTGCCTTGTAGTCTCTCTGTATTTCAGGCAGGAGGGGACACTTGTGATGTTGTAGCGCTATGTGATATGTAGTGCTGTGCACTATATGGCATTATGTATGGTGGGGTTTTTGAGAGACACAGTATTTTACCAAATTCTATCCTACTTGCCTTCTTCCTGCTGCCCATATTGATTAGATCCTGCTACATGTATCTCGTCGTAACTACTTGTAATAAAAACTGTCAGTATGGGCTTTCAGATACAGTGTGGTTACTTATAAAGCTAGTATTTGCTTTCTTGTTGATCAAAGCACAGTCAGCAAGGGAAGAATTAGAATTTCACAGCACTGGTAAATGATGGAGTTGGTCAGTCTCTGCTACTTCAGTGCTGCAATCCACTGCCAAACTAAATGGAAGCTTACTGGGAAGCTTAACAGTCATGCAGTACAGGAGTTTAGACACCTACCTAATAAATCCTAAAAAATGAGCTGATCAAGGGATTAAGGCTGCCTGAGTGAAACATGGAACAAAAGGACTTGTAGCAGTCCTGCTACAGGGGAGTGACCAAAAGGATTACTTCTTTTTCCAAGCCGACTTGTCGTTTTGCCAAGGCTGTTTAGCTGCACTGCCATATTAATTCCTATTATTTCCTGGCACATGCTAGTGCTGTGCCATGCCAGCCTTATTTATCTTCTTTAATGAACATCTTTGACATGTGTTTGGATGATAACCATCTATGTGGAGTGTGATACTGGCAACTTCAAATTTTTATTAACGTGATTTGGTAAATGGGATTTAACTGAAGATATGGAAGTTAGGGACCTGTCGAAACACAGAGCCTGGTCACGAGCAAATGTAATGGGACTGGCTTTGTGACAGCAGCAAGAAGGAGCCTGCTGAGATGGAATTTATGTAGGAAGTTATTCCCTACTCATATACATAAAAACTTGTGTCCCACATGTGGTGATGCTGAAGTTCTTGAGTTCCCCTGTGGACTTAATGGGACTGCAAATGCAAAGTCATGTGCCAAAGGGAAAGACTTTTCCTTCTCCATTTTGACGTGTGTGGTGGTATGTTTTCAGAGGTGGCGTATTTTTCATGCAATAAAAAATGCACTTTAATTTCAAGTACGTGTAAGGAGTATGTCTTCTGAGCAACTAAGATAAATATTTTCTGCTATAATACAGTCCAGCAGTACAGTAATGTAAGAAGTGTAAATCCTGGAGTGCTCTATGCTGTGGCAGTAAGGACTTTCACTGACAGGTATGCTTTTAACTTCTGCAGGATTCGTATGCTGATTGATGAGGGCTGTGAAGACAGAATTCTGATGGCTCATGATGTGCACACCAAGAACAGGTTGATGAAATATGGAGGTCATGGATATTCACATATCTTTAAAAATATAGTTCCTAAAATGCTAATTAGAGGCATATCCCAAGATAAAATTGATAAAATACTCCTAGCAAACCCAAAGCGGTGGTTGACTTTTAAGTAGGAATAGTGCATAAATATGCCTGTTTTATAGGGAAGCTTGGTAAAATTCAGATTTCTTTCAGGAGAACGGTCATTTTAAAATTTGGGTTTCAGAGAAACTGAAAATTATTAAGTAGATGCAAACAAATTGATTGTAACATTTCTTTTTAATTCAAACATTAAAATTTTGTATTGTCTCTTCATTTTCTCCCTTCTGAAAGTTTGCTCCTGAATGATTTACTGAATATGAGCCTACCTATAAAATCTGTCCAATTGAAATGTTAAAATAATTGTTTCAAAAGCATAATAGAATACTATTACTGAATGCTACCCCAAACTACTTTTGAAGATGCATCACCCGGACGTGGAGGAAAATTATGGTTTTCAGTTAAATTTGCTGTCTCCAGGGGCTGATTTTAATCCTTGTAATACTGACAATCTTCTTATTATCCTTATGTTCTCTAAGTAATGCTTGATGAAAAGTCTGGAACTTTTAAATAGCTTCCATAGACAAGAGAAGGCAAGAGAAATCTCAAATAAATCTAAAAAGATAATGTTTCTGTCTAGTTTAACAATTTACTTAATTATAACTGAAAATGCAAAAAATACATGGAAAAATATATTACTGAATAAAGCAATTTGATCACCTCTTAAACTATGTGCAGTGTTATTACAATGTCTTTTTTTAATTGCATTGATTTTTTATCATGAACTTTTGGCATCTCACAGCAACCATGTAAAACTTGACATATACCAGCTTCTTTTTGTAAGGATGCAACACCAAAACTCAAAATATATTACATAATACAGTTTTAATGAGTTGTAATAGTTATAACAAAGGTTGTGATATAAGTCTTTACAAATCAGTATATCAAGATATGATGAAAAAGGAAGAAATGTTTGCCTTATATGTGGTTTTCACATGAAGTGTGTTCTTTGCTCTTGTCTAACTTTAACCAGGGCAGGTGATTTATCCAAGAAATGGTCTTACCCAGTAGCAGTGGTAGCCTGATTTCAAAGCTTCCACAAATTTGACCCTATACCTCTTGTAGTACTGAGCTTTTCCAATGAACACCTTAGTAAATGCACATTGCTGGTTGTAGATGATCTCTGTCTTGGTGCACTACTGTTTGACACTGCGTGGAGGATCTCTGGCTGCACTGCTCTGTGAGTGCACAGGCAGCAAAAGCAACAGTGGAGCGAACAGACAAGTCAGTTACACACCTGGTATTAAAATAATTGCCTCGTAGAAATAAAACAGGAGTAACCACTACAACGTACAGATATAGGCTGGCACTTTGTCATAAGGTGAAAGCATTAACCATTCTGGGGAGATAATACACAAGCAGCTGGCAGCATGATGTCCCCTTATAAACCCTAGATGAGTTTGCCTGGCAATCCTCTCAGTCAGCCTGAACTCACTTGGCATTTGTTTTGAATTGGACAACTCAAAACAGAGAGTAATATGTTCTGTTTAAGAAAAGTTTCACTCATTCAAATGAGATTTTTAGAGACACGCGTAAAATCTTTATCAGACTTTTGCTGAGCCGCTAGCACTGGAGAGCTTTTTTGTCACAGTGGCAGACACTTTGGACATTTTAGTGCAGATAAATCTGAGTTTCTACCCTTAGTACATTAGACAAGGTTGCTTGTGATAAAGTATATGAAATAGCAATGCTAGGGGTAGCCTCCATTACTCTTTAATGATTTATAGAAATGTTACCTTGATTTTGCCAAAATGTTAAAAATAAACAACATAACAAATGGTGCTAAAGAAATCTAATAATCCTGCTAAAATTTAGGTTTAGAATGAAATCTGCAGATTTTAACCTGAGAGAAATAGACAGCCTCCCAAAACCAAAACAAATAATAAATCAATTTTCTGAATAAAAATATTCTGTGGACATTACTGCTGTGACTGATTTTAAAGCATTTTTATAACTATGAAACTCATAGTATCTGTGTTTAGTTTAATTCTCCAAGCCAGTAATCCTCTATATGGATTAAACTTGAGACTTTATATATCTATATCTATATCTATATGAATGAGAAAAATAGGTTTTAATACACACTTTTTTTGCATGTAAATATCTGCTTCTTCCTTTGCATATGTGTTCTCATTTTTGGTAATATGCTTCTCTGTGTCCATCTCATAGGCACGCCTTACTACAAACTGGTAACTAGCTTCCATGGAAAAGGTCTGTGTGACAGCATTTTCTCATGTGTCAGATCTCCCACTCTTCCTTTGTGGGAATAATCCCACTATGTTCAGTGAGACAAGACACCTAAGACAATTAAGGTTTTGACCCATTATATTCCTATGAAATTCTAGTGGAACATCTGCAGTATATTAATCCATAACTACTGTATTAAAAATAGTACCCAAGTACAGACTAAGTGCTAAAAGACTAATGAAGACTAATTGCTGTAAAGAAAACACTCTACCTTAGTCTGATGATGTGGATGCCAGGCTTTCTAAATATTTACACAACTAACCATCAAGAATGGGCCTGTAATAATTGTCTAAATATATATTTACATGTATACAAATTAAAAGCCAAATCCCTATTCCACTTACAGCAATGGGAGTTTTGCCATTGGCTTTGGTGGAATCAGGGATATGATCCAATAGAATAGTTGTCAACTGTTATATTTTTCAGGGGAAAATAGTGTTTCTTCTATCCTCCTTTTTCTTTTAGAACACAGCTGAGGGAAAGACAAAATTTAAACAACTCCACTGGATTGATTTTATATTAAAAGTCTAATGTAAACCTACAAAGCAGGAATAGTGAGTTAAGGCTTGAAGCTGATTAGTTTCTAGTTTTAAGTGGAAGGGTAAGAAAAGTACAAGGCAAACAATTTCTTTGCAGGGAGAAAGTATATTTTGATTACCTCTTCCTTTTATTGTAAAATCATTCCTCACCACACTATGAGTGGACTCCAAGCATCATTGTTAGCAGGTAAGTCACAAGAACCAAAGCTGAAGTATGGATAAAGCAGCAAGATCATAACACATCAAAGTATCATATACACTGAAGAAATAACTCAGCGTCCTTAGGTGGGCTTTTTTTCCTATAAAAATTTGATCTATGTAGAACTTCATTCACATGGACACTAACAATGAGGAAGTATTTGCTTTGGCGGTAGTGGATCGCACATCTGTTTAACTCGTTTTGTGGGTTTTTAGCATAAGGTTTCTCTGTGTTGCACAGATGTGAATCAGGTAGCATTCGACTTTTTTCCCCGCTGCTGAGGTGTTTGGTGGTCACTCTCTGCTGGGGTGCTTGTTTCACTGACTTTTGCTGCGCAAATCCATCGCTTAGAAGAGCAGGCTTCATTTTTGGACGGGTTTGGTGGGTCTTTTTACTCATTGTCAGTCAGCATAAATAATAAATCCAGAAAATGTGCTGTATTTGTTGTTGTTTCCTCCGTGTGCTTTTCCTCCGTCTAATTTGATGTAAACTTCGTCTCCTGGCTCCAGGTGAAGAACCACGCTGTTGCTGGCATAGTCGTAGTTCTGATCGGCATCCTGAGCGATCGCGCTAGCTCGAACCTACATGAAACACATCGTGAGTGGTTAACAAAACGCAGGGAATTGTTTCTGCATGGTGAAGTTAAAGTATATCCTCCACGTTTTATTCAACATGCATGAGTTGCCACTTTAAACATCTGGCAACCAATATTGTAGTGTCTGCCTATGGTTATTGCCTATTTTCTCCTACAATACTTCTGATACTAAAGCAATAATATGCTCCTTTCTCAGTCATCTGATGAATACACAACTGCCTGAGCTGTAGATGTCTGGAGCCTTTTTAAATATATGTGTAAGAATAGCTGGAGTTGGGAGAACTGGATCTGGTTGTCTGCCAGTTTTACACTGGTGTAACTTTTGTATCAGTGGGACAAGTGTTTGACAATGGTGAGGATCCACAGGGAGTCCCACAGGGAGCTCCCAAGATGGACTTTTTCCAGAGACAGTTTATTGTCTTACCAAGTAATAGGATCACGCTGCAAAAAAAGAATATAAGAAGTACACACCCACCCACCCACATGCACACAAGCAGGTAAGGATCCTAGTCTGGATTTGGAAAAACTGCTATTACCACATTTCAGTAAGCAAACATTTAATTTCGCTGTGTTTTAAGAGATGCACGTTTGAAAAATTGCAGGCAAGTCACTATTTGCTCTAAGAGGTTTTTGGAATTTACAAGTCATAGAGGGCTTTTCATTTGCAACTTTCCCTTAAACATACTTTTTCCCCACTTCTCCCTTGGTATTCCACTGCTGATTAAATTTGACATTTCTTGCAAACTGGAAGTAATCTGTAGTTTCAAGATATATGTTGGTTTCTAGCAATGAGCAGCCTGTGCCATTGTAAGTCTCCAAATCATTTATATATAATTTGACTCTGTTTGGTAAAATATTTAAACATGGTTGTATGTGATTTATTTCAGAGTAACACGTCATCTGCTTGTTGCTTGTCTTTGTTCTAGCATAGTTACAGAGCAGTAAATGATTTAGTGGCATTGCAAATCTGAACTAAGTAATAATGCATGACTTGGCGTACTATATGTGGGATTTTTTCTGTTCTGAACTGAAAAAATAGGCTATAAGTCACAATTTTCCATGGATTCCTTTCAAAGTTTACATGATAAATTTCCAAATTAAATTTTCATGTGATATGATTTCACATTAATATTGAAATGTTAAAAAGGAGGGGGTTCTTCTACTGTGCAGGATCTTATGGCATTATGCAGCTTAAAAATCACAGTAGGTGGAAATTCTGTATGCATCTTGTAAGAACAGTGAGAAAGGCTGCAAAAGCTTGCAGAGCTGTGACAGGCTGCAAATTTAAACTGATACATGGCATGATGATAAACCCCAACTATTTCAGGACTTCTTGATCCTGACTTGCCCGGTATTGTTTACAGAGGTGATCTATTTTGCTAGTTTTTAAGCAATAATTATTCTAAGTACTGGAAGTTTCCTCTGGATTAATGACTGGCAGGGTGGAGTTGAAGGCTCTGGGCCATTAACCCTGGAAAGACCTTCCAGAGAAAGTAACGGACTGAGATGGTTGCTGGCAGTGTAAATGGAAAAGGCAAATGGGGAGGAGGGAAAAGGTTATAGATGAGATAGAAAAACTTCCATAGAGGACTAGTATCTTGCACACTGGTGAGTTAAATGTTTTAAATTACTTTTAAAATTCCCATGTACATCCTAATGAAATGCTACTTTTTGGATTTGTGTAAAATGTGTTTCTCTGGGTACTATGGGAGAATTCGAATTATACTAGTGACTATCCTAAGGGAGTCAGCGTGTGGACACTGACTACAAAAGCAATGGACATTTCATTTTTAGGAGTCTACACAGTACATACTGGATTAAAAAAAATCCCCAATATTCTGTGTATTGAAAGTCTAGGAAACAAAATGCAGATCTTGCTGCCCTGTGTGAAGCAGCAAAGGTCCTGTACACTCTTCTTAGTGAGTTTACCTTCTTGCTTGGTTAGCCAGAGCAATTTCTTTGTAAAGCCTAGGAGAACAGTCTCCAATGACTTCTCGGTGAGTGTACTGCTGCAAGAGGGTAAATGTATCTCAAAATTAAACCATTACGGGACAATACATCTCACAAGTTCCGTGTAAGTTCTTTCGTGAAGCTACACTCTCAGCCTGCACACACATACCTGCTAAGCTGAGTGTTCTCAGTACTTCCCTGTTCAAGTTCGATAGCCATTAAAGCAGACATTGTGGTAACACTGGGGACCTTGAGGTTCCACATATGTACTGCTTAGGAATGATTTTTTTTTCAGTAAGTCATATACCTTTCAACATTTTGGGTTTTTTCATTGTTAGAGAATGCTGGATTTATGATGTTACCTTTGCCACTCCATTTAACTACTTCCTTCCAAAATTTCTAAGCTTTCTTACAAATAATACACAAAGTTAACTACTGTCACATCAGCATTTCATGCTTAAAGTATAAATAATAAAAAATCATTAAAGCATTAAAACTGTGGGTCAATTTTAAACTGTTTATATGCAGGTATTTACCTAAATGCTTATCTTGCATATCATATACAAATACATACATAGAACCCCTGGTCTTTTGTTTTTTCTTCTTTGAATGAGTTTAATTTGTCTCATGTCTGGTACTGGAAGTAGCTATATTTGGAAATGGTTAGACTTAAGGTTCAATTGAATATTTATAACTGGGTAGTTCTTTAAAACTACCGCTATGTATTTGTTTTTTAGGGTTTGTGAAAATAAAACACTCTAAAACATTATAAATATAGATAAAAATAGAGCAATTCTTTAATTGCAAGTAAAATGGTATTCTTGCAGTGGACAATAATTGCCTTTGTGTGAAGATATCAAAGTGAGTATATTACAAGGTACTTTGTTTTACTACTCCTGGTTTATCTGCTGAGTATTTATGGTAGACATTTTCTAATTTAATTAATTGCCGCTGATGTCCTCATTATTCTGTTTTCATAGTCTTTCTGAGGAGCCATAAACAGAAGGTTAAGTGGCGTATCAGATTACCTTACTGGCCGCCGCAGCTCCCGTGTCCGCTGAGCACAAAGGGCCGTGAGCCGGCCGTGCTCGGCGGGGGAGGAGACGCGCAAACGAACGGGCCCCTCGGCGGGGACAGGGGGTCCGGAGTTCAGTCCTACGAGCCGATCCATCCCCCAGCCTACCCCGGCAGAGGGCGAACAGCCCAGCGAGAGCGGCACTGCTGGCCCCGGGCCCCCTGAGCCCGGGAGAGCCGCCAGCCCGCCCTGCAGCCCCCTGCGCGCCGGGACGGCTGGGGCTTGGGGGACCTGTTGAGCGGCCGGTGCTCGCCTGGTCCCTCGCCCTCCACCGCACGGAGAGTCGGGGGACCGGCCGGAGCACCGCGGAGCTCCGGGGACACGGGAACGCCCGGGCACATCGCACTGCCCCTGGGCACCCAAAGCCTGAGGGATGGCGGTGCCGCTAAGCGCGGTAGGAATTAGAGCCAGCCTACCCGCGTCTGTTAACTACACACAGAAGAGGCGCAGAATTGCGAAGGACGGCTCCCCGGGGGCAATGTTACCGTCTCTGCGAGCGCAGTGGCGACGTTTATCCTAATTAAAAGGGATGGTTCCTCTGTCTTTCAGACGGTAGCATCGCAAGACCTTTAATTATTTCCGATGTCTCCGTCCTGCCCAAGTGATGCCGACAGACCCGGGTCCTGCCCGGGCTCTCCGGACGCCCCGTGTGCCTCCCGGGCACGATCCGTGAGCTGCGCCTTCCCCGGCGCTGGCCCGCCAAGGGCCGAGGTCTGCGGCCGCCGAGCTCACTCTGTTACCAGCTCTCCTGACAGGGGGAAGCCTCGCTCCCTGCCGCGGTCTGAGCGTGTCAAACCCGGCGCTCCGCTGCGTGGGAGCCCCGTCCCGTGCCGTGGCTGCGTTCCTCCCACACACCTCACCCTTTCCCCACACAGCACCACCCTCTCCTGAGCTCACCCGCCGCCCCTTGTTCCCCTTTCCTGCAAGGGAGTTTCCCCTTCCCGAGTGAGCGCCGGGCTCTGCTCGCCCCTGCGGGGGCAGAGCTGGTTGTACTCCAGCCCCCCCGCTCCCGTCCCGGCAGAGCTGCGGGCAGCGCTTCGCGGCCGGGCGGCGGCCAGGGCGGGCCGGGAGCGGGCACCGGGGCGGTGCTGCCGTGCCCGCGGGGCCGCCCGGACAGCGGGCTGAGAGCAGCACCTGCGGCGCGGCTCTCAGGGGAGGAGAGCGCGTCGAGTCCACATTCACCCAGCAGCCGGGGCGGCCTTGGCTCTGCGCGGAACACTCGGCCCCTCGGTGGTCCTCGGGCACCCGAGGCGGAGCGGGGCGGCGCTCCCCGCAGGTTCCCCGTCAGCTGCGGAGAGGCGGGCGCCGGTCCCCCTCAGCTTCCCCGGGTTCGGACTCGGCTCCCCCGCCACGCACCCGCGCCGCCTCCAGCGGCGGCCCGGCTCCCCCTCCCCGCCCGCTTCCCGCCCTTCCCGCGCCGCTCCGCCCGCTCCCCGCACAGCGCCCGTTCCCACGGGGAACCTGCTCCGCCCGGGCGCCCGCCGCCCTCCTGTCCCCGGCTGCCCCCGGCGGCGCCCACCTGGTTGTTCTTGCAGAGGTCGGCCCACATGCTGGTGCCGTCGCCGCCTCGCATGAGCACATGGTAGGTGAAGAAGTAGATGCCGGGGATGGAGCAGGTGAACTTGCCGGTGGTGGGGTCGTAGTGGTTGCCCAGGTTGGTCACCACGTCGTCGAACTTGAGCACCTCGTAGCCCTCGTGCTGCCGCTTGAGGCCGGCGTAGAAGGCGATCTTGGGGACGGTGCTGTAGGTGGCGGCGCTGATGGCCCCCGCCGCGTTCAGCCCCGGCGCCCCGGGGGGGCCCGGCAGGCCCTGCCGCCCCGGCTCGCCCTTCTCACCCGGCGGCCCCACCGGCCCGGGCGGCCCCGGCTCCCCCGGCGGGCCGCGCGGCCCCGCTTTGCCCGGCCGGCCGGCCTCCCCCTTGGGCCCCTGGATGAAGGTGGGCAGGGACTGCATGAGCCCGCGGTCGGGCGTGGCCGCCGTGCTGGGCGCCTTGGTGCCGCCGTAGGGGTCGCAGACCATGCGGCAGGTGCCCAGCATCTCGTAGTGCGCCGAGGTGCCGGCCGAGCTGACCAGCACCGGGATGAGGATGACCAGCAGCAGCACCATCACCACCCCCAGCGCGCCGGCCGCGATCAGCCGCCGCCTGCTGCCCACCAGCCGGCTCAGCGCAGGGCGATCCTCTTGTCTGCTTTTGGACAAAATCTTGATGGTTGGCGGGGTTCCTTCTCAGAGCCGAAAAAACGCCGAGCCCGCGCGAGCTCGGCTCCCCTGGGGCTCGGCCGCCCTCCCGAGGGCCGCCGGTGTTGCGGGGGCTCCCGCGGGTCGCGGCGCTCCGCTGCGGCCGCTGCAGCCGCCGGGCGGGCGAGGGAGCGGAGCGGAGGGGGAGAGGGAGAGCTGCCGCCGCGCCCCGGCCGTCCGCACTTTTATGCTCCCGCTGGCGATCGACTTTTTTTTTTTTGCAGGCTGTGCCAGTCCGAGTCAACTTTCCCTGCAACTTGCCTTTCCTCTCGCGATCGCCCCGCTCGCCACCTCTCTCTCTCTCCCTCTCTCTCTCTCTCTCTCGCTCTTTTCGCAGAGACGACCGTCCTCAGCGGGGACGCGCCTCCCGGCCGCCCCGGTGCCCGCCGCCCAGTGCCCGCGCCGCCGCAACGAAGCCGAAGCCGGAGCCGGAGCCGAAGGGAGAGCGGGATCCTGCCCGGGTGCCACCTGCCAGGAGAGGAGGAGGCTGACGAGCGCGCTGGAGCAATTTATAGGCACCCGAAAGCGCAGGGGAAAGGGGAGCTGCTTTGGCATCTCATTCCAGCATCTGCTCTGCTCTTCCCACTCACAGAGAGTTTGGCATTACTCTGGCAGTGTGGGAAATATATATTTTTTTTCTTTTCTCCCTCCCCCACCCCTCCCGCAAACGGATGAACAGCGAAATCGTGAGCCTCACTCACTAGCTGCATCTTGCGATGACAGCTCATTCTGAAGCAGACCGAAAGGAAGAGATGTTCTTAGCAGCCTCTGGGTACCCTTCAGGTCACCGATCGAGAATTAAAAGGTCAATTCCCCTCCTGCTTAACGCTTCCCTGAGGCCATGTTAGTGTTTTGTGGGAAATACCACTTTAAATGCAGAGATGCTTTACCCATTGTCCAAGTAAAAGTTATTTGAAAATATACCTCCCACAATAATAGAGATTAACATCTCCGCCAATTTCGGATCTCTCTCTTTCTCCTCGTCCCAATTGCAACCATAAAGGCTGAGAAGGAAACAGTTACTCCTGTGAATTAAATTGACATACTCATCACCGGCTACAGTGTTTCCCGGTGTTAAAGCGAGCCTCTGCTCTGTTTGCAAACTGACACCGAGGGAAAGTGTTCCCTTTTGTTTGGGAGCCAAAGAAAAGCGCGGGGTATATGCAAATTGACAGATGCCTGGACCTGAGAAAAAGATCTCTTTGGCTTAACTCGGGGGCAGCAAAGCATTTTGTTAAATCTTGTGGGTTTGTTGGGATTTTTTTCTCTTTTTTTTTTTTTTTTTTTTTGTGCATGAAGGGCTTCTCCTCCCCCAAGGTCTGGTGGGCACCTCTGTGAGTCAGAAGGTGAATGTGCAATATTAGTGCATTGTTGCCGAGAAAATATTAAGGAACTTGTCCTGCTTACAGATATACAAGGTACACAAAGAGCTGTTTAAATAAACAAACAGAATTGATTCCTAAATCATACTTCTGTATTCAGGAGCAATGGACGTCAATCNAAGGGCTTCTCCTCCCCCAAGGTCTGGTGGGCACCTCTGTGAGTGGCAAGGTGAATGTGCAATATTAGTGCATTGTTGCCGAGAAAATATTAAGGAACTTGTCCTGCTTACAGATATACAAGGTACACAAAGAGCTGTTTAAATAAACAAACAGAATTGATTCCTAAATCATACTTCTGTATTCAGGAGCAATGGACGTCAATCAAACCTGGGTGACATTTGCCTGTCAATACAGGGATGATGGCTGGAAAGAGTGTGACTTATTATAGCAAGGCAAGAATCAGAAATGAGCAACAGCAGCAAATGGGACAACAACCAAGTAATGGCATCTCCACTGATGATCAGAGGGCTGTGATCTTGTCTTGGATTTTATTAGCACGAGTCTTCTCTCTCCTCACCCGTTCTCTTTTATTTCTTTTCTATTCCACAACACAATAAGGTCAAACAAGTAGGCAGTGGGAAACAAAGATTCATTGATTCTTCCTTTTAAGCAGAAATGTCAGCAGCTCCTTTTGCTCTTTCCTGAGAGACTCAAAGGCAACGCGTGTGTCCATGCTGTGTAGAGATGGGCCAGTCCAGCTCCTTATCTCCCTAGGAAACTGTCGACAAAGCTTCCATTCATGCACTTGTAAATATTCCTCCCTCCCTTAAAAAAAATAAAAAAAATCTTTTTTCTCTAATGCTCTGTCTTAAAAAAAATTCTTTATCTGGCACTGACACAAGCTAGCCAGTTCCCTTAGCTAAGGGCTTCCCCTCAAGACCCAGGAAGGCAGCTGAACACACCTGGAGGGTTATGCTCATCTCTCATTGCTCTCCTCACCCCATGGGAAAGGGCTTTCAGCACTGCTCTTTCTTCTGGGCAGGAAAAATTGAAAAGTTGTGCCAGGAGTGACTGCTCTGTCTCAGCCTGTAGCTGAGCCCTTGAGGTGTTGTATTTAGTCATCCCTAACCCAGCTGTTTTTTGTGACATTAGGATGTTCATAAACCTCCATTGCAATGGCCGTGTTAAACATTAGGCAAAGAGCAGATCTCTCATCCTCAAACAGGCACAAACCTATCATGATCTGTCAAGCCATCGTGATGCTGGGTGACCTCTTGGCATCAAGCACACCTTCAGTTCCTTGTTCCAGCTATGGTAAGCCTGATTTTTAAAGTGAGGTCCCACCATACCAACCACGTTTTCCTTCTTAATAGAGAGCTTTATTCTCATGCATATCACCAAGGATGTTCGTTCACGCTGAACTGTTCCAGACTATCTCCCAGAGACTCCCAAAGAAGAGAGCCAGAAAAATCACAGCCAGATAAGCAGAATAGAGGGAACAGGGCAAGTACTGGAGCTTGTATGTTAGCTTGGAACATAACCTAGGACCTTGGATTTAGTTACCAGATTATCCTTAGTTCCCAAGGAAAAAACATATTTTCTTGGAAAACTAAGAATAGGAAACCAGAGTGCTCAGAAGTTATGCACTGGAGGTCCCAGCATCCTCATGCAAAGTAAAAGGAAATGTAGAAACCTCTTTTTACCATGGGACCTTCGTTGTCCTGAAGAGGTGTGTCAAAACATTGATTTGCTGTAATGAAGGCTTGGGTAGCACTTATGTTAGAATCTCTCCATGCTAAAGGCTAGCAGTCCAGATTGACAGTCCCTTCTTAGTATAACCACTGTACCTACATGAGTTGCTGCCAGTCTTAATGTGTTACGTTTATTGGTATTTTGAAGCCCTCTTGCAGGCTTGCTGCAGCCTTGCAGCTTGTCTGCTTCCCTTCCCGTTCTCTGCGCCCTTGTGCATTCAGACACGCAGTCGGTGTTCGAGCTGTATCCCCTGCAGCTTCTGCCATTTGCAACAGCCTTCTCTCAGCTCTTACTGACTAATTAGCTGATATTCATACAGAGACTTAAAGACATACAGCATAACATGCATATCCATTTTACATGTGTGCCGTTGCCTCAGCACTAACACAGGAGAACTGAAGAAAACCATCTACGAACTCATCCACCGGCCCACAGGGGAACACATCCTTCAGTCCCCAAGCACAAAATGGCTCCTTACACCGGCTCTGCTAAATTCAAAGTTAGCCCAGGAAAAATACTCTGTGAAAAAGGGCAACCCTTTACCAACTACAGTAAGCAGGAGTAACGTGGAAAAAGGCATATGCCTAGAAAAGGAGTGTTTGAATGCTGTGCCAAGCTCCATACTGCTTCTGCTCACTCCTCTCTGCGACTGGTTTGCTCTCACTGATATTTTCACTCTTTTTTTATTATTATTTTAGAGAAGCATTTGTAATTTCAATCTACTAAAAAATTAAGTGTTTGCTACACTGTACTGTTATAAACACTGGTTTAATTATGTGTGCAAATGTTAGCATTTCAGCCTGGATATCAGTGGTATGGTCAAAGAAAAACATGCACTCACTTCAACACGTAAGTGGGTTCAATGCTGCAAAATATATCATAAAGAGGGAAAAAATATTCATATCTGTATAGGTGGCTCAAAGGTACCATGGTGACAGACATGGCAGTGACATGTTGCTGTCCCAAACCATTCTTGGAATCCTATTTCACTTCTGTTCACTTAGTTTGGTAAAATGTCAGTGCTAGCACATATGTCAGGTAGCAGGCCCTGGAAAGGACTGCATCCTGCACCATGTCCTATAGACCTATGTCCTTTGGAACACAGGAAGTCCTTTTCCAAGCTATTCTCTGCTACTCAGGGATTTTAGCCATCTTTGCGTGTATTTGGAAATACTGTTGATTAAGTTTTATAGCAATTAATAAAACCTTTTGAAGATCAGTCTCTGAATGCAAATGGAAACAGAAAAATGATCCAAAGAAATTGTGTCCAGCCTTGAAAGAGTTACATCCACTTTTCAAATCCAAGGGGGGAATTCGGGGAGGGCTGTCACTAAAGTGACAGGGCTCAACAAGGAGAATTTGCAAATAAATTCAACATATTTCTTCCTTTTTAGTTTTTAATCTGAAAAGATCAGTCAAACATGACTGATTGCTATGGGGGGGAGAAGAGGTGAGAGGAGAATTAAAGTGAAAATATTGGAACCGAGATAATGCATGTCATGTTTTGACTGGTGAATTACTGCAGATATAAAAACATAACTGTGTATGTAAAAATAAGTCTTAAACACATAGGGAACTAAAGATTACACATTCAGCTGACAAAGTTTAAGGATATAAAATAATCATATATGACACTTGATAATTGCCAACATAAATAGCAGTAATTAGCCATAAAAAATACTCATAATTGCGAGTGCCCCTGTTTAGTCCAAAGATTACAACACTAGTTGCAAGCATAAAAGATTGTTATTTCAGGTTTCTTCTTTCCCATGCACCTTCAAGCCTGCTGCTCTCTGTCTTCTCTCTATGCCATCCCTCCAGAACCGTGATCTAAGGTGGCGAATACAAGGCTGTAGTTCTGCATGGGAAAGTGTACAGTCAGCCTTGGGAGTCCTTTCGATTGTGATGCAAGTCCTTCTCCAGCCACTGTGGGGCCTGACCAGTTGATTGCTCTTGCCCTGGTGATGGTATAGAACTGCCAGAGCTGTACCTAGTGTCAGCTCCATGTCTCTGGGTAAAGCTGCTCCCAGTGAGATCCTCTTTCTTATCTGTCCCTGCTTCCAAGTGGCAGGTCCATGCTTTCCTTTGCAGGAGAAGCTGGGATTAGGGCAGTTTCTGGAGAGGTTTCTAAAAGCCATGGTGCTATGAAGGTGTAATTGAGCAATGCTTGCACCAACCAGTAAAGGCTTCCTTAATAAATAGCCTCAATTTGTCAGTAAGTGCACTGCTTTTCAGGAACTGGGTTTCCAACACTGAGGGTTTTTTACACAGCACTTCCATCAGCTTTTCTCACAGGAGCCTGGGCCTACAGACCATGCTAGTATCTGCATGCAGGAGGGTCCAGCTCACAGTCTAGGCCAGCTTGCTGAAAACACCTTTTTTCTCTGCACACCCCACTCTTCCCTTCCTACAGGAGGGGCATTTTAACTCATCATCCTCTTTTAATGTAGAAGTCTTGGCTTCAGCAACCACCTATGTAGCCACAAAAGTGATGGCAATGTTTTCCATGTAGGCTTTCTGTTTGATCCCCTCCCTGCCTTTTAACTCCCTTCTGGTCCAAATCTATAGTAGATAACCTGTCATAAGCAGGCACATAGAAGAACTCGCAATGTTCATTAATAAAGCCCAAAATATAGAGATATTCATAAGTGCTATTAAATCAAGGAGTACTGCTAATAATGAAGGCTACAGTGTCGGCATTCTTATGAGGATGTAAATAGTAAACACAAAGGAGTGGAAGATAAATGCCTCTAACATGGGAGTAAGATTAAACAACCACTTTGTCCCCGCTTAAAACTATACCAATAAGCAAAGGCATATATCATGTTGCACTTCTATTAAAAATTATGTCAGTAGTTAGAGTCAATCAGGAGGAGATTTCCAGATGATTTGCCCATGAGAACGATCTTGGTTACCTTTGAAATGGTTATTAGACTGCCAATGCTATTGAAGAGAGATGTTAGGGGAAAAAAGGAAGAACAGAGACAAGCTTTTCTAAACTGTCATCTGTGATTTACCCTTCCTCCTCCAAACCTGAAAGACTCCCTTTCCATTGTTCTACCAACCCAGCAATCTTCTGGCATTTCATGCTAGACTCCTTTATATTCATCAGGAAGTTGATGGATGGGCAATAAGAATGGATAGATGGGAGTGGAAAACTCAAAATTAAAATCCCCAGAGTGGCAAGATGCCCAAGAGATTTATTATTTTTTCTTCTGTCATCCCCTCAACTGAATTTCTTTTTGTGCCTGATTATTGATTTCTGGAGCAGTTAACAGTGTAATTTACTTTGCAAGTTGCAATTACTTCTGATCATTCATTTTTCTTCCTATCTATTCATTAGCAAAAGCAGGAGACCCTTTGATCCCAAAGATTCTTCCCTACAACAAAATGGCATACAGTGGACTTTGGTGTGATCCTGCAAGACACTGAGCTTTTGATTATTATGGTAGGCAACTGTGCTCAGAATTTTGTGAAAGTTGGCCTTGCATTGTTAAAAAAGACATGTTGCAATAGTAGGCCTGATCCACCACAAAGTAGGAATAACTCCACTGAAGTAAGTTGTAAACTGAGACATTAACTAGTGCATATGAGATCAGAATCGGGTCCACAATTTGCATCACATTCCTGGAATCCTATTTCAGTTCTGTTCACCCAGTTTCCTAAAAGCAGAGCTGTAAATCACAGGGAGATACGAGTGCTGTCCTTCCCAAAAGGGACTGATTACGCCTGCACAATGAGGAAGGGCCCAGGACATTTCCTTGTGGCACTGTAGAGACGCAAGCCATGCAGAGGAGCCATTGTGTATGTCTCCCAGCATAGTGTATTGCCAATGCCACTACTAATGGGCTGTCTTGTACTGGATGTAACTTTGGGTTTGGTATTTGTTATTTTAACTTAGCATTTGTGCATTTAGCCATAATAACAAGTAAAGGATGCAGATAGGAAAGAAAAATTGAAGTATTTACCACCTCTGAGATAAGCATGTGCTCTTATGCAATACATACATTTTCAGCTAGACTGCTTGTATTCTTTCTGTGCAGCTTTAAAACTCTAGTATGCACAATTACTGCATAAATCCAAAATGCATCAAGTGAGGAATGGAATGCAACTGGCTAGAGAGCATGTCTGCCATCTGGGGACCGAGATTTTCTGATCTCCAGGAAGATAAAGTTTCAGCTAGAATTTTGCTTTCATGTACTGAGACATTACACATATGTTTTCAATACGTAGAGAGGCACATATGCCTGTGCACATGTATGCACTCAAATGTAAAACAGAAATGTGTTTGGTTTTTTTGAAATCAGAACAGAACACTAAAACCCGTGACTATCAGGATTCAGGAACCTGCTATGTTGTGTTTTATTGTTTGAATGTAATCCAAAAGAGCAGGATAATATGCACAATATTCCATGAAAACATTCTCAATCACTGGCATGCATATGGAGTTACTCTACTGAGCTAATTGACAGAGTGCCAAATGTTGTTTGCACTTAACACTGAGCGACTCCACTGGTCTGGAAGGAGCCCTCACTCCTGTGCTACTACACAGTGAAGCTCAATGAACTTACATTAGAGTTTCACTGCTATTTGTGAGAATGGAATTTACCCTGGAATCTCCTGTTTAATCAGCTTTAAGTCGCTAATGTCAGTCTTTAAATATCTAAAAGAGGCAAGAATCTTTTATGGATTTTAATGCCTGGGAGAATGAAATTGAAAGAATTTTCACTGAGTATCCTGATAAATGCCACTTCTTGTAATGCTGTAAAGAATCAGAAAAGGATATCTGAGCAGTGCCTCTAGCAGGGTAAGACCTTCTGACTGTTGTGAACCTGGGTTACAAAGGGAATGGCATTTCTGCAGAGCAGCATTTCTAGCCATAATGTTGCAGTAATAATATGTTGAGAAAAACATATTTAGGCATTATTTTGAGAATTAATTTTGAACCAGGCAAAATGCAGCACGGAGAGTGTGTCTGCAGGAGGAATCTTTGTATTTCGGCACAGGGAGCAATGCTGCAGCAAAGGTGAATGACGGCAACTTCAAGGCAGCTTTGAGCAAATTCTTCAGACAACTTGTCCGGTAAGTGCTTCTCCAACATTTGTCTCCCACCAGGTAGGGACATTAACGACTTTAAGCACAAATCAAATTTGTGCTGCCAAATTTGTTTCTCAGGTTCCTTTATTCAGGAAGTATGGCAAGCAGAAAGCAATAAGCTGTTGTGCTGCCAAGCATGGACACTGTGGGATTCAGCCACCAGACAGACCGAGTCTATAGACTTTGAGTCAGTTTCTTCTGTATGTATTTAATCATCTTCTTAGGTTTTATATCCCAGATTTTTTTTACACCGGGTAGGCATTTATTTGGCATTTAACATATATCTTTTGTTAGTTTTCCGTTCTTAATTATGTCCCTATCACACCTCCTCACTCAATCTATTACAGCTTTCTTCATTTTAAAGTGCTAATAAATAGCTCCTCCAAAGCCAGCAAGTAGGTATCTCAGTGACAGCATCACATCTGGGCTTCCCTTGCTCTTGCTGTATTCACTGGTCAGGTAAATACAGTTCATGTTCCAAGGAAAATAAACTGCCTCACCTCTATGATTTCAGTATGTCACGTTAGAATAATCTCCTTCATCTGCTCAGCTTCCTTCATCTGCGCAACTTCAGACGAGCGGCACAAAGGATAGACTGAGCTGCCCTTGCTGTTTCCTTTGCAGGGTTTCTCTTTCACTCGCACAGAGGTGAGATCTCAGTGCAGAGGATGCTGCTGCCAGAGGACTGAGGGGATGGCGAATGCAAAACCCTCCCCGATGGCACTCCAGTCACTCGGAAGGTCTGTGTGCCTCCACTCAGGACAATCACACCTGCTGTGTTCCCCATTATACAGGTATTTGTGCCACCTTTCCAGAGTCTCCTTGTGAGAACACTTTGAATATTGTTGGGCTCATGGACACTGTCCTGGAGTCATGTCTTTATTTCCTACATATGCATTCTCCTTGTGCTTTTTTGTCTTCATTTGTATGAAAATGGAAATGAACTAATTTCTAATTTCTTTAAGTCAGACAAGACTGTAGAGCAGGGAAAAATACAGGCAAAAGCTTGAAAACCTGCAGACAAATCTGTCTCTTGGTTCCACGCCTTTACTACAGGACACCTCAGGGCAGAGCGTGCAGCATTTCCTCACCCAGGGGCATCCACAGTGCCAGCAGAGAGCAACAGGGAAAGAAGTATAAGTATTTGTCCTGCTGAGGACACTCTCCACCAGGTGATGACAATTGTCAGGTAAGCTAGATGCTGCAATGGAGGTACTGCACTCTGCTAAAAGCCATGTGTTTGCCAAGCTCCACATGAGAACTCGGGGAAGTGGAATAGAGAGCAAAAGTCTGTGGCTGATTCTGCTGAATGGGACAGATGGAAACCCTTGCCAAAAATAGCTTTGCTAGAAGTAGAACACATGGTAAATTGCATTAATTTTAATAATTACTTTTTATGCTTTGATAAAAACTGGCAAAGACCTAAAGGATCCTCTACCCAAGATAATTAGCATAGTTCTCCTTGACTGCTCCCCTTTAAAGAGAATGCTGTTTTGAGGCTCTCACAGCTCACAAAACTGAGAAGGATGAGGCTGCCCACTTGTGCCAGTAAAGCAGAGTGCTCAGTTTTATATGGGACCCACTGAAAAAACAGTTTAGGTGCTGAGAGTTTAGTAGCTTGAGGCCACAAAAACAGCGTTGAGTCTGGTCTACAAGTGACATGCTTGTCTGCAGTCTGGCAACATCCAACCTCTGTCTGGCCACAGGATCTTCCAGAGTCACACTCTGAAGGTGAGTACATCCACAGTTTTTTAAAAAAGTTCAGCAATAGCCTTTTTTCCAAAAGGAAAGGCAAACTTTAGTTGGTTGGTTTTTTTTTCAGGCGGCACAGCTGCTGTAGAAGGCAAACAGGCAGCTCCTTTGCCCACTGCAAATAGGATTTTTGCCAGGTAGAACTGTCCCTCTGCCACATGAGAAAGGATAATGAGAAGAGCATGACCAAGCTGGGCTAAAGGCAAACCATTCAGTGCGTCCACTACTGCTTCTTACTCCAACCTTTGGTCAAAATTTAGGGATGTTTGACTTGGAAAGAAATCCTCATATCAAAGTAAACTCCTCCAGGAATGGTGCTGGATGAAGTGTCAGACAGCACCACCACCCCGTTTACCTCAGCCATCTCACCATCTACTTAAATTGGTTTAGTCTTTTGCCCAACTACAGCTAAACCAAAACACAAGACTCCGGCTGCTGGCAGTGTCCAGGCCAGTGACACGGAATTGGCTTCTAATTGATGTAGTTAATTCAGGGCATCTGCTGTTCAAACCGCTCTGAAATAATGTTTAAATACCTGTGGGATTCTGGAGCCAACAATGCCTGCATTTCTTTCCAGTTCTTGGGAATACATAGTGTGTTTCTTACTCAGGTGTTACACATTTTTTATGTGAATAAAATGTATTTTCTTTTACAGCTGAAAAGTGTGTCTGTCAGTCCAGATCGGAGTCAGTCCAAGATACAGTCACAAACCTGTCAGAGTCCGGTATGCAAGAGGACAATGTCTAGGAGTGGTATTTGTTTCTGTTAGATTAAGGAAGCTCTCTGGAACTGCAGTTTTGTCACCAAAAGAGCACTGTGCAGCTGAATGGGGTTGACTTTCTTCTTCCTGCCAGGGCCAATCTCAGGAAAACAGATAGGATTTGTGCTACATAAGAGCAACCTGTGCAGCTCTGAGTATGTGACAGGAATGCATAAATGTAGAAATATAGTCTGCGTGCAACTAATACCCCAAAAGGACACCTGAGTTAGAAGTTGGTTGCTTAGGAGTGTGATTTGGATACTGATTGTTTAAAGTCCTTGGGCAGGTGGACTGAAAAAATCCTTCTAATTCAGGTGTTCTCCAGCCACAAGGATTATAGGAGTGAGCAATCTCTTCCCTGTACAAGGGGCCTGCTCCCTCCTGTGTGGCACGGTTTGGCTGTTTCCTTCCCAAGCCAGAGCTGAAGCACACAGGCAGGAGCTCAGCAGGAGCTCAGAGGGATGCTGTTGCCCAGGTGGGAGGCAGCTGCTGGCTGGCAGGTTTGTGCTGCAGTGCTCAGAGCGGGGATGGCACCAAAGGCAAGAGCTGCCGCACCCCGAAATGCCTCCCTGCCTTCCCGTGCCCTCCCCCAGCACCCCAAGGGTTTGGTCCTTCAGCATGGTGTGTGGATTATGCTACTGGTGCTATTTGTATCCAGTAATTTTTCAAAGCTCAGTGGTTTGGATTGACAAATATATTCTGATTTCCTAATATGTTTTCTTCACATCTTGGGTGTGTTTTTCCATAAGAATTATTCTGTTCAGCAGCTTGGGAAAAAACAATCAACAGCTAGAAGGTATATTCAACTTCAGAATTTTGCAGAGAATTATAATGCCTGATTTTTGGGGGTTTTTTTCTTCTTCCTGCTGAAAAATATATTTGTCTCTGTTTCCTCCACTAGCACTATCCTGTGCTTAACCTGATATGCTGTCACCACTCCTGTTTCTGCTGATGTGTTTCTGGGAGGCTGGTCTGCCACGCTGATGTTACTTTTGCTCCCACTTTTTCCCTGCAGCTGCGCTGTTGTTTAACAGCCTCTTCACAGAGCACCTTGAGGGCTGATGTTTGTAATGCTGCAAGTGCTCAGTGAAGCCCTCTTCAAACACAGCCCTTAGCTGAGAAACACTGTGAGAGCAGCAAAGAACTGGGGAGAAGTGGACATACTTGAGCAAACACTGTAAAAGCGATGAGATATTCTGGAGCTGCTGGGTTGAAACATTTGACTGCATCACAGGCAGCAGATGAGGACAAATTTTTGACTTTTCTGCAAACCTGTGGGTTTTGACTGTAACTGAAGATGAATGTCTCAGTGTGTCAGGAGATGAGAAATCTTAAAAACACCAACAGAATACCTAAAGTGCTGCAAGGAAACAGAGCTGATTCAGTTTCTTGCCTTACTAATCAAAGAAGTTGCTTTTGATAGCTTACTTGTGAAAAGGCTTTGTCATTTTTCTTCCAGAAATTAGCAGCTTTCTTTGAATTACTGTCAGGATGCCAAAACCATGCAGGGAGTGGGACAACTGTAAAAACTGTATTTTAGGACTGACTAAGGGAGACCAAGCCTCCAGCTTTGTCATGGTTCAATCAGAGCCATCAGCCTGTGCTCACATATCCCATAAATACAGAAAACCAGCTAGGCACTGGTGGGATTTCTGAAGAGTGCCTAAGAAAGTGCTATTACACCCATACTGGTTGAGTTGAACAGGTCTGTGTGATGGCAGACAAGTCATTCTGCAGTAGATAATTGAAAGGATTACATACTAGCATAGAAGGAGTTTGCATGATGAGTGAGCTTTGCTATCTGGGAGCTATTTTCAGCATGATGGATACAAAGTTATTTGTGCAAACTAGACAGAAAATTCTCTTTTTAATCCATTACATGAATAGGCTAGATTGTTTATAGAGATGGTGCCTAAATTTTTGTACTGACATGTTTCTGTACTCTACAGATTTTCCCTGTGAGCTCAGGATGTAGACTTTCTGTTTAGGAGGAGACATCCTGAAACAGAGCACTGCTTTCTGCTGAACCCCATTCAAAGATTCTTCACATTCATGCAAGTCTTATGAACAAGTCCAAGAGGGAAGAGGGGCAAGAAGGGAGACCGAGACCTGCCTGGCAGAAGGCTCTCTGCTCACTCATAGGGCTTGGCTGCAGAAGGAGAGTCTGCTCGTTACCAGTATAAAAAAGTAATCAGGAATTTCTTCTGAACCTGAGTGCTGACACTCCAGTGCCCAACAGCCACGGGAGAACAAAGATTCTCCATATGCTATAAATCATAATGCATAATGTGTTTGCCAATTTTCCCCCCAAAATATCTTAGAAAGGCCAAGCTGCAGAGAATTAAACAAATCCAGATCCAAATGTTCCTTGTCTCAAATGTTCTAATTGTGTTGCTCTGACCTCTGCTCCTTGGTTTGTGTGCTCATCTCTGCCCTGCAGAATTGCTCACATTCTTTCTGAGCTGCACCCACCCACCTCAATTACTGTGCGCACCCCACTGGTAGCCCCAGGAATGTAGTGGCAGGTCTGCCTACAACCTGTTTGCGTTTCCTGTAGCCCATCTGCATGCACAGAAGAGGAAGTCATTTCCCAGACTGCCTGAAAGGGGAATTGTGCCTGATGGAAAGAATACAAGAGGCATACCAGAATAACAAACCTCAGATTAAAGCCTTTTGTACTGCTCAGAAGCAGTTTAGCATACTTTGTCCAGAAGGAAAGTTCACAAGAACTCCACGAGGCTTTTGGAATAGTGAGGGACATGCTCTATGAAATAAGGGCAGAGGATTCCCACTGTTGGGCCATTAGACCTTTCCAGACACCCATGTAAGAGGCCTGGCTTTCAGAAATGCAGAAATACTGCTTTTTGCCACAGACCCTGGGTACAGAGGAGCTTCGTTTTGAGGAGCCCTCAGGACCCGGTCCTTGCAGAGACAGAGGCAGGCAGGGCATCCACCAGTGCAGGCTGTTCTTCTGCACCTGCACAGGGCACCACACTCCCTGTCCTGGCCCTGAAAATTTACTTCTCTTCATAACATCTTGTAACTTTCATCAGGTGCATCTGCCTTTATCCACTCCCTTGAGAAGTTTTCAGCCTTTGCCCTGGGTTTACTATATCCACTTTTTTTAGGGTGGTACCACCTGACTCCCAAGCCAGGGTCAGGACCAGCTGCTGCTTCAGGTGTCTCAGCAAAGTGGTGAGTTCAGCCTTGAAGGCAGCTGAGCCTCCTTTGCTGGCTGGCAATGCTGAAATGGAAAATATTGACTGAATGAGGCTTATTCCGAACACAACATGAGCATTTCCTGCTTAATCACACTTGAATTTTTTCATCATTGATGCTACAGGTTACCAACATATCTTCCATCCTCCTGGAGCAGCCACCAGACAACTTGTGAGGTGAGAAGGGTGAAGGTAGGAAGCCCTATCAGATTAAAAAACTAAGGCATGAGGCAGAGCAAATGTGCTTTGGGTTTCATCAGCAGTTTTGCACCCAAAATGGGCATGAAGGAGATACCTGGACAATGGTCTTGCATGGTGCCAACACTCACTCTTCAACCTAAATTCTGGGTAACCCTTATTAGCAGAGTGAGCCGTACTGGCTGCTGACGTCTGCTTCTGCCTCTTGTTGTGTCACGTTGTGCTCCAGTAAACTGAAGCACTGCCAGACCTTGAAAATAGGAGTTGTGATCTCTGCGAAAACGTTTCAGAATTTGGGTCTAATTTTATTTTCCTTCCTGGTAGGAAATGTCTGCCACAGCACCTGTAACCAGGAGAGCAGATCTGAGTGACAAAGGACATTCATTTTCTTCTTTTATAGGGTGAATGAAAGAAAAATGACATTAAGTATAGATAAGGTAGGAAAACAGCTGATTTGAGATGTGTAATAGATGTGCGATCTTCTTAATAATCCCACAGGAACTGATTATCTCAGTTTGCAACTAGTTTAAGGCAAAACGCAGAAAAATGATGAGGCTGCAGTCACAACCATCACTTTAGAGAGGAACTATTCATATTGTTTTATAGGAAGCGGTGAATTACTAAAAAGCTGTCTCCATGTCTGCGGTGCTGCAATTACTCCCAATTACTGTCACTCACCCTTGTAAGGGATTTCTCGCCACTGTGTTTGCAGGGCAGCCTCCCTCTGCAGGGGCACACCACGGCCTGGCCAGCTGCGCTTCCCGGGTGCTGCTGTCCCTCACCTCACTGCTGCTGTCCCCCACCTCACTGCTGCTGTCCTGGCAAGCTGGGTTTTGGAGCAGGGCTTAGCCGGGCCACTGGACAGGCCTTGCACAGGTGGGGGTGTTTGAAGAGCGCTCGACTCCATCTCCCCTCGCCGCTATCACCCACTGCATCCAGCCCCTCCTTTGTTTGCCCTCAGCCTCATTACAGTTCTGTCCTTTCACAGGGTTTGCCCACACCAGGGGCCCAGTCGAGCGTAGGGGAGGAGCCCCAGGAGCGTGGTGGGCGGCACTGAAGCCTCCATGATGTGTGCTCCCACTCAAGCCTGGCCAGGAGTGATGTCTCCCTGTTTACAAGAGAGAGCCGGCTCTGTAGCAGCCCTTCTGGCTTGCGCTGGGCTCCCCTGGTGCCATCTTCTAATCATCTCCTCTTATTGCAGCATTTTCCTCCTCTCCCCGGTTGTTGGTTTGAGGAACTCCCATTAATCTGGCTGATTTCAATACCATCAAAAAATTGGCTTGAGACTCGTCTAATTATTCACCCTGTTGTATCTCTTCCAGTGTCCAAAACCCATGGGAAGGGGGAAAGAAGTTTAAGACACAGACCAGCTTTCCTCTGTGATTGTTACAACGCAGCTCCCCAAAGACTCGAGCTCACAGGGGTGTGAAGACTTTCACGTCTTGTGATACACCACAAGAGGCTCCTGTCACCAAGTCCTCCCGCCCGCTGAGCCAAACCCAGGCGCCCGTGCCCTGGGGATGGCAGCAGCCCTGCTTGCCAGCTTTGACTTGCCACGGCAGAGGCTGGTCTGCTTGCAGACACAACCCTGTGCCTGTGCTGGGGCCCCTGCTGGTGATGGGTGGCAACCTCTGGCATGTTCCAGTGACATCCCAGTGCTGGCATTACCTTGGCTAGCCAAGGAACTGCGAATTACTGTGGAAACACAACTTTATTTTCTGTTTTCATGTGTATCTGATGCATTATGACTGAAAACAAGAGTCACGCTTTGGAAACAAAAACAAAACTCAGCCTTCACTTTTCATCTTTTTCTTCGAAAGCCCCATTCCCTAGACAGTCTCTTTGTTTTGGGAAGATCTGGGCATTGATGGGAGAGAAGCAGTTTGGCTCATCCTTCCCTCATAGATTCAGACTTTATCAAGAGTCTCTTATTAATGACAATAAAACAGAAAAACCCACGTTTGCCATTACTGGGGGATTGTTTTGCACTTACCAACATGGCTGCTCTGGTAAGGACAGTTCCTAAGAAACACATGGCACTGACTTGCCAGAGAGACCTACTTGCAGGTCCTGAGGATGTTGGAGCAGCACCTTCCTGCTGCTTAAAGTGATTTATTTCATGCATTTATAGAAGGCAGGAGATACTGTCCCCTGCCAGCAAAACCATTGCTCAGACCAGGTGGCCCCACATTAACTTCACGAACATCAGCTCAAAAAGTATGAAGTTACCATTGAATCCAGGCATCATTGTCTGTCTCTTGGTGCCTGGATACTCCTGGAGACTGAAATCAAGCCTCCCATAAACCCTGGCAGGGAACGGAGCCTGACCAGCCCCCAGGACCTATGTGTAGGCTGTGTAATCCCCCTGTCCTCGGGACTGAGCAGCAGCTCTCACTGGTGCCATTTATAGGGGCACTGTGTCTTCGTCTCTGACTTGCACTGTCGAAGTCCTGGTCAGAGAACCAAAGCTCAGCTTTGGCTCTGGCTCTGGCTCAGGTCCATCCATCCCGGATAGCTCAAAGCAGAGCGTTGCTGAGCAGCAGCAGGGTGTGGGAACACCTCTCTCACACCCGCAGGTTGGCAGTGCTGACCTCACCGTGTGGCAGAGCGAACTCTTGCCCCCACCTGCACTCTTTGCAGAGGAGCTGGGTTCAATACTGCTCACTGCCTGATGCACCTTTCTGCAGTATTTGTCTGCAACCTTTTATTTTCCAGAGGGCTTGTGAGCTTCACGAGCACCCAATGAATCTCAGGGTCCTTCCCTTCCCTGTAATTCCTACCCTAAGCCAAACCTTTCTCCCTCTACTTGTCACCCTGAGAAGTCCTTGCCACCCATTAAGCTTCTCCCTTCCTCTAACCCCCAATACCTGCAGTGTGTCCAACACCCTACACCTCCACTCTTGCTTCCCTCACAGTTCTCTGGTCTCACTTCTGCCTTGTAAGCTCCCAGGCTGTTGTGTAGAAAGATGGTAGAGCCAGGCTGGGATGTCCGGCGGTGCTGGGCTTCCAGCAACACCTCATAGGTATTCAGCCTGCCCTCCTCTTTGCTGATGAGCCTCATCTAGAGTTTTCCTGCATAAAAAACTGCACGTCAGAGGGGAAAGAAAAATGACGATAGCAATAATGTGGAAGAACATCCTCTGAACATCTGAGAGGGCTGAATCATGATCCACTTTTATCAAGGCGTACAAGAGGCACTTAAATATTAGTTGCTGCTTATAAATAATATTGGTATGTTAAATACACACATCTTTTCACAGTTTTATAAAGCGAGTGATCTCTATTTGCTTTCAACTGGAAATCATAAAGTAAAAATCAATGAGCTTATATCAAGCTGGTATTATAGTCCTTGAAGAGCCAACTGACTCCATAAAAATGACTGTTTTCTAACGAAGATATAATTAATTGGATTGAGTTGCAAAGTTTAAGTGCCTTGTCATATTTTGATTGCTATGCAGTGCTAGAACTTATTGATTTTATAGAACACCCTGTAGATAAATGTAATGATTAATTTCATTTGGTTTACAAGAACAGAAAGCTTCTATGCAGAACTGGATGCACTATTCTATTTTTTTATAATCACCTGTACCTGGCGGGAGCATGGGTCTAACTGTGGAGCTACACCAGGTAGTCTGACCTTCCCTGGTTTCTTATTTACTCCCAAGAAATTCCATTTTTCTCCCAAACCCGAGCGGGTTTTAATTTCAAGGACTTGGGAGAGATTATTTTTCAATATTTATTTCTTGTGTGTTTCTGTTTTCTTTCTGAAATAAGGAATTTTAGAAAGTTTTAGTCCATGTTTCCCCGTTTGTAAAGCCATCAACCACAGGTGCAAAACCCAGGCCCAGCTCATGAACCCACTTCTAGGTCAGTGCTAGGGGATAGAGGAGCTGCCTCCAGGCTCCCGGTGCAGAGCCCTGCATGTCTGGGCCCCCCCGTGCACCTCCCTGCTCTGCCTCAGCACTCCCGGCCCCACAGCAGCTGGAGGCTCTCGCAGGGAGAGGTGCAGAGGAACATCGCTGCCCTCCAGTCCAGCCATGGTGGGGACAGCCAGGCCAGCTGCTGGGGGTCTGGCTGCCCCCCAAAAGGGGCAAGCCAGGGCTGGGATCCTCTTCGCACACACCACAACGGGCTCGGCTTGGTGCACAGCCCTTGGAGCCGATTTTCCCCAGGCTCTGGGGTTATTTTTAGCCTTAGCTACAGCACTTGGTGCCACATGGCTGCCTCTGAATTATTTGGTTTCTTAATTGGCAGAGTTGATGTAAAAGCGAAGTGAGGGAAAAGGAAATACCAGCAGCCTCCCTGGGGACACCCTGCCAAGCCTGGGGGTGACAGTCATGCTCACTGTGAACTGTCTCGGCATGTTTTTGTACCAGCAACACAGGGAATGAGAAGGATTTCAGGCCTTAGTTCTGGATCCGTTCTGGTGTTCCTCACTCGACTCTCCGGCTGTATTCTTGCCCCCACTGCTGGCACAGGCGGAAAGTGCATCCCGAGGTGCTGCCGGGCATCCTACCTGGCTGCATGGGCAGCTCGGAGCCGCTGGAAGCTGGACCCCAGGCCCACACGGTACCTACAAGGTACCAGGATTGAAATCAAAGCATTGATTTTTATGTTTGCCCTCAGAACAGATCAGTATCGAATGTCTGACCCACAAGGTATTTAATGTGTCTCTGGGTATCAACTTGCAGGGCAGAAATCTTTTGAGAAGCATAGGTGACCAGAAATGAAGACAGAAAAGTCCCTTTGTACAGTCTGGATGGTAATAGCTAAAATCATACCCCAGTAATTACCCATGCACTGCATTCCTCCAAATCAGTGCTCTCTTCCATTCCAAAGACAGATGCTCATTTCTGTGTAATGTTGGGAAATTATGTATGCCAGGTGTGCTTGAGTAGATCCCTAAAATAAAATATCTGTATTGATATGAGATCAAAGAGGCTGAGAATGTTCAAATATACCACCAACAGGATGGTTTTAACCCCCACCCCTGTAATGGGGCAGTTGACAGATTACCAGTTCTCCATGCCACTGCTGTGACATTGCATCCTAAACTACACAGCTGGAGGGAAAACAACATTTAGTACAAAGCTAAAATCCACTCTCCCATTGAGAGCCTGAGCCACCCCACACCCCAGCACACAAACCACAGCCTTTACAGCACTGCCCTTTCTCCAGGGGTGCTCTGGAATGCAGGTTGAGCCTCACACCAGCTCTTTGGCTCTGCTCCCCCTCTGGCTGCTCTTTGCTGAGGCACTGCCATGCTGAGCCTCAAATGGTTCCCAGCAGTGACTTTTTCTGTGGCACTTTGGTCCTAGGGCGTGGTGCGGACCAAGGTCGGTGCGGCTCCCGTGGGTGCTGGGTTTCACGCAAGGCTGGCAGGGGCAATCACCAGGGCAGGAGGTGTCCCTGTTCCTCAGGCTGTGCCTGGCAGTAGCGTCATGCTACTGGAAACTCCACTGCCAGCGGCCTGTCATTTCCATGCTGGCAAAGCAAAGATTAGCAAAACCACAAGGAGCACAGCATCGCCCAGGCTTGGGCAGAGGACAAGACTTTCTCTGGGGGCCTGCAGGATGCCTGCCCTGGCAGAAGGCACCCCATTTAGATGACTACTGAAACAGTGGGGGTATTCAGTTCAGTGCTTGCACCATCTGTAGGCATGAATCATTACAGGCTGGAGGGTGCAGCTCATCCCCCTGATAGCACCCAGTGGGACACAGCCATGCTCTCCACTCCTGCTTGTGCTGGGGGCTGCCCCAGCACCAGGCCATTTGAAACATTATCCTGAATAACTGGGATGTCAGGAAAATTGTGAATCTACACTCAGCCTGGGGCTCATCACTGCTTGGCTGAGCACTGGCTGTGCATTCAGGGCTGCCAGGGGCACAGGAGCAGGGCAGAGAGGGCAGAGAGGCTCTCGCCAGCAGCAAGGGAGTCAAGGTGAAGAGTGAGTGCCCTGGAAAAGCCACCTTCCCCAGTGCTTTGCCCCTAACTGCACCTTGCTGCTAAAGCTGCCTCTGAACATGTCCATCAAGCTGTAGGGGTGACTCCTGCAACTGGCACTCGCGCAATTGCCCTGCTTCTTGATCTAAAAATATGGTTAAAATTTTGCTCTTGAGATACATTGTAAGAATGTCACTTTTAAGGGCTTTCTCACAGCAGGGATATGGCTCCCGGTGAGCTGTAACTCAGCTCCTGCTTCAGGGGGGACTGGAGTGGTAGTGCCTGCCTGAGGCACTCACAGGTGAGCTGGAAGGGGAAGCAGGAGCGCAGCAGCGCCAATGGAAGCGGCTTTGGCAGCAGCACTGGATGGAAACCAACCACAGAGATTTATAAATTACTGCTCTTTACAGGCAAATTACTTCTCCTTAGAGAACAGGAAACAAAGTACCCAGGAGAGGAAGAAAGTCTAACTTTTGGGAGGTTATCATGGTCTCATCCCAGAACATCTGCCAGCCCTGGTGTCAGCGCAAGGTAACCAACACATGGCACGAATCTGAGAGTATAAAAGATGTGTCATTACAAGAAGGAGTAGGAGGAAAGTAAAGCAAGTTGACAGCTCACATCCTGTGCCATAATCCTAGAAATTGTTAATATTTACAAAATTAACAACTAATATAACCGATGACAATCTCACTCCTCCTGGTTGTCATGAGGATATTAACAGTTACCACCCGCTCCAAACTGGAAATGTTACCCGTCGCTGGAGCTCCTGCTGCTCAGCAAGCGTGGGGACGGCACAGACTTGCCCTCCCAGCTTTCTTACCAGCCCCAAGCCATGAGGTAGTGTGGAATACCTAAGCACCGCTGGGGCTGGAAATGCCTCTTGACCTCACTCTGCTCCCTTGGAGCAGAAGGTCTGGCAGAACAGGAGAAAGATTGCTCTCTCTCCCCAATTCTTCCAGGAGCCCAGGATTCAGCCCTATGTATTGCAGCATGGTGGGGAGAACCTGGAGGAGGACGGGGAGTATTGACAGTGCTGGAGGGAGGAGAGACGAGGGCCACACTGGCTTGGATCATCCCTTGGAACAACTCACCATTTCAGGAGAAACGCTCATGCTACTGGTGTGATTTGCCAGCTGTAAGGCTGGAAGCTAGCTGATGAGCAGATGCTATAGTGTCATTTCCTTAACATGAAAGACCTGACTAAAACCAAAATAAAGGTACTTGAACACCAGTGACTCCATGGGAGATACACTCCCAGACTAACGATCATAAAAAGGGGAAACTTTAGAATCACAGTGCTGTTCCCCACATATTTTTTAGATAAGAAAGAGAGTAACAGCAGTGCCCATGTTCTCAGAGCTGAAACTTTTTCTTTTTTTTTTTTAATTGTTACCTGTCCATCAAGAGGATTGACACTGTAAGTACAAGAAAATTGTGGATGGTGCCTGCACATGCAAGTTTTCTGGCTTCAATTTGCCAGCAAACAGCACTGTCCTTAGTAAGGAGCATTGGTTCCCCTGGCCAGTCTTTGCACAGGCACAGTGCATCAGGCTTAGGGCAATTTTAAAAGGTTTCCTGTGTCAAGGGGCATTATACGCAAAAAAATCGCCACACTCTTTCCAGTTCACCGTATGCAAAATTAAGACAGAGAATTACCAGCATAATTGTTTTCAACTGGAAAGTTGTAAAAAGCAAATTTCCTCTTCACAGGTATCACTTTCTCCCCTTGAAGTGGCACGCTGTTGGCTGTATGAGCGCAAAGAGGCAGCCTGAACAAGTGACCATGAATGAATGAATGGATGGCAAAAATGCCCTTTCCAAGGCAACCTGAGATCAGGGATCTCATAGTCAACCAGGCCAGTGAAACAATACTGACCAGTGGAGCAAAGAGCAGCCTTTCCAGAGCTTGGTGCTCCAGCTGGCGCAACACAAGTGCTCACCTAGGCGCAGCAACCAAGGGCTCACTGGGAGGGGCCTCAGTTTGATGGATCCTCTGGACAAATGACCATGGGGACCATCATGAGCTGCATTGCTCATTAACTGGTTCACCACAGTAAGACACATAACTCCTTTCCTTGAAGTACAGTGAGGAAATAAATGTGACCCAGTAAAACAAAACATTGTTTTTAAATATTAAAAAAGCAATGACCTTAGAGAACAGATACATAAAATCCTCATGCTAACATTAAAACGGTTGTGCAGTTTGCTCTAAGAAGCTGTTACATTTTTAAAAACACCAAAACCGTAGCACATTACATCACAGATAGTTTGCTTTTCTTTCCCTTGTCTTTTATTCTGCCTTGCACCTCTGAAGAGCATTCCTTTATGACCCATTTTGTTTCCTGTTTGTAAAGCTTTATGCATTTCAGTTTTTCATCGTCCTCTCAGATATTATCTTATTTTTTTCATCTTTCTTTTCAAGAAACTTCTTTTTTCCCCCATCTGCTACCATCTTCAGTATAATACTTCTCCCTTTAGGATTTCTTTTATCCTTCTCATCTTTATGCCTTTCACTTACTCTTCCCCAGACCCTTCATTCCTGCTTTTGCTTGTCAAAACTGTGTTTCTTCCTCCTTCATGAGGGAAGAAGTGGGAAGGTTGGGTGGATTTTTTTGCTATGAACACACAGAAATGCTCCAATCAATACTCTGAAAACTTGCAGAGGAGAGCTTGCATGACTCTTTCAACACTTTCAAAATTTGCAACTGCAGTTAATGGAAGTCTGACTAATGCTTGAAAACCATAAGCTTATCTTAAAGCAGTGCTGTAGCTTCCCACCAATAACATCATTAGGCTTTCCCCAACAAGCTCTTAATTTTACATTAGAGACACTACTCCATGCTTTGAAACACTTGTAGCTCTGTAGCAACTTCTTTTTTCCTAAACCCCAGGACACAGGGCAGGTGAGGGACGCAGTCTCAGACACCACCTGAGCCTTCAGCTGGGGCTGGATTTCTGTTTAAACCAAAGGAAAGGCGTATTGCCACTCTGCTCACAGAGAGCCATGTCCAAGTGTACCCAGGGAGATTCTGGAAGAATGGTGAATCCAGTTCAGCTGGAAGTCAGTGGATGTAAAACGTCTCCAGGCCTCAGAGCAGGTGTCTAGCCACAGCTGCAGGCACCTGTCAGAAGAGCAGTGGCTCAGCCCTGAGGAAGTGCCACCCTCAAGGGCTGGGGCAGCATTCAGTGCCAGGGAAGGATCTAGAGCCTCTTCACCCCTTCCTGATAGATGTGCCCTTGCTATTAATTTTGTTCCAAAAAGAATTTGCAATAGTAGTTTGGGGATCTTCTGACATTTCACTGACATTTCCTCAGGACTTTTTGTAGCACAGTTATTATTGTCATTAGGCCCCCTCACGTGTTAATGCCTACACTACATTTAATTGTGTGCACTTCAGATGGCGCACAGTTTTTGCTGTGAATTCTTAACATGCACCCAACCTAGCACCTTCATGGGCCTGTTTCAGTTGGACCTGTTCCCTAGGCAGATCACTTAAGAGGTCTGGAAAATCCTCTGCAGATCTTGCAACAGATAGAATTGGGTGTTCCTGACAAGTCTACCATTTTTACTGTGCTCCATCTGCCTAGCAAGACTGCCTCATTCTTCTGAAGTACTGAAGACCACTTAAAGTGTGTCGAAAGCTTGATGCCAACTTCCTAGCCCTGCTTGCCAATTCAAAAAAATCTGTTGCAAAATATATGTCAATACATTTATTCCCAGATGAAGGCAACCATGTTACTTGAATGCTGGGGTAATCCTAAATGCGCCTGCGAAGCTGGTGCTGGTAACAGAATCTTCAGATACAAAATGGCTTTTGCAGAAGGTAACACTTCTAGCATGAGATATTTAAAACCTTTTCTTCTCCCACTGAACACAACAGGCCTGTCTTGCAGTCCAGGCATGCTTCCCAGCTTGCTGTCCGGATGGGATGGCAGCCGACACTCGGCAACGGGTTGCTCGGGCATGAAAATCATGAAATGGGAAGTCAAGGCCACGAAGGTCTTGGCATGAGCAATCCAGGTATGAGTATCTGTTCTTGTTCCTTGAGTTCCCTTGTTATCTTTTGCTCTCCTAAGAATAAAATCGTTTAAAAATTACTGTCTGTAGATTTTAGGTTTTCCCTCCCCATTGGTAAAACCTGAAGCTATTTGAGCTGTTAAATCACTTGCAGCTTCTGAGCTTGGTTGTGGTGCCAGCTTTGTATAGATAAATATAGAACCTGTGGCATTTTCAAAAGCCATTTGGAAGAGCTCTTCAATACAAGCACTTTCAGCAGAGATTAAACACATTATTTGGGTTTTCTGCCTAAAGAAAAAAAAGTCACTTGAAAAATTGGCAGAAATACCAGTTTCTTCAAATGACAAAGTTCTCTTCCCCAAACTGAGGCTGGCAATTGGCAGCTTTTTACAAAGACAATTTTTTTTCTTTCCTCTCTCCCCTTCCCTACTCCTTGATTTCAAAATAACCTCCAAGGCAAAAAGAGCAGGACATAGCAATATAAAAAAAGAAAAATAAGAAGAAACTGATTAAAAATTTCCACTCCTTGAACAGAATGCTTTACCTTTTAACTAACTTGTACCACATACCTACAGAAGAAATCAACACATTAGAGAAAGATAGACACATACATTCCTCAAGAAATTTCCTATTCAGAAGTCCTACTGAAGAAACTAAACAACAATACAAATGAAGAACTTTATTAAAATCACTTGGAATATCATATGAAATTTAATATCATATAATATAGGTGTAAAGTCCCTGATATAAACAGGATATGACACGTGTGAAGAGGACATTAATATACATATAAATACAAAAGCTAAAATATGTCTGACAGTGATGCATTAAATGGCTACGTAAATGTGACCATAATTAGGAGAAAATGTAATTTTGTTTCCCTCTGGCAGTACCTCCTAAAGCATTATACATAGTAAATTGCATTTAATTCTAGTCCCTGCTTTTTTATAAGTAACAGGAGATGTGCAGAAATATTATAGGCATACGCAAAAGCAATGTAAAAGATATAAAAACAGAGGCAGAAGCCAGGCACTTATTTGTTCTTGGCTGCCAGAGGTTTACGGCTGATCTTCTTTGACTTGTCATTGTTCTTCTTTGGAGGTTCGGGGTTCGCCTGCATGTGTCTGCCATAAAGACTGCAAGGAAATAAGAAAAAAAACCTCTGATACAACCATTAAAACCAGACTTGTACTCTGCAGCACATTAAACAATGCATCTAGTTACTAGAAATTTAAAAAAAAAAGGTCTTTATTTTGCCTCAACACTGAATTTTCTCATGCTGCAGTCGTTAACATTTGGTTTTTTGTGACTTTTCAGGGGAGTAACATCAGGAAGAGCAGGCCTTTGAAGCAGTGAAGAAGCAATCAGTTTTGCCTTCAGAAACTAGCAACCTTTATTCTGCAGTTATGGGATTAAGGCTTGGAAGGCTGCAAGGATGTGTATTCAAGTAGACAATGACAAAAATTGGGTTGAACTGGAGAGATAGAGTGCCTGCTTAGAGCAAAGTGAGCATCATCCCTAACCAGGAAACCCATGGGCTTGATAATGTGACAGAGAGCAATGGTGTCACAGCCGCCTTTGCTGCTCACATATGATTGATAGCACTGGGACAGCTACCAACACATCAATGCCACATTAGTTAGTACCACTGATTAAATGTTGACAAAGTATCCTACAATTAAGACGGCTAGCATTCACTGTGAAGCTAAATAGACTACACGGCTGAGAGGATCTTGCTAAATATCACTTAGTAATTAATAGATAATTTATGAGTAATCCCGATTAAACTAAATTAAAAACCTACCCAAAATAAACACAGCTCAAACTTAACTTCCCTTATTGACATAAAGTGCTTTTTGAAGATGTATTTTGCGAGTTTTGGTTGGGGTAATTTTCTTCATAGTAGCTGCTATGGGGCTGTGGTTTGGATTTGCACTGAAAACAGTGTTGATAATTCAGGGATGTTTTAGTTATTGATGAGCAGTGCTTGCACAGAGTCAAGGCCTGCTCCTCACCCCACCAGCGAGTGGGCTGGCAGTAGACAAGTTGTTGGGGAGAGCCACAGCCAGGACAGCTGGCCCCACGTGACTCAAGGGATATCGTGGACCATACAGCATCATATGGCATATAAAGCTGGGGGGAGAAAGAAGGGGATGTTTGGAGTGATGGTGCTTGCCTTCCCAAGTTACCATTACATACGGTCTTGGAGGTCTTTCCAAACCTTTGTGATTCTGTGACTGTTCTATTCTTTACTACCATTATTCTATGGCTGGAGGTTAAAAACTACCAACTTCTCTGAGCTTTATGTTGCTATATCTGGAAGGTACTTCAACTCTGGGGTTCCTGGACTGTGGAATGGGATCAGAGCTTTGTGTAGGGTGGCGTGGAGAGGCAGTGCTCACTTTCACCTTCTCAGCAGCTGAAGTTTTACATCATGCTGCTAAGCAGGCTGCTGTCAAGGTGTACTGTAGCCAAAACAGTCTTGCTCAAGGAAAACACAACTGTAAGCTATGACATTACCTCACCTTACTGAAATTTTATATGTGCCATCACCTACTGTCAGCAAGGGATCAGATGCCATTTCCTGATGAATGCAGAGAGCCCTGACCCTCTGCGATAACGACATGCTTCGTATTAGCTACAATACACATATTTTTCTTTTATTTCATAAGAGACAGAGCTTCAACAGCACAAGGCTGTATTTTATCCAAGCACACAGTATGCATATTAATCAAATATACATCCTGAATAACTGTCCTGTTTTGGAAGGTGTTAAGTGAGTTGAGGAAGGGAGTATATGGAAGAAGATGGTTCAGTATGAGGAAATACTATCACTGTAGAAGAGCACAGAAGTGACATTCAAGAAGGTTGTCCCATCAGAAACTGATCTTGGATGGAAAGTCAGGGAACAAGCAGAATCTTGTTCTCAACTATTTGCAGTGCAGCATTTGAACCACTGTCAGAAATAATTTTGTAACTCTGAGAAGGTAGCACTAGTTAGCTAAATACTAAGCTAACATTCAAGATGGTTTTTGGCTCTTTTTTCATAGAATAAGGAAGTCCCCATTTGGGACTTTAAGCACTGAATTAACAGAGAATCCAGTGATCCACTGTATCTGAGCACAAAAACCCTTCGTAGATGGGAACAGAAGTCCCCTGTCACTGTACTATCTTCCACATCCTGCTGCCCCACAGCTCCTTTGCCCTGTTAGTGCCAGCCCAAAAAAGGACTGAAACAGCTTTAGTGGTTCTCAAGTGTTACATGCCCTCTTTTTGCTCAGAGGTTCAGGCTTCCCATTTTTAGCTTTGGAAACTTTACCTAAGCTTCCCTCTCAGGTGACCTTTCTGGCATTCATTCTGCCTCTCACTTCCTCCTTTCTCAGGGCAAATGTTCAAGTTTGTGGACTGGCAGAGCTGAGATTAGTGAACTTTTCCTGAAGCAAAAGGGTGTGGTTGGAATTCTACTGACTACACAGATGCTTTCGAAATGCAGAAAACCTGAATACTGATGATTTTGAATGAACTTCAGAGTTCTGGTAAAGTCTACTTGGGCAATATCTTTTGACTGTGAAGTGAGGTCCAGCAGCCACTGTATGTGTAAAGCAGTAAAAATACCGATTGACCTGTAGGTATTTTTGGTATTTTTCTGATATTTTCTCCTTACAATATTCTGTGCTATTGGTGCTCCAGCCATTCCCTTTGCCCCATGCAAATGCTGTATTAGTAGTTGCAGATGTACATGAGTTGAAGGCATCTACTGCACCGTCACATTCTTTTTACTTATTCTCATGTCCAACCACTTCTATCAGCATATGCACCAAAGTTTCATCCAGAAAAAGTAATTACTGATTTTGAAATAAGTGAATCAAATATATCTATTTAGGTTTCCCTGGCAAAATGTCAAGGAAGTTTTAATGCACACTGCTATCTCAACTGGACATGAGTGCTTTACAATCTATCACGTAGTCTGCTACACAAAGAGCAAGGATCAGACATACTAAATTATACAAACCTTCACACACAGGGTCCCTCTCTTCTCTTTGCATACATCAAACATGAGGAGACATATGGTGTCACAACAACATTTAAACACAATAATGACTGTAATAATGCCTCTGGGACAGAATTTGCCTTCTGTTACACTAGGGAAAAGAGAATTCAAAATTTTTAATGAACTTCTGGTACAACAGACACTACTCTTATAACTCCCAAGGGGAAAAAAAACCACAAAAAAACCCCCAAAAAACAACAAAAAAAAACCAAAACAAAAAACTAAGGCAGCTTATCTGCACAGAGAAGTAACTATCTGAATTCCACAAGAACCTATAACCCTTTGGTTGTAATAGATGTGACGTTTGCATAAAGTCTTTCATGATTCAGTACTTACTGGAAGGCCATGGCCGCAGAAACAGCTGTAGCCAAGCTGTACAAACTTTGTACATGCTGTTGCTCTGCATCAACGCAGAGTCAAATGTGGTAGGCAGAGGCACTTGCACATCATCCTCGGCAGCAGAGGTCAGCTGAAGACGTGCACACAGACAGCTCTGCCACTCAGCTGACGGATGGTGATGTGCTAGAGGATGGCACCTTGACATAGCTGTTTGCATGACTAGACCCTTAGCCAAGGCAGATTGTCTCCATAAACACACAAAGGAATATTGACGTAGATTGTGGCTACAGTTTCAAGGCAGATTTGTGAGATAAGTGCTGATAACACATTCCTGGCAGCACCTTCCCACTTGATATTTTGAAACATCACCTGTTCCCAGGGCTGGTACAGCTCTGAGCAGGACACTACACACAGCTTGAAGGCCAAAACCTCTGCTGAAGAACAAAATCTGAAGTGTAAGTAAATATTTGAGATGTTTGCAGCAACAGTCAGAAGCTGGTTATTATAACCACAGCTCACAAACTGCACAACCTTTGTAGTCTTAGCTACAGTATTGCAGGCAGCCTTCTCATTACATTACAGTGAAAGGGGCGATTACATCCAGGACTGGAAGCAGAGAAAGCTCTCAGACAGAGACTCCTGGTTGCTTTTTTCCTTGTATATATTTTTAGAAGTATCTTTCGTGACATAAATGTTTCTTTGTATGCAGATGTAAACATAAACAAAATCTTCCTGCATTCTCTACCTGCCCCACTGGAAGTAATGAATGAGAGCAGCATGGCTGCTGCAGCAGCAAAACTAACATCAAGTGAGAAAGATGCTCATTAAACTTCATCATCCTGTCTACTCTAATGATGCTTTTACTTAATAAAAATTCCCTAAGTAGTTGAAAGGATATTAGGCAAGGTCTCTGGTTATGTATCAGGGGTCTAAGCTGTCACTAGCAAGCATGCAGTTCAGGAGGGGCATTCCCAAGAGGAAAGAGTGAATACAGCTTTCTTGTAATAAATTCAGAGAGAATCAATAACCACAGCTTGCCACATTACTTAAGCATTTTGGAAAGTAGGTGATACTTCTAAATTAAACCACAAATTGCTAAATGTTGCAATTTACAGCATAAGATCAGGCATGGAGCCTTGTAACTTGAAAGCATACAGTCTTGCTACCAAAATCTCTGAATTTAAAAGCAGAACCATAGTTAAAATTCATAAAGGTCAAAAGAGTAATTTTCAAAAACACCTTCAGCACAACTGCCTCCAATTTTTCTCTCTTGTACAACAAAATGCTCACAAGCTGAGGGCTACATGCTCCCAGAGATAACAGTGAACCTGTGTAAGCTAGGAAACTAGCGCAAAGTGTTTGATGCACACGTTGATTTTCTTGAGTTTAAGCACTTTGAAAGAGGATTTCAAGATTGAGCTGTGGGAAATACACTGGCCTCGCTTTATGTCTGCAACAGACCTACAGGGTGAGTGTGCAGTATGAAAAGGACCACACAGTTAAATACAGTCCTGGAGAGATGCTACCTCCAGCTATGTACTGTAATTGGGGAAACAAAGGTGAAACATTCCAGCTCTGCGTGATTTTTCAAAAGCTGGAGCTCAGGATCAGGTGATATTTAGTGCTCAGATGAAGCTTCAAAAGTGGGTATTCACAGTGACCTCAACAGGACAGTCCCAAGCCCCAGCTGCTGAAGCAGGAGAGGGGAAAGGCTGAATAAGTGGTGGTATCACTAGAAACCCAAAGCTGAAAGAAGCGCTTGTGTGACTGATACATGCTGGCTACCCTGCATTAGTTACAATTCACATGCATTAACAGCAAGGTTCTCCTGCTCTAGCAGTTTTTGCGTGGCTAATTGCTGCTCTGCTATTCCCTCTGAGTGACTGGGACTGACCTTTCCTCCTCTGGGAGCTGCTAACATGTCATCTCCTCAAACAACATATTCTCTCTCCCAGGAAAGGGACAGATACTGGGGTTTAATCTGTCAGTAATGTAACAGTGAGAGAAAACAGTGGATGTTAAAATTACTATGCAAGTGTTATATTATTTTGGTAGTTTACCAATAATGTTTCTACTCTTTGTGATGTGAGTCAGATGATCTCAGTGAAGAGGAACACTAACTGGGTAACTGAAACCAGTATCTGTTTTCCTTACATGCGAATGGCAAACTGCAGCTTTAAGATTCTTAACAAGGAAGAACAGACATGAGTGACTCATTTTATTCAGCTGGTTTTTTGCCCTTTGTTTGCAAGTGCTCTGAGAGCAGATGGCAGCAATGTCAGCAGTGTTCATCATCTGAAGCTCTCGGAAGTTTCTTCAAAGCCCTCAGCTTTGGGCTGTCCCTGTCTGTGCAGCAGCAGCTCTCTCCCTGTCCGTGATGGAGGCAGCACTGGCTGGACAAAGGGGCAGGTGCTGGCAGTGCCAGGCGCTGCAAGAGCCTCTGGGCTACTGAACCTGCACCTCTCAATGTGCTGTGAAACCGCTCCACTATTTTTAGGTCTGTTAACAGTTTGCCTTCCTCTACAGCCCACTGACACTTTGGGATGCCTAATGCTTCAGATTGCCCCAATCTCCACGTGCCAGAGCCCAGACCCGAGACCCTCCCAAATGTATCAACCCAGGTTATTTCTTCTGTTCCTTTCAGCTGCCTCAATTGTCTTCATAACACAAAGTTCCTGCATGCTTTGCTTGTCATCACTCTTCCTAATCCTCCCTAAGTCCTGCATTTCACTTTTCACTTTTTTGTAGCTAGTTTCATTTTTTGGCACCCAAATTAGATAAGAAGGAGAGGATTCAGTACAGGTGGAAAGCTAGGTATCCAAGCCCATGTCTCCCAGTCAGTGGAGATCTGGCTAATGAAGCCATTGGAGAAGAGAGCTTTTTGGGTGATCAAGTGTCTGCTGTGAGATGCTTAGTTGCATCTGTGTAAGATTTTCATAGCTACAGTGGACAGTGGGTAGCTAGCTGACACGCAGACACTCATGTTTAGCTATTTTAAAATGCTAGATGGAGTCCACCCAACCACTCCCTCTCTGTTCCCACTCTGCACTCTCACAAGCTGTTAGCTACCTTACATTAGAGACTGCTGAGTCACACAGTCCAAAGTTGACTTACTCTGAATTCCTGCCTAAAAACACGCCAGATCTCAATGAGCAAGAAAGAGTATTCTTCCAAAACTTTCCAGAGCTCACTTTCTCAGCAACTATGTAGAACATGCACCCTCCAAAATAAATCCCATGAGTCTCCTTCTGGCCACTTTACCATTCAGTTTCCCACAGAGCTCCCTTCTGTGGATCCCTTCACCCCAGTCTATCCCCTTTACATTTGCTGCTCTATACATGTGAAGAAAAGACTCAACCTCTACGTGACACGTTTTCCACCCTCTATCCCTACAGGTTACTATCAGACACGGACCCTGAACTAAGGGATCCCTCTGGCCTCAGCTGGGAAGCTCCCTGTCATCAGTTCGGCCCAAACACAGTAGTTGTAAAGGGAATACAGTCCAGTGGATGTACAAGGAGACACCCTGGGGGAGTCTTTGGGGGAGATTTGACCTGAGGTAACTATGATTTACAAACACTTTCTCTCCCATAGGGCTTGCAATTGCTGGATAATTTTAATTCTGTCAGACACATCCACTCTTAAAATGGTTAACTTAATCCCTGCTTCTTTGAACTCACCATTTTGCATGTTATAGGGAACTAATTTTTTCTTTCTATAAAGGAATTCCAAGTAGGTGTTAGGCATTTCTTTAATTAATACACAGTAATAAAATAAAGCCTTCTCCTTTTATTCTCTGAGGCTAGCAGCCTTTTGAAGCAGGTACTTTAAATGTGAGGCTTCTCAGGGAAGCACTGCTGGAAGCTCATAGAAGCCTAGCAAAAAAAAATATATTTTTTTAAAGGAAAATATACAGGCCAAGATTTGCAAAGCAGGCTAATGACTTTGCATACCCAACCTGAAAGACCTTACTGTGACTTATGGCAGAGCCAGTTTTGAAAGCACATGGAACACCAGCATCTGGTTTCTGAAAGTCAGACCTATCTCAAAACCCAGGGAGCCCAGCACTGAAAATCTCAGCCGTACTACAAATCCAGAGAGACGCACAAGGGGGAGCCTCCATAGAACTGTCACAAAGTTGGAAAGGAGAGGGCATGCTTATGCTTATTTCTTTCAAAACAGAGCCAAACAGGAATTAAGATTTCATCTAGTGAATTTATTATGCTGATAAAACAACACCCAGCTAGCCCAGTATCATGAAACAGCAGCCTGAGAGGACCAGGGAGAGAACAATTTGTTTCTGCACGTGGATAGTTCTATCAGACTACTTCAATTATGAAGAATTTCTCATCTAGGACTCACATCTTCAAGCACATTCGGAAGGGCTGAGCTCCCTTCTTATGCTCCATTTCAAATGGACCAATGAGTTGTTCAGCTCATGTGCAGACCAGTCCCTGAATCCACCCCAGGCACAGAAAAACTGCACAGGTCAGAAACTGAAGTCCTTAAGGGTAAGAATTCTCCCAGATTGCAGTGGAGTACTTTTCTACTTGTTTTCACAAATCAAATGGTGCTTTCCTACTTAAGGCCAGAAGAAACATTTCAGTGCCAGATACAGGTATCAGCTGTAAACTCTGAGGACTGAGGTATCCACTAGAACAAATGACATCCTACATCTAATTCATCAAAAGTAATTAGGAACCACAGAATCTGCATGAGCATGCTCAGCTTCTTTGGCAGATACCAGCACAGATAGCTGCAGAGAAAAATGCACAACCAAGAAGGAAAAAGACTACTCAAGTGAGAAAGAAGTGTGTTTTGTTTACTGAAGTCATCTCTATCATCACAACCCTTATCTTTATGTATTTGTAATTTGTGAGCATGCAGTAGATAAATCAACAGTTGCTCCCTTTTCCCAAACCATGTTGTTGGAATTACATTCAAGGCCACCTGCCTGATCTCAAACTAACCCTGGACATGCAGCAAACACTGTGCAGAAAACATACTGGCATGCAGCACAGACACCCTCCTGGAGACAGCTGAACACAGGATTCTTCATTCTTATGTTATTTTAATGTTGTTGTCTTCATGGAGTCCTTTGGGCTTCAGTAAAACAGCGCTCACTTTCCTTTCTGAATGCTACACTCAGGGGCTTGCTGCTCAGATAAATGCCCTTACATAATCTTTATTATTGATTTACTACATGCATTTTGCTCTGCACCTAATTAATATTTTAAAAAAGGAAAACAGAGGGCAAAAATAGCTAAGTGCAAATCAAGAAACTTTCTTTAAGTTATTCTCTGTCTGGCAGGTATGTATTTCTTTTCCAGTAACTAGACGAAGTGTACCAATAAAATGTATAGAAGGGACTCCGGGGAAATACTGATACAGAGAGTCTCTTTTTTCCTCTTTTTTTTTTTTTTTTTTAAGCAAAAAAGGAGTGTCTGAGTTAATCTGAGCCTGCTCTGCTGCACACTGAGGATGACCGATTCCACTGGCAGTAGCACAGAGAACACTCAGGGGACCACGGTTCTCCCCACACAGGATTTATGCAACTGCCCTGTTCTGCTGGGCTGGCTCACACACCTTTCCCAGGGTGTCTGCCTCTGCCATCCTAACTGGCTGCAGGGCCAGCTCTCCAATGGCTCCTTAAAACAGACATAAAGGCTGAACAGTTATGAGGGACACAGAGACAAGGTGGGGAACTCAACGAACCTAACCCCCTGAATCACCACTTTTGAGACCCTCAAAGGGAAAGGACTAAGTCCCAGTCCTGTCACACAAGCCACTTGCATGACCCAACAAAAGAAATTCTGGAAGGCTGTGTGGGTTCTGTGTAAAGGGGGCACAGGGTTTGCTGTGGAATGCTTAGACAGAATCTTGGGATTGAACAAGAATATTTAAGGATTTTACAGAACTTACGAGTTCTTATGGGGACAGACCGAGAGAGTGCAAGTGAGTGACCAAGGAGGAAGGCAGAGAACAAGTGCAGGGAATAGGAGAGAGGATCAGCCAGGGAACAAACGAGGTCAGTAGTGTGCAAGCAGCACTTGTTTGACTGAGCTCTGTGCCAAATCACCTTCACTTTGTCCTGCCTAAACCCAGTTTCTAGCTGTTTTCTGTGTGAGTGTGCCCTCTGTGCTGACAGCATGCAAGCATGACCCATCAGCAAAGTTCAAGACAGATTAGCTGGTCAATGTGATGGACTGAGTCCCAGATACTGGAAAGACCAAGGGACCCTAGGAGCAGCCCTCAGAAAGGCTGAGGGGGTGTAGGCTGGTAAGAGTGGATCTGGGGGCCTGATATTCAAAACATCAAGATTTGAGAGCCAGGCATCAGAGGGATCTCTGACACAGGGTCTTCCCTGAGCATTGCAGGGAAATGTATTGAGGAATGCAGTCTGGCTGTGGTTCATCCTCTCTGTGTTTAAGTGTCCATCTGTCCTCCCATCATGCTAATCTGCCCATGGCTGGCTATGTACATATACATGTTCTGAATCTGTGGTCAGCCTTACTACTGAAAGGACAAAGGAACAGGGATATGGAGCAGTTGTTCACTGCCATCAGTGAAGGAATTAACTTGGTTCCTTCAGGACACTGGATTTAGGTGCTCAAAAGCACTACCAGGAAAAAGGTGAATAATGGAGGAAACTCACTTCACCTTTTTGACACAAATGACCACATCTGAAGTGCTACACATCACAGACATTACAATTTCACTTGGTCACATGAGTTGACTTTGTTTAACTCATGATGGATACACTTTCCAGAAAAGCTGTTCTTGGACTGAATTTCTGAGATGCTGAACAGGTCAATGCAGGTCTTTCCAGTTCCCAAATATAGCCCTTTCAACTACTCTCTGGCCAACATGGGAGCAAACATATCAATTATGTCAATCTTACATTCACTTGGTAAGTTGTGCTCTGACAGATCCATGTACACACAAAGGAGAAAGGTGACTCAAAGCCAATTTCAAAGTTGTTGTCATCATATATGTTAAAATGCTGAAATATTGAAAGCCAAAGATCAAGTAATTCTTGGAATGTATATGGAAGCAAAAAATATGAATAGAATGGTTTTCCAGTCATATAACTCTACTGTGGAAGACCAAAGATGGTCACTCAGAAACCACGTAATAAAATGATACAGACCATTCACCTCATTTTCTAGCCAGTTTTGAACAAAGCATCACAATCTAAATATTTGGCAGACAATTACTGGGTTTTAAGCAAATCTTTGGTGATTTTCCATGGCTTTTACTGTGCCAACAAAGCTGTTCCAGAATCTTTTCAGGAGGGACCTATGTTATGTGGCAGCCAATAATCTTTATGGCAACACTGCAATGAAAATGTCGCTTACTGTAATGAGCAGAGATCATAAGTTAAGCCCCCAGCTACCTTTCCATTATTTTTCATTAGAGTTTTTCTGGCTTTGTTATGCTTCAAGGGTACTTAGGGAATTACCCCAAATTAGGCTCGCTCGTCAGCTCTTCATTACTCAGACCACACTGAAACTGAGCAATCAGCAAACTGAACCAGCTCCTGAGTAACACAAGACACTAACATTTGTTTGAATGTTTACCATTTCTGTTTGTCCTCTTTTTAAAGCTCTGCTCTGTAAAACAAAGTTGCCCACAGTTGGAGGCGGTTCTAAAACAACAGGAGAATCACATAGTAATTTTTCATGCCATTAACACCTTGAGCAAAGGGTTGGGCTTCCCTTCATCAACTAGAAACAAACTGTGATATACTTATGTTTTCTTGACAGCAGTGTTTTTCCTAGATTTGTGTTCCATAGTGCTAGATGAGGTGGGTGAGATAACAAGTCTCACTTGCTATGTGAATCCTTATCCCTTGCAGAATCCTTAATCTATGGCAAAATTTTATACTGGCTTCCTTCCCTCTTGCAAAGTGGGAAGCTGATCACCCCCACTAGAAAACCACAGTAACGCTGATATCAGTAAATTCTGATGTCATCCAATCCACATGACTTCCCAAGTTGCTTTCACTGTCTCTCAGGGCCCACAGTGTGAATAACATAAAGCCTTTTGAAAGGCTTTCTTCTCCCCCAGGTCTGTCAAGATGAAATGGCAATACAGTGTCAGCCTGATTTTGATTTCAACAAAATCAATACAAGTTTCGCTTCTGATTTCATTGGGTTCAAGGTTTGGCCTTTAATGTCAATTATCCATGCAAGCAAAAAGGAGAAACTGCGCTTGCAGTGCAGCTCACAAGCCCCAAACTATCCAACAACATATGAACAACATCTAGGCTGGCTATGAACAGTGGAGTGAAAATTATGCTTTCTCATCAAGTGCTAGTAATAGCTAAGGCCAGTGAGTCACTCTGTGACTTCTTAATGCATGCATTGACCAAAATAGTTTCTCATGCAAGGAAGGTGGGATTATGCATATTGATCTGGTTTTGCTCAACATCCTTTTGCTGTAGGTAGGCAGCACTTATCCTAAGTTGTTGGTGCTTACGAATGCTCATGAGTTAGAGGAACAAATATGGAACTTTTACTTAAAAGGACAAGAACTAGTTTACTCATCAGATATTTGCAAAAGGCACCCACAGGAGACTTCAAGCGTGATGTAAAATGAACCAGTGATTCCACCTGCTTCTGGGCAAGAGGAAAAGGAACATGGAGCTGAAACCACTTGCTCTGAGTCAGTCTAAGCGCCATGGCAGCCACAAAGGCAGAAAGAGTGCAACATCAGGGAGGCAAACCCAAGGCTGCAGTCTCAGTAGACAAACTGCAGTTCACCTACTCTGCATCTTCTTTGAAACATGTTGGAAAATACATTGCAGGGAGGGCACATATGGTCCTTGGTCCTTTCTTTCTGGTTCCTCAACCAACAGGCTACTAACACGTTTGCCAAATCCCAGCCTATGCACACAAGGTAGCAAACAGGCACCACCTTACTTGTGAAAGATAATAGATTGGATAATAGGAGAAATTTAATCACTGACAGGAATGAAGCATTGGAACGGACTGCCCATGGAAGTGGTAGAATCACCATTTCTGGAAGTGTTAAAAATACGTCTAGATGTGGTGCTCAGAAGCATGGTTTAGTGGTAGAGTTGGCAATTCTGTCCTCATGGTTGGACTCAATGATCTTAAAGGTCTTTTTCAACCTTCATGATTCTATGATTTTAAACCATTCCAGTATTCCCCAAGCTTGTGGTATGGAGAGGATTAATGAGAAATGCAGGAGTGGGAAAAACAAAGTGAAAAAAGATTTGTCAACAGCTCTCTGTCACTGAGAATGCACTTCATTAACCTGTCAATTGCAGTGTCTAGGAGACACATTTATTGACAACTTACTGCCAATTGATCTAACATCTATATAAAGCTCTTCTTATGCAACAAGCTTGCTGACTCAGATGATGATGAGATCTATAGAGAACTAATAGCTATACTAAGCCCCAAACTGCTCTGATTTCTAAACAAAATTAAACCAGAAGTGGCAAAATCCCACCAACATCTCAGCAGCTAGACCATATTCACTGCTTACAGCATGTTCTGGAATGAGATTCACTTTGAAACACTCTATAGCTAAAAAGCAAAAGTATGGTATCAATATGAAGTAAAAGTCCTTATGCAAACACTGTTTTTTACTTCTATGGCCATACGTACTGGTGGGATTACTTTTGAAATACAGGGACTCTGCATTTTCTACCCCCTCAGTTGAGCATGGAAGCACCCAGAGACGTTCAGGGCTGTATGCCAACCAAGTGCTCTGTGCAGTCAGGTCCCTCAGCCTCTCGCCAGGACAGGGTAATGTAAGAATGGCTAATTGATCCTGCAGTGGCTTTAACAACTGGGAGTCACTTCACACAGCTGGCAGCAGGTCTGCAGTGCACACACTCGTATCCCTTGCTCGCTTTGCTTTGTACTACCTGTTTTATCACTTCATGATAAAGCAGCGTCAAAGACAGCAGGCGTAACCTATTCTGGCATCTCCATCTGGCTTTATGTATCAGACTTGTGCTGCTCTGGTGGATTAGTTTCAGATCCCTGTTGGCAGATCAAAGGCAGCAATAATAACCACAAATCAATCCCTCTTTAAGGCCTAAAACATCTTCTCCTTCATAGCATGCCTCATTTCTTCACCACTCCAGAGCCCTTATAAATACCAACGTTGCTTAGACGCAACAGTTGTATGCAGATACTCAGGTCCTGGAGAATTTGGCATTGTGTTTTCACCTGCTTTTTTCTGTTCTATTATGGCAATCAAAATGAGCAGCATCAGTAGAGAGGTGCTCTTGTAGATTAAACACTTGAGTCCCTAAAAATCAAATGCTTGTGCCAAGTGAGAGCATGCAAGAAGATGGCTTGCTTCCCGAAGTCTCATCTCAGGTAATGTATTTTCCAGCACTCATCGGCAAGACAGTGCTGTATTTTCACTGAAGCACCCAGCTACCATCAGCCCACTGATCAGAGCTCTAAGCTGACCAACAGATGTTTTCAGATACAGAATAGATCCATCCTCAGTTGAAAAACTGTACCATGGACAGGTTGCTTTCTAATGGACAACTGCACCATGGACAGGAAGCTGTTTCCAGACAGTGTCCCCCCTTGATTAGCACATGCTCTAGAAAACAGGACTCAGAAGGGGCTTCATGAGGTTCAAGATTGTATTGGGTTTGCACAGCCT